>CAUYUJ010006258.1:399240-419240 GCA_963575745.1 Prorocentrum cordatum | reverse complement strand
GCCCTTTGCATTCCTCGTCCAAGTGACAGTTGGCCGCCTGAAAAGACGTACGCAAGGTGCACGCCATGGCACCGTGGGACACCAACACATGGTGCCCTCGCAGCTCGACGGTGGCATTCGGCGGCGGCACCGACGATTCGTCCTGAGCGGAACCCCCACTCTCCAGACCTAATCCGTCTACTTCGTCAGCCCACTGTAGGGCCGCAGCGACAGCCTGGGAACGAACACTAGGAGCCCGCATCAAAATGTGTCCCTGGACCCCATCAAACACTGCTGAGGGGTTGGGGCACACGGGGAGCTTAGCAGTTTGGCCAAACTGGCAGGAGTCATAGCTACACTTAGGCATCGTTTACATCGCTGCACACGGCATTCGTGTAAAGCTCGGCTGGCCATGCCATGGGCCGCGAAGCTCAACTTAGGAAGTCCCTGAGGTGGAGGGTCTGCACGAACGGGTGGGCCTCTCACATTCACCCTCTCGATGGGCAATCTTCGCCGCCACCCCCCCGAAGAACCTGGCCTGGAGCTTGGCGCGCGGGAGCAGCGCCTCATGATTCAGGACCAGACATTCTGGTAGCGCATGCTCGAGGGCCCCCATTTCGCGAACCAGTCCGCCCATCCGTTGCCGAGATAGAACTCGAGGGGGCGCCTGGCATCGAGAGCCCTTTCCAGTGACATGTGCGGCGAAGTTCAACAAAATTCTGGCTGTGGCCGATCTCCAACTTCAGAGAATATGCCATGTCATATATCAACATAGGTGGCTTGTCCGTCTGCCTGGTCCTGGTGCCAGGCAACACCTTCATGCACCATCGCAAATAAATCAGTCACCACCAGCGAAACCTTGGGGAACAGCCTGAGCGCCTGCAGCAGTGGCATGCGTCCCGCGCGGCCTTTTGTTCGGATCGCACCTGGCAGCGCCCCCAAGGCTCCTCGAACAGGCATGCTTTTGCCTCCTAACTGGCAGAACCCCCATCCACATCTACGAAGCTCTCGCCAGCTGGGGACCATTCCAGAATCACCAGAGAACAAAACCGTCGACCATGAATCCCGTCTAGATTCCCAATCCACCCAGAACACCACAGGCATCTTTGTGGGCACCGTCTGGAGCGCTGGGGGGAGCCGACGGCATGCCGATGCGCATGTCAAACTTGTCCCAATCATTTGGCCCAAGCCCAGTGATTCCTTTCTCCCGCAGGTAACGATGCACTGTGTCCAGCTTGGGGTCCCAGTGGAGGTCCTCGTCTAACGTGTCCTCGTAGAGCCGGGGGCAACCATAGATCTGGCGACCAAGAGTATCTGGAGGTCCTTGTGGGCACCATGGGCATACTGGGGGAATCGGGTAGCCTGCCTGCTGTATTATCTCACATGTCCAGAGTCCTCCAGGCCATCGAGTACGCGGCGCCCCTGCAAACCTAAGAGCTCGAACGGCTGCCGTAGCTCCGACAAAGCATCGCTGAACAAAAAAAAAAAAAAAAAAAAAACGCATCCCAAAAGTCCCGCCGCCCAAACAAGCGTCCTGATGGCGACCGAGTATCATTATCGACTGCCACCTGTGTATACCTTTTGTAACAAAATATACGATCGATCTGCGTGGTATACTCATCATGTCTATGCTGTAGCTGCTGGCATCAATCATTACCGTGCTATATAGCATGCTCCAACCTATCCTAGCTAGTGTCAGCCCCAACGTAGATATGGGCCCTCGTGCTTGAGTCCAGGTAGCTTGCTTCGTCATCTGCGCATTCGCCGAAACCGAAACCCTTTGCAATCTGCCCAGAGGTGCCCTTTGATCCCAAACAAAGCTGGCATAAGCCTTCACAGGCTCCAGCGCGGCATGGGAAACAGGGTCGTACATCCCGTCTTTCTGCGTGGCTTACACGGACGCAAGCGACGTCGAAGAGACCTGCCACAGGTCGCACCAGCAGCACGGCGCATCTTAGCGAACTCGAGCACGGACACACCTGCAACTGAATCACCGTGCGCGGCAGCGGGAAGTAGGCCTGTGCGCCATAGCGCCGTCACCTGTGGCGCAGCACTCTTGCGCACCATCATCGCTCTCGGCGTCCTAGACCTAAGCTTGCTAAGTCTCGAGGCCGCCTGCTTCCTGATCGGTTTACTCCCAGACAGCTATCGATCCAAGTTTCTCATCCACTTCTTGGCCTTGGGACGCAGCTGCTTAGCTCAATGATCAAGCGGCCTCCAGGAAGCGAACTCGAAACCCACCCAGGTTTCTCAGGTTGAGCTATAAGTCCTAGCTCCCGAACGTCCCCCGTGAACTCCAAGACAGTCTCCGGAAGCTCCTTGACATCCGTGAGTGCGCTCGCAATCCACTGGAGGGTGCGATCATCTACTGAAGCTCTTGGCACCACCACGGCATATCTAGCATGAGCTCTGGTGACAGCACGGGGCGTCACAATGCTGAGCAGCGTCGTCGCGCGCGCGCAGCCAGCCCAACTGCGTTGCTGCGCCCTCGCAGGCATGCTCCAGCAACCGCATGCTTTGATCACCTTCGGCTGTCCGTCGGATTTCAACAGCATCCACGGCAGCCTCGAAGGGCACTGAATCACATCAGCCCCTGGCAAATAGCAGGGAACGTTACCGTCTCGAAGCACTTCCGCAAATCTAATACGGTACTGATAGAATGTTCGCCTAGCTGAGCCGCAACCTCAGCTTGTAGATGATGTTCGCATGCTGCATACGACGACGAGCGCCCGCGACGATTAGCCGAAGTATGCTTGCTATCATTTTGTTTTTTCTCCGCCCTCTAGATGTGGGCCTGCGAATTCTGAACCATGGTCTGACCGAGCTTTCCACGGAGGTATTGGGTCTAGCCCCATCCGTCAGGCTTAGCTATTCGAACCATCTACTGGGCCACGCCAACAGCTTCTCACACCCCATCAATAAATCCGAAGCCGCCTGGGGCCCCTCGTCCGAGGCGTAGCCGAATGGTATGGGGCGAGTCCTGGTGGGACCCGTCGCCGTTTTCAAAGGAACGGTCTCTTTGGTCTCTCACGCGTCCTCAATAGATATGAGAAAGGAGGCCGTGCCAATCAACGCGCGTGCTCGGTAGCTTCATGCGCTGCGTGCCATGGCATGCGCATGCCGCGCGCCATTTCCGCATCCCATCATCAGCAAGCTGCTGCAGCTGCGTGCGCTCTGTGCTCATGATGTTGTGCTGCAGAGCCTGCGACCGCGTCAATATGTGAGCCCTGCCCGCGCCGTTGAGGAATGCAGTGCTCATCCATTGCTTCTGCTGCTTGGAGCTCCCTCGAGGAGATCTGTCAAGCTCCACGGTGTACTCATCTGATTGCTCAACGATGCCAATAGGGATATTTCTGAGATCAGCCCTTGCCAAGAGAGGCAACTCTATTCAAGGAAGAGCTTCGGACCTCCTGGCTGGGCACTGCTGAAACTGCACGCTGCGCTGCAACCCTACGACGCAAGCCAAGGAGCTCGACAATGGATGCAGTGAGGCGAGCCAAGGGCCCACCGTTCTAAACGCGTCGAATATGAAGCTCAACGTTCTCCTTCACGTGGTTCGCTCGTCTCACAGCCTGCCGCCCGCCGCCACCAGCTGCCCAGTGAAACCTTGCCTGCGCATGGAGATGTGTCGTCAGGCATCGCAGAGGTACGGTTGAAACCATCGCAGACATGGGCTCATGGATCAGCTGGGCCCAAAAGGTCCTCACCTTGATCGCGCGCTTGACTCTCGCCGCAGCTGCCCAGCCGCTGCCATGCGAGAGCGACCTCGGCCTGGATCGCAGAGCAGGTCCACTTGGCCCCCGCAAGCTTTGTGCAAATTGGCCCCCCTCGTCCTCGATGGGACTCGACCCGTTGTCCCACAATGTCGCGCCTGCGTAGCCGCTCCTCATCCAGCAATGTGATCGCGTTGTCCCGGGCCTGGTTGATCTGCTCCTGCCTGTGCGCATGCCTGGTCAACTTCAGCGCCCCGTTCCAGCACGGTGGTGGCCTCGAACAACCAACCTACGGCATCCGAGGTAGTGCTTTGGGCTCGCATGGGGCCCTCAGCCAGACCCTTCGATCGCCGTCAAGCACAAGGAGCCCAACTGGGTTGTGCACTGCCATGATGGTAGCTTCGTCGACCATCAGGGGCTGCAATTTTATTGCCAGCTTGTCGGGCACAGCAAAGTAGTCATATGTGCGGCCCTTCGCGCTGTTGGTCGCGATGCATGCGACCATGGATGGTGCCGAGACGACGCCCCGCAGCTGCTCCAGCCACGTTTGACCGTCGAAGGTAGTGTATGGCATGTTCCAACCACCTCCTATGATCCACGGGATGTCCATGTCGTTTAGCCTGCCTACATAACAGGCAGCAACACATAGGAGTGCCTGGCTCTCCCCATCGGGTGCCGAGCTGGCCTGGAAGTACATGGATCTGGCCACCAGGCCACCCTCGCAACCCCGTGCTACTTTAGCTGCTGCACAGCGTCCAATATAAAAACACGTGAGAATCAAGACCAGGCGGGTTAATGATCGCGATGAGTGTGGGGGCCAAAACGGCCACACCTGAATATAACCCAGGCTTCTCGGACCTGAGGGAAGGATCAACGACGCCATGATAACCATTGTCTTTGACCGCCTTGGACAGAGAATGAAGGCCAGCATCGTGGGCCCTGGTCTCCTGCGCCAGCGCGATGGCGGACATGGCCTTGTCGAGGTGCTTGAGCAAAGGGCCAGCGCTGTCCGGATTGACCGTGGTGGTCATGCCCTTGACCTTCAAATCCGGAATGCGTGTCCCGTGCCTGTTCAGGAACACGCCCATCATCTTCCATGGTGTATGTAGACGGGTGCTGTGTGCTGATGCCCCTGGCAATGGCACCTGTCGAGACGCCCGCGTCGCGGTCGCGCGGCTGCGCCTTCCTTGGGGGGGGGGGGGGCCTCAGGGTGCTCAGCGAAATGCTCCCCTACCCCCCCCCCCCCCCGGCCAACGCGCCCCCCCTCGTGGCGGGCGGATCCCGCCCGCGCCGCCCCGCCAGCAGCGGCGCGCTCTCCGCTCCTCGCGCCAGCTGCACCCCCACCCCCCGAGGGCTCGCGGGGCTCATCGCGCCAGCAGCAACCCTCGGACGCGAGCCCGCGGCGCTCGGAGGGCCCGCGGGCCCCGCGACTGCCGCCTCATGCACCGCCGCGCGAGGTAGACGATCAGCAGCTGGACTCTCTGGTTCACGTGCCGACGCTGCGCCTGGTAGCCGCAATGGCACATCAGGTCTTTGCGCCCCAACGCCTGTGGCGACGTTGCCTAGTAGCCGCAATGGCACACTCGGACTTCGCGCTCTGCCGCCATCCAACGACGCCCTCCGACATGCTGATGCCCCCAGCCCAGGATGGAAACATCCCTGGCCATCTGAGGAGGTCACCGTCGGGGCCATCTAGCCTGTCGTTGTCACCAGCCCAGGGGGAACGCATCCCTGGCCATCTGGGAAAGTAGCCGTCGATGTCGTCCGAGCAGTCGCTGCCCCCAGCCCAGGGGGGGGAACACCCCTGGCCATCCGGGGAAATAAAACTCGCCCCCCTCCGAAGTTTCGTCGTCATATCCGGATGCCGACCACCATCTGACGTCGCTCCAGACTTCCCAGGCCGATCTGGAATAAAAGTCGCCATGTTGCCAAACTGCCGTGCCAGGCAGTAACTGGCGCACGCAGAAAGGGGAGTGGATCGGTCGCTTCGGTGACTGCCTCCAGCTGAAAAAGCTCACTGGCAACCCCTCGGATCTCATCGTCAGTCGCGCCCGGCCGCACATCCACCCTACCCTGCGCCAGGTGTTCGCGCAGCACCTGAACGTCAGCTTCTCGAAGGTTGGCATGCTGCCCCCCCTGGCCTGAACCAACTGCAACACTCGCGACGCGCGGGGCAGCTTTTCCAGGTTCAGCGGTGACAGGCACAGGCGGAGATGCCGCGCAAATGATGCTGACCTTGGCGTTGGTGACCAGCTCAGGGAGCTTCGCGACCACCTCATCCGCCATCTGTTCTGCAGCCTCACCTGCACCGAGCTGTTTGAGGATCTTGCCCAGGGCCGAGCAGTCCAACCCAGTGGCCGTGATCTGCGCATCCTCTGGGGCGGCCCTTGCACTTGGCGCAGTCGGTGGGTGGGTCGCTTGCCTGGCCAGCTCGAGCTGCCTCTGCCGCGTCTCCTCCAACTTGGCCTCGCGCTGCACCAACTCCTGCTTTGAGGCTTCCAGGGCGGCGATCAATGAGTCGACGCGTTCCTGCTGCTTGGCGATGGCTACTCGCTGCTTCTCGACCTCCTGAGTTTCATTGCGCAGCTGCCTACTTGGCGCAAACATCTGGGCAGACACAGGCCTGTGCACATTGTGTGGCTGCTGCAACTGGTCTCGTTCGCCCTTGAGGGCATTGCGACATGTGATCCAGTGCTGCCCTTCATCCCTGGGCACAAGGTCGATCTGCTCGTCGAGCTCCTGGACCCGCGCGCGATACTTTCCCTCGACAAAACTTGGTTGTGCACTCTCGAGCACGTCAGCATCGCCACCGGCAACATGAAGAACATGACTCCTCCAGCTGACTCGTGCTTTCACTGCCTGCGTGCTTCTTGCTGCCTCTTTCTCGAGCTGTTTGTTCTGCCCCTGCGCCTGTCGTAGCTGCGCCTGCAAGTCTCGCGGTGTAGAGGCCAGCCCATCCCGACAAGGCGCGCTGTCCCAGCGTCTGCTGGGCTCCATGGGCTTCTCGTAGCTGTGGAAGCGCACAGCTTTGGTCCGATGGCATTGCCGATCGGAGGTGCGCGTCGGCGCGTTGAAGAATCCCCCGCCGCTGGCCGCGCGCGCGCGAAACCTGCGCAGCCGTGTTCGATTGTCATCGCTGCCAATGGCCACAGGACAACCGTGGCGCATCTCAAAGAGCGAGATGTCACGCTCTCTGCGGAGCCTGACGCGCGCCTCAGAGAGTCGCCTGCGCAGGCGACGGCGCCAGGGCGGGGGCCGATCGCGGTCCGCGGTCGCGCCGCCTCAGCGCCGGGGGCAGTCGCCCCGCGGGCGCCGCGCCCGCCGCGCGGGGCAAAATGCCCGCGGGGGGAGGGGGCCGCGCTGCAAGCCACCTTTGGGGGGGGGGGAGGTGGAGGAGGAGGAGGAAAAAGGGGGGGGGGGGGGAGGAGGAGGAGGAGGAGGAGGAGGAGGAGGAGGGCGACGACGACGACGCGAGGCCGAGGAGATGACGAGGACGAGGAGGACGAGGAGGGGGGCGAGGGCGAAAACCGGGGCGAGGAGCCCTCGAGGAAGAGGGGGGCGACAGCGAGGGCGAGGAGAAAGTGGCCGACCCCCTGTAGGCCCCCCCGCTCGGCGCCCCCCCCCCCCCCCCCCCTGCGCCCCCCCATGGGGCCCCAAACCGAGGATTCGACCCCGCCCGCACTGGGCCCGGACGGCCGCCCTGCGAAGTCCTCAAGGACAAGCCCCCGCCCCGCCCCGGCCCCCTTGGAAACTCCAACGTGTCGAGAAGGCCCACATGGTCTTCCATTGCGGCCCAAAAAGGATTGCGTAGACGCGAAAAAACTATTCAAACCGGGCGCCCAGACGGCCCACGACGCCTCCAATGCACTTCAAGAGGCCGTCCACAGCCCCTCCGAAGAATCCCAAACCAGCAGAAATTCTCGTGCCCCCAAAGGAAGACACGCGTTTTCGCACGCGCGGTTTGAATGCTTTCGCGGCGCCAAACACGGCACAAGACGCCCGGCGCACGTCCCCGAGAGGGCCGAAACAACCCACGAGGAGGGCACAGATCGCTTCGCGAGGGGCCCTGGCCGGCCCGAGAGCCGCCAAGCGCAGCCTCGAGAGGGCCCCGCGGAAAGGCCCGATGGAAAAACCCGAGATGACACGCGCAGCTTTCCGCCCAAAAGGGGCCTCCGAGACCGCCCGCGGGTTCGCCGGAAGCCGCGTCGGCCTGGAGAAACCCCTGCGAGCCCCGCAAGGGCACTTCCAAGACCGCCAACAAGTTCCCGACCGAACAACCCCAGAGGGCCCAACCAAACCCGAAGAGGCCCGAAAGACCTCCCAATAACCCCAAACTGCCTTCAAGACGACCCAACACACATCCGATTGCCTCTACCGCATGAGCCGCGCGCGGTAACTGGATGGGCCGCGGGCTAGTCGTTCGACCCCCATTATCTCCCCCACGCGCCCTGCCTTTCTTTATCATCCTCGGTGCATCTTGTTCCCTCCCTTCCTCCTCATCATTGCAGCTCTGGACGAGAAAAAACTCGCCTTCCCCCTGGACCTCACCTATGATCCCCATGCCCCCTTTCTTGCGAACCACGACAGCCCCCTCGTCGTTCGCCCGCCTCCACGATCAGCGCGCAACGCGCCGGCAAACTGCCGATTGCGACATGGCGCGCAGATCCTGCGCGCGATGTGCACTTTAACGTCTTCTTGTGTTTGCATGTGCGTCTCTAGTTTTCTGCTAAGGCAGACTTCGGGAGCCCCCCCCCTCCCGCGCGTGCCCGAACGCTCGCGCGCTTCCCAAGTGCGCGTCGTGGGCCCGAGCTCTTTGCAATGTGCGCGCGCTGTTTTCGCCCCCCGAAGCGCCCCGTCTGCCGGGGGGGGGCGCTTCTCGCGCGCCGCGCGCGTCGACGCCCGCTGCGACCGCGCGGCCGCATCCGCCGCCCCTTTTCGCAGTGATGCCGCGCTAGCCGCATGGCCCGCGGGCCACTCTGGCTTTTTTCTTCGCCCGATCATCCTCCGCTTGGCCGCGGTCCAAATGGCCGCTCCCCCAGAGTCGCGCCGCGCCCTGGCGCGCAGCGCTGCGGCGGGCCCACCGCGGCCTCTACTGTTCGGTTGCGACTGTCTGACCCGAGCGCGGATCTCTGACGCCCCGCCGCGCATCGTCGACATAACCTCACCCCAGCTGCGCAGCCGTGCTTCTCCGCCCCCGACATCTCCGCCCTCTCTTCGAAAAGCGCCGAGCGCTTCTCGCCCGAGCGCGGCGTTGCGCCGACGCTCCCGCCCCATATCGCGCCGCCGCTGCGCAAATTCTGTTTCGCTGTGACAATGCTGCGCCTCGCGAAGCGCGCAGTCGCGACCGAGTTCGGTCCTCCTGGTCGCCCGCCCCCGCGCCGACCCGACCGCCCCCGCGCCGCGTCGGTCCGCCCCCCTTCCGCCTTCAACGCCCGCGCCTTGCGCGCGCCCCCCGCGCGCGCCGCGCCACGTCTCGCCCGCGCTTGTCCTGTCCACCGCGCGTTCTTTGCAAAGCGCCAGCCAGTCCCCCCCCTTCCACTCCGCTAGCGGCCGCCGCGCGCGCCGCCCGCGCTCGCCGCGCCGGGCGCGACCCCCGACCCCCTGCCCGCGCCGCGCGCCCCCAGTGCGCCCCCCGCCCCCCCCGCCCGCGCCATCTCCTCGCAGGACCTCCGACAGTTCCCTTTTAAAGGCAAGAGAATCAATGGTTTATCCAACCTTCGCGCGCACGCGACGGCCGCGCGCGTCCAACTCGCGCCTCGACCCCCCCCGGGCCCGCCGCCGCCGCGCCCTGGGCCCGCCCCGGCGCGGCGCGCCAACCAGCGACGGCGCAGTCGCGCGCCGAAGGCGCCCCGCGCGACGGCGGTCGATTCGGGCGCCCGCCCGCGAACAACCAGCGCCCTTCGGCAAGGACAATGTGGCGCCGCCCCGGCCCGCGGCCCGGGGGGCGCCAGTCCGTCGCGCGGAAGTCCAGCGCGCTGGCTCTCGCGCAACGCAGGCCCGCGAAGCGTCGCAGCGCGACCCCGCAAAGGCTGCGCCGTCGACCGATCCAGGCGGCCACCCACGGCAACGGGCACGCCCTTCTTCGCGAACGGGCGCCGCCCGAGCAAACTGGCGCGCCCCGCGTCGCGGTGGCCACGTCACCTGATTTGTCCTCTACTGCGCGCGGCCGCCGCTGCTCACCTCCATGGGCCGCGCGCGACCCCCCTTGCGGCGACCCGCGGCAGCCGCGGCCCTTGCCGTCGCCCGCTTCGCAGCCCCCGACGCGGCGCCGGATGTCATGCCTCTTATGAGCTGCGACAATTTCTACGAACCTTCCCGCCCTCAATCGCGCGGCTTCCGGCGAGGCCGCGACGGGCGCCCTCTTGCCGCGCTCTTTTACCGCACTTCGCACTCTAGCTCGCCATGTCGGGACGCAGCCTCGTCGTTTTCAACGCATCCAACGTCCTCGCGCTGCGCGGCGCCGCCCGCCCGCGACCCCGGCGGGCCCGCCCGCGACCCCGGCGGGCCCGCCGGCCTGCTGGGTCAAAAAAATGCGGGCTAGATCTGCGAGCGCCCCCGCCGCAACTCATCCTGCACTCCAAGGGGCCAAGAGCGCGTTTCTTTAATGACGGGCGTCATGGGGGGGGGGGGCGGGGGGGGCATGACGTGACGCCCCCCCCCGCCGTGTGGTTGCGGCACCACAGCCGCGCCCGCGCGCACGACGCGACGAGCGACGAGCGACGACGACGACGCGAGCAGCATGTAAGTGGCGATCTGCCTATTGCGCCTGTGTGCACCACAACGCTCTCGCGCACCACACCGCGCGTGTGCACCACAACGCCTGCGCACACCGCAACAGCCGTGTGCAACGCACTGCCCGCGTATACCACAATACTTGGGAACACTACAGCGAGCGCGGGGGTACATACACCGCAGCAGCCATGTGAAGCACAACGCCTGTGCACACCACGGTGCTTGCGCGCACCGCAGCGCCTGTGCACGCCACAGCGCCTGTCTACACCACAGCATCCGCGTGCAACGCAGCGCTGGTGTACACCACAGTGCCTGCGCGCAGAGGACAAGTAGAAGAAACATGTACGTCAGGATTTGCTGCGGACAACTAAACGCCACGCCAGGAAAATTCGGATAATCGAATGCGACGTTTTTCCCCCCTCCCTCCTCCTCCACCTCCACCTCCACCTCCTCCTCCTCCTGTTCTTCCTCCTCCTCCTCCTCCTCCTCTTCCTCCTCCTCCTCATCCTCCTCCTCCTCCTCCTCCTCCTCCTCCTCCTCCTCCTCCTGTTCCCCCTTCTTACCCCCTGTCGTGCGGTTTGGCGTTAAAACGCACGTGCGTATCTCAGCGTGCACCGCAGAATGGTCGATTGAATCGGTCCACTTGGTTCTCTGACGGCCAGTTTAGATGGAGCCTCCTGGACGCAAGTGGGAATTAGGGTGATGCGGGCGGACCCGGGGGGACTCGTAGATTCCAGCGGCGCTCCATTGTCCATGAGGATTTGTTTTCCATTGGTTTCTCTCGAATCCACACGGGCTCCATTTTGTCACAAGGATTCCTACTGAAATTTTGCACACAACAATGGTGCTGCGTTGCACACGGTTGATGTGGTGCACACAATCGCCGTGGCGTACACAGGCACTGCAATGCACGCAAGCATTGTGGTGTACACTGGTGCTGTGTTGCGCACGGCGGATGTGGTGTACGGAGGCGCTGTAGTGTACACAGGAGCTGCTGTGCCCGCAGGCACGGCGGCACAAACTGACGCTGTGTTGCACGCGGCTGCTGTGGTGTACATCGGCGGCGTGGTGTACACAGGCGCTGTGGTGCACGTGGGCACTGTGATGTACACAAGCGTTGTGGTGCATATCGCCACCTACATGTTCGTGCTACCCGTGGTCCTTCATTCCTAAGCATTCCCAGACGCCGCCGGCGCGAAACGTGACGTCATCGACCCCTTCCCCCCCCAGATGATTGCCGTCATCGGACTTAAAAACAAGCTCCAGCCGCGTCCGCGGGCACGACGACGATGAGCGACGAGCGACGAACCACGAGCGACGACGACGGACGACGACGACGACGACGACGACGACGACGACGCCTGCGGACCAGACGCCTATGCGTATTCCTACGCGGACACCTGCGCGGATCCCAATGCGCACGGCGGCAGTGCCTGGAGCGCACTCGGGGGGGGAAGCGTTACGTCATAGGGGGGGGGGAGCGGGGGCCATGACGCCCGTCATGCCCCAAAGAAACAGGCTCCAATCGCCCTGGGCCCCCACGCGCGCGCGCGCTCCGTCAACCCCGCTGCCCCCCGCGCCGCCCCTTCGCCCCGCCAAACTTTGCCCGCGAACCCCCAATTCGCAGCCCCGCCGCGCGCTGGCCCGACCGCGGCCCGCAGGGCCGCCGCAGGGATGTCCACGCCGCGCATTGAACCAATCTCCAATTCGACCAGCTCCCGGGGGACCTCGCCCATCGCAAAGCCCACCCCCCGCCCCCGGACCGCCGCGCAGAGCCCGCAATGGCGGTTCCGTCTCGGCAGCCGCCCTCGCCGCCTCCTTTCCCAGGGCGCGCGACGAGAACTCCCGCGCCAGAAAGCGATCTGCAACTTTCTCTACGACGCCACGCGGGCCCGCGCCCCAGCCCGAGCCGCCACTTGCAACCTTGAGCTCCCATCTCCACGCGCTGGATGCCGCTGCCCCTTTCCCGGGCGTCACCTGCGGGCCGCCCTCTGCTGCCCTCGCCCCGCTTCCTTCTTGAACTCTGGACGCAGCGGCCGCTGTTCGTTCAACCTCCTGTCCCAATTCTCCATGGGCGCGCCGCCGACGTGGGTTTCCCGCCCCCTGGTTTCGTCGACGACCCTCGGGTCCAACACTTCGTCGCTGTGCATCTCGTCTTCGCGCTCGACAAGTTCGTCGTCCGTGACCGACCGCAGGTCCACTGCGCACATGTAGTGTTGCACGTTCCTCTTCCCAGCTTCGCACGGCATACTGTACCTCAACCATTATGATGGCGCCCGCGCCCGCGACCCGTGAGTTTCGCGGAAATCCAGCACGCGCGGGAAGCCGCAGCCAACGTCGTCTCGCGGCGTGAACGCTCGAATTTATGCCATCAACAACGACCCATTAGTTTCCTCTTCTCGCACCCCCGCTGCTTGCAAGAAAAGTTTTTGCCGTGCTGCACGGTGCATGATGGACTCTAACACGTCGAAACCCTTTCCAACATATCCTCGGCGAATCATCCGCGCACCCTTCCAGTCACACGGAAAAAAAAATGCTGAAGATATTCTTTTCGCAGCAATGATGAAACACGGTTTCGAAGATGGCCCCACGTTGCCTCAGAAACCGCCATGGTGACACGGGAGGAGCCTCAATCAGCCCCCAGATTGGGCGCCCGAGTTATCCAGGGTAACTCGGGTCCGGGGTAACTCGGGTTTGGATTCCCGAAAAAGGAACCCGAGTTACCCCTGACCCGAGCTACACCTGATGATTCGGGGCTCTGGACGCCCGAGTTATCCGGGGTAACTCGGGTCCGGGGTAACTCGGGTTTGGATTCCCGAAAAACGAACCCGAGTTATCCCTGACCCGAGTTACCCCTGATGACTCGGGGCTCTGACCAGATGTTTCCAGGTTGCACTCGGAACTCATATGAGGCCCCCAAGCGGGGCCCGAACACACACTGCTTTCCATTGTGCTTGCCAATGACGTTCGCGTGCAGGCCGACATGGCCCCGGACGGCCGACACGACAAAAAACAGAGCCGCCATGATGGCCCACCGTAAGGTCCACAATTCATTCAAAAACGTCGGCGGATGTGGCACAAACGTAAAGAATGAAACGCCGGCCCTGGGCAAAGGGCCGGATTCCCGGAGAGCCCGAACGGTGAAACATCAGTGCGTAGTATCTGTGGGGGGGGGACGATGGGAGAGCGACGAGGACGGCGAAAACGACGACGAGGGCGAAGGCGAGGACGAGGGCGAAGGCGACGAGGCCAAGGAGTCCCCACTCCTCCTCGTTGCTATTCCTCCCCCCCCCTCCCACCACCCCCGAGGAAAAAAAAGAAAGGGGGAGGCGAGGATGAGGGGGAAGGGGGAGGACGACGATCCCGTCGCCGACGCCGACGCCGACGCTGACGACGCCTCTCGACGACGAACAGCCGACTCTAAGATCCGACGCCGCGGGAACAGAACGAAAGCACGGCTGGAACCCCGGACCCCATCCTTTCCAGGCTGGACGACATGGGAGGAGGAGGAGGAGGAGGAGGAGGAGGAGGAGGAGGAGGAGGAGGAGGAGGAGGAGGAGGAGGAGGAGGAGGAGGAGGGGGAGGGGGAGATGGAGGAGGAGGAGGAGGAGGAGGAGAAGGAGGAGGAGGAGGAGGAGGAGGGGAAGGGGGAGGAGGAGGGGGAGGACGAGGAGGAGGAGGAGGAGGAGGAGGAGGAGCGGACGAAATGGAAGCATCGCGATTGGGGGGGCTCTCGGACCAGCCGGCTGATTTCTGCGGCGCCTCCCCGGCAGCGGAGGCGCCCACGAAAAACTCGAGGGAAGGCGCCGGGCGGCGGGGCCGAAGAGCCTGCCGCAGGCAACGGATTTTTCGCACCCGCATGTTTGAGAGGAGCCCAGAAACCCAAACGAGTAGACACAAATCCCAGGATGTCCAACGCTTTCCTATTGAGTTTGCGTCATCCCGTCCACCTGTCCATGCTTCCCGATCTGTTCCCATGATTTCCTGGGCGCCGACGCTTCGTCATGTGTGTGTCTGTTTTTGTGCCCCCCCAGAACTTTCCTGGTACCCCCTGTCGCCCGACCTGCTCCCACAGTGGCACTTCCCGGGGCTGCACGATGCGCGAGGCCCGTGTTCAGGGCCATAATCTGAATGTGTGTGTATGTATAGTTATATGTGTATGTAAATGTATATGTATATGGATACGTATATGTATATGTATATGCATATGTTTATGTGCACGCATATGTATGTGTGTATATGCATATGCATGTGTATATGTGTATGTAATTGAATATGTAGATGTATATGTCTATGTCTATGTCTATGTATATGTAAATGTATAGTTATATGTATATGTATATGTATATGTATGTGTATACGTAGTTGTATATATATCTATATATCGTAGATCAAGGACGGGTGGTAAAGACGCAAGACCCTACGAGGCCGACGTTTGGATTTGATTGACGGCGGGCGACCCAAACCCGTGGAAACGACAAAAGACGGGCCGCAGAGGCCAGGGCACACGGGTAGCCCAAAAAAGGCGGGCCTCCTTACGATGCGCGTCGAACGTACGTTTCCAACGCCCACGGGAGCGATCGATCTCCGATGACACCAGGGGGCAGCGGATGTGGACATATTTGGGCCCAGGGGGCCCGAATATGTATCCTATCCAAAATCAAAGGAAGGTCGGGTCCCCAGGCGGCGGATCTGAATAAATCCAACCGTCGGACACGGAAGAGCCCGAGTCCTGGCGAAAAGCACCAAGCGTGAAGAGAAACCGCGGCGCCCACGCCTGCAGGGCAGGCAGCCGCCACAAAACCCTGTAGCCCTGCAGGTCAAAAGGTCTGAGCAATGAGCGATGTTTGCAACCAAACCAGCCCCAGCGGGGGCGCCCCATACCCAGATCCCCGAAGTCATTATGGCTTCACCTTGTGGGCCCGCGCGACCCGTGCCCCAGGACCGGTTTCTCATCCCGGGCCGTTGCCTTTGCGGCACAAGGGCCGCGCAAGGGACCCTAAGACACGAAAATAGCGAAGAGCTGCCCACCGTGATTGTCCCACGACGAAGGAGGGGGCCTGGGGCCCCAGCGGCAATTGACTACCTGCCAGACCACCCCAACCCAACCCGAAGACCCGAATTTCGGGTTGGGGGGGGTAAGGGTTCCACACGTGTTTTTTCGACGTTTCCCGACCCCCCCCCACTGGAAATCGAGGGTAAATCTGAGCCTTCGGGTTGGGTTGGGGTGGTTTGGTGGGTGGTGAGCAATTGGACTGGCGCGGGTGAGGCTCGCAGGTGGCCACGGGCAGGCAGGGGACGGCCGCCGTCCCCTGCCTGCCGAGGCGACCTAGACCTGAACCCCTTGGATTTATTCGGCATGGGTGACGCTATTGACCACGATCGTTTTTTGCGTTGCGCCCTGCTTTCTCTGAAAATTAAGCTTGTTGCGCGATTCTGAACTGAAGCTTGCCAAGCTGCGTTGAGGTATATGCGAATACGACCCTGAAACCACCGCCCGCCCCGAATCATGGCTCTCGCGTTGACGCGGGTCTTTCGCTGTGTGCAACGCGGACGGAATATGCGCTGTTCTTGGTGGGCCACTCTTTGGGTGCGCGCCTCGCGCTTCGCCCGCAGAGGAGGTGCGCGCGATGGCATCGGCGCGCGCGCATCCCCAGCGTGCGCCAATCCGCCGCGCACAACGCGCGCGCGCGAAAGCATCCGCGCGCGGGAAATGCCAACGCGGGCGCGAGCCTTCCGGGCGCGCGGAACGCGCGACGACAGATCGCCCGACCAACACGCGTGACAAATTTGCCCCGTGGTCAGCATTCCCTATGGTTAGGTCGGGCATGTCCCCCTACAGGCGGATTTTGGACGAAACGTTGCAAATAGTCACAACATATTCGCAAACAGGCAAAACATGCGAGGGAAATCGTCCTCAGACTATAGTTTTCTTATTTTTGAATACTCCTGTAGAGAGACCGGCCCGACTTAACCCTACGAGTTTACCATGCGAGCGGCACTTCCACAATTCTTATTGCACGCCTTCCGGGCGCATTCTGTCGTCGCCACTTCGGAGTTTCTGTCGCGGCCCTGCGCCGCTGGAGGAGTGTTTGTCGTCCGCCTGCTGTTTCTTGGCGTCGGCAGTTGCTTCTTTCAACCGTTTGAATTGTCGTCGGCTTATGAGGCTCCCATCGTACTGAAGGACTACATCTCAAAAATAATTTCGAGCGCCCGGAGAAGTGTCGAAACAGTGTCGGAACAGTGTCGAAACAGTGTCGGACGAGTGTCTCCCAGGGCCCGACACGCGAAAACCCCCGAGTTTCGGTATTTTCTTGGTGCTCGGAATTCTTGCTGGTGATCCAGGCTGAGGTCAATTGGAAAACTATTGTCGTCGGCCTCCTTTGGTTGTCGTCCGACATTTTTGTCGTCCGCCATCTTTTGTCGTCGGCCCTTTTTTGTTCTTCGTTCGTTGTTTTCCTTCGCGGTCGCATTCAGAGTTTCGCCACGGGATCTTCAACATGTTTCGGGGCCCTTCGCGGCCGGGTCAACCTTCCATACCTGTTCACGCCTCGCGCGTCCCCATCAACTCCGTCTGGAAAAGATGCCCAGAAAGCGCTCATGGAAATTCGAGTCTTGATCATTGCCCACCCCCTAGAGAGACCGCGCACAACCGCTGGGGTGGGGCTCAACGCACACAACGTCAGAGACGCGTGACGAGCGCCCCGGCTTCATTCATGAAAAACAAACCAGCGTGATCCTGAAGTTGTTATCGTCCGTCCTTTTGTCATCATAAGGAAACGGAGGGAGTGACCCTTCTCCCGGCGGATTGCCTGCAGGTGTTTCGTTACACTTGGGAATACAAGGACTCGGAATCGAATTGACTACCTACCAGACCACCCCAACCCAACCCGAAGACCCGAATTTCGGGTTGGGGGGGGTATGGGCTCCATATGTGTTTTTTCGATGTTCCCGGACCCCCCCCCACTAGAAATCGAGCGCAAATCTGAGCCTTCGGGTTGGGTTGGGGTGGTTTGGTGGGTGGTGACGAATCGGATCCAATCGGCGGCGCGAGGATGCATCACAGCGCCATGCAAGCATCGGGCCGCAACGGATCGCCCCAACATCGAAACCGAATCCACTCGGGCCGGCCAAGGCCCATATCGAAGCGGGTCGATCGGCTCGAAACGGACCCTGAGGGGGCGGCGGCGACGCCGAGCCACCACGGCCACCGCGCCGTGCTTGAAGTTATGATATCCAAAATAACGCTCTAAGAACACAGGAACTTGATGTACGAAAAGAAGGCCTCCGCCAGAGCTGTTCTGAGAACCCTCCGTGCAGACCGAAGGCAAGGGCACTTCAGAAGAAGACAACAAGGCAGAAACATAAACTGTTGGCGCTCCGCGCGCATTTGTTGGATCTGCGCTGGACCCCCCTCCCTGGCGCGCGGAGCGCGCCAGGGTCGGCGCCGGAGGCGCCGCGGGGGGGGACCGCGCAGATCCAAGAAGATCCCGCCGGAGCGCCAAAAGTTCTTTTCATGGCGTGTCATCATCCTCAGAACTTCTGAGGAGGACCTCTGGTGGGCCCACACAGGCAGACCATAGCGCTCCTCCACTGCCGAGCATGTGGGGGGGGGGGGGGGCGGCGGCGGCGCCGATGCCCGCCTGCGAGGTCCTCGTCCTCGTCGTAGCCCTGGTCGTCGTAGCCCTGCTCGTCGCCCCCCGCGGGGGCCGCAGGGTGCCTGCCGGCCGCCAGGAGCCTCGGGAGGGGGGTGGGGGTGCACGGTTTCCCCCTGGGCCGTAGGCGACCCGAAGGAGGAGGGGAGGAGGAGAGGAGGAGGAGTGTGGAGGAGGAGGAGGAGGAGGAGGAGGAGGAGGAGGAGGAGGAGGAGGAGGAGGAGGGGGAGGTGGAGATGGAGGAGGAGGAGGAGCAGGAGGAGGAGGAGGAGGAGGAGGAGGAGGAGGTGTAGGAGGAGGGGAGGAGGAGGAGGAGGAGGGAGGAGGAGGAGGAGGAGGGGAGGAGGAGGAGGAGGAGGGGGAGGGGGAGATGGAGGAGGAGGACGGAGGACGCAGGAGGGGAGGAGGAGGAGGAGGAGGATGGGGAAGGGGAGGGGGAGGGAAAGGCCGAGTGGGAGAGGAGGATGGAGGAGGAGGAGGAGGAGGAGGAGGAGAGAGGGGGTGGAGGATGAGAGGAGGAGGAGGAGGAGGAGAGGGGAAGGGGAGGAGAAGGAGGAGGAGGAGGAGGGGCGAAGGAGGAAGAGGAGGAGGAGGCGGAGGAGGAGGAGGAGGGGGAGGAGGGAGGCTCGGGGAGGAGGAGGAGGAGGGGAGGTAGGAGGCGGAGGAGGAGGAGTGGAGAAGGAGGAGGGAGGAGGAGGAGGGGAAGGGCGACGGGAGGAGGAGGAGGAGGGGAGGATGGAGGCGGGAGGAGGTGGAATGAGGAGGAGGAGGAGGAGGAGGAGGAGGAGGAGGAGGAGGAGGGGGGGGAGGAGGAGGAGGCAGGAGGGTGGAGAGGAGGAATGAGGAGGAGGAGGAGGAGGAGGAGGGAGGAGGAGTGGGAGGAGTTGGAGGCGGTGGAGGAGAGGCGGAAGGAGGAGGGGAGGAGGGAGGAGGAGGATGGAGGAGGGAGGAGGATTTGGAGGAGGTTGGGGAGGGGAGGAGAGGAGGAGGAGGAGGAGGAGGAGGAGGAGGAGGAGGAGGAGGAGGAGGGGAGAGGGGAAGGGGGAGGGAGGGAGGAGGAGGGAGGAGGAGGAGGAGGAGGAGGAGGAGGAGGGAGGAGCAGGTAGGAGGAGAGGAGGTGGAGGGAGGAGGAGGAGGAGGGGGAGGAGGGGGAGGAGGTGGAGGAGAAGGAGGAGGGAGGAGGAGGGAGGAGGAGTTGGAGGAGGAGGGGGAGGAGGAGGAGAAGGAGGAGGAGGAGGAAGACGGGTCGCCAGAGCCCTTCGGAGACACCCTCCAGGTGGGGGGTGGGGGGGGCAGTCTCCGCAAATCCCGCGCAAGGCGAGCGCCAGATCGCTGCCTGGGGGGAGGAGCGGCCCCACCAGGGCTTCCCAGGAGGGCCCCGAGATCGGCTGGTGCGTCATCTGGGCTGAAGGCAGCGAGGGCGGCCAGCGAACCGGCCGGTCGCGCGGAGCTGGCTTTCCTGGCGCCTCCCGGCGCAAGAGACGCCAGCGCATTATAATATATACATGGATATATACATACACCAATAAACGACCACACATGTCTGCATAGACCGCTGTAATCATAACAGGTATAACAGATACGCCTACCACGAACATGTTCTCATAACCAACTACATCTGTATATATATAACTATATGTGTATAAACACACATACATACACATAAGACTACAGGCATACCACGAGATGTTGTAAGAACGAAAAACGTTCTAATAACCAAAATAATGATCTTAGAACATAAGCCCGATGGGTTAAAACAGGACAGTCCCAGCCAGACATGCTCCAAGATCATTTCGTGCAGACCACAAAGATTATTTAATCGCTTCGCTCATTCCGCCGGCCCATATTGTCGCACCGTTGTGGGCTAGCCGAGTTTTGGGGCCTCTTGGGGGCCGTTTTGGGGCCTCTTTTGGGTCCTCTT
>CAUYUJ010006258.1:243223-394140 GCA_963575745.1 Prorocentrum cordatum | reverse complement strand
GAGGGCCGCACGGTCGGAATAGGGATGCAGGCTCGGGAAAGGCGGGTGGAGCGCGGGGGGGAAGGCGCGGAAGCTAGGGGAGCGTGGGGGGAGCACGGGGCGAAGGGAGCGGGGCGAATGGGAGGAGCAGGGGGGCAGGTGCACGGTTGGAATAAAGGGAGGGGGGGTCGGGGACGGCGGGGAAGCACGGGGGAGAAGGGCGCGGGAGCGCGGGGAGGGTGCGAGGAGGACTGGGGCAAGAGGAGGGAGGCGCAGGGGAGAGCGGGGGGGGGAAGGGGCGCACGGTCGGAATAAGGAGTGGGGGGGGCTCGGGGAGCACCGGGGCAAGGAAAGAGGGGCGCAGGGGAGGAGCGGCGGGGGGGCGCACGGTCGGAATAAGGGGAGTGGGGGCCCGGGGAGAGCGGGGGAAGCACGGGGGAGAGGGGCGCGGGGGCGCGGGGAGGGTGGGAGGAGGACTTGGGCAAGAGGAGGGAGGCGCAGGGGTGAGCGGGGGGAGGAGGGGGGGGCGCACGGTCGGAATAAGGAGTGGGGGGGCTCGGGGACCACCAGCAGAACCACCAGCACGACGACCAGCACAACCACCAGCACGGCCACGAGAACGACCAGCCACCAGCACGGCCACCAGCACCTCCACAAGCACGACCTCGAGCACAACCACCAGCACGACCACCAGCACGACCACCAGCACGACCACCAGCACCTCCATCAGCACGACCAGCCACCAGCACAACCGCCAGCACGACCACCAGCACGACCACCAGCACAACCACCAGCACGAGCAGCAGGCCCAGCCAACAGCACGGGGCAAGCAGCACGACCACCAGCACGACCAGCCAGCACCACCAACCACCAGCACGACAACCAGCACAACTAGCAGCACGACCACCACCAGCACAACCACCAGCACAACCACTACCAACCACCAGCACGACCACCAGCAGAACCATCAGCACGACGACCTGCACAACCACCAGCACGACCAGCCACCAGCACGGCCACCAGCACCTCCGCAAGCACGACCACCAGCACAACCACCAGCACGACCACCAGCACGACCAGCCACCAGCACGGCCACCAACACATCCGCAAGCACGACCACCCGCACAACCACCAGCACGACCACCAGCGCAACCACCAGCACAACCACCAGCACGACCACCAGCACAACCACCAGCAGGACCACCAGCAGGACCACCAGCAGGACCACCAGCACCTCCACCAGCACGACCACCCAGCACCACCAACCACCAGCACGACAACCAGCAAAGCCAGCAGCACGACCACCAGCACAACCACCAGCACAACCACTACCAGCGACCAGCACGACCACCAGCACATCCACCAGCACGACGACCAGCACAACCACCAGCACGACCACCAGCACGACCAGCCACCAGCACGGCCACCAGCACCTCCACACGCACGACCACCAGCACAACCACCAGCACGACCACCAGCACAACCACCAGCACAACCACCAGCACAACCACCAGCAGGACTACGAGCACGACCACCAGCACGACAACCAGCAGAGCGCACGGTCGAAATAAAGCAGTGCGAGATCACACCGGTAGGTATGATGATAAGGATGCGCGGTAAGAGTGCAAGGGTCTTGGAGGGCCATGTCGACACCTTGCGGGCGGGGCGCGGCCAGCGAAAGCGGCCAAGAATGGGCCGAAGGGGAAGGATGCACGGGTGACCGGAGGAGAAAGTTGCTCACCCTCACTGTGCGGGTTGACTGCAGTGGCTCCGAGGTGGTACTCCAAGAGTCGTCGGGTCAGAGCTTGCGTGCCCGCTTGGAGGGGGGCCGGAGGTGGTGGAGGCAACCCGTGGCGAGGCTGCAATCGCTGGGGAGCGGACAACTGGCGGACGGCCGACGTGCAGTCGTCGGTCGAGTCCTCGTCGCCTGGCTTGTCGTTCGACGGTCGGTCGGCGGACGGTCGGCGCAAGTCATAAAATCCGCTGGTGCAGTCGGCGGACCCTCGATCAAACGATTGCAAGGGTCAGTGATGATTTGACCCTGCCATCGTTGGTAGGTGGGGCGGTGGGTAGACGGAGGCCTTCCCTGTTCAGGGTGGGTCTGGTGACCCCCCTACGAATCCCCCGCGGCAGTCGGCTGACGCACGGAGCAGGGGTCACGAGAGACTGCGTCAGTGGGAGCGGTTGCAACGTGGGCCCGGCGGCCACCGTGGCTGATGCCCATGGGAGTCCACGGTCGCTCAGAAGGCGGGTTGCAGCGGACTACGCTTTGGGCGACAAGACGGGGGCTCGATGGAGCTGTGGCCTCATGGCTACACAGAGCGGTTCCTGTGGCGATGGCAGCCCCTCGACAGGAGGGTCACCACGAACCACGGCGGGAGGGCTGGCCGCACCGTGGACCTGGTGGCCCCATTGGCTGGCACCAGTCGTAGTCAGCGGACTCGTGGAGGGAAGGCCCTCGAGTACTACACTGTGGGGGCTGGATGCCCGTTTTGGCCAGGTGGCCTCGCCGACCGGTTCGAGTGGCGGCCGGCGGAACATCGGCGGGAGGGTCACAACGAACCACGGCGAAAGGGCTGGCTGCAGCGTGGGCCGGAGTCCACGGACGAAACGAAGGAGGGCCATCACGGGGACTGGCTGGAGTTGCGGCCTGGTGGCCACGCTGAGCGGTTCCTGTGGCGGTCGGCGGACCATCGGCTGGCGGGTCGCAGGGAGCGACAGCGGGAAGTCTGACTACAGAGTGGGCCTGGTGTCCCCCGTAGCTGATGCCCCTGAGAGTCACGCGGGCGCTCGGGAGGAGGGCCACAGCGGACTACTCCTCGGGCGACGACACTGAGACTGGTTGGAGTTTTGGCCTGGTGGCCACACTGAGAAGCTCCAGTGGCGGTCGGCGGACCCCTGGCGGGAGGGCCGCAGTGAATAGTGGTCGGTAGTCTGACTGCAGTGTAGGCCTGGTGATCGTCGGCGGACTCTCAGGGGAAAGGTCACTATGAACTACAGCAGAGGGGGCTGGATGCAGTTTTGGCCCGGCAGCCATGGGTTCGGACGCCTTGAGCTCCGTGCATTCGAGGGGCGGGTCGCGGTGGACCCCTTCTGGGAGGCGGGCTGCAGACCCAGACCCCCGACGTCATGATTTTTTCATGACATAGACACCCTGAATTTTCGACCCATTCCCCAAGACCGGTTCTTCATCCCGAGTCGTTTCTTGACCGTCCTGAGGCCCGATAGAGGTCCCCAGAGGCCGAAAATTGTGAAAAACCTCCCGTCGAGATTTTTGTCAGTGCTCCAGGGGGTATGGGGAATGCGCATGGTGGCCAGTCTGGGGATCCCCCGTGGCAGTCGGCGGGCGCTCCGAGGGAGAGCCACCCGGGGGGCCTGCAGCGAGAAGGACGGCGACGGCGTGGGCCCGGTGGCCTCCTTGGCTGGTGCCCATGGGAGTCGGCGGGGTCTCGGGAGGAGACTTTTATTTCCCCCCCAAAGACAGCCCGTCCAGGGGCAAATCCGCTTCCCCTCAAGGGGGCTATACCCGTAAGGCAAGGCACGAAGGATCCCGCACCGATGGACGAAGGCGCACGCCCGACTAGATGCGAAACTACCTTCTGAGAACCGCTTGGATTCGAGCATCCCACGCCGATGCGGTCGAATCCGTGCCAGGGCATATCTCAGGATGGATTCTCCCCCACTCGCACGTTTGGCTTTGAGGGTGTGGTACCCGTTAGAGAGCACGTCGGGAGAAGACTCGCAGTGGGCTGCGACACGGGTAGCAACGCGGGGGCTGGCGACGTGGATAACGGCGGTGGACGACTACGAGGAGAGGGAAGGGCGAGGAGAGGGAACACAACGTGGAGGGCGAGGGGGGGAGCACGAGGAGGAGGGCGAGGAGGCAGAGCGAGGAAGGGAGCTAGCAGGGGAGGGGCGAGGAGGGGAGGGACGACTATTCCCAGCCAAGAGCTCGGGGAGGGCCCCCCCCCATCAGTAGAGGTCCTTCTCGGTTATAGTTGCAGCTCTGTCCTGGTGGCCATTCGGCCCGACACCAGCGTCGGTCAGACGCTCGGCGGGAGTGTCCCGCTGATCAACGACACGGCTGGTGGCGGCATCGGCCCGATGGTCCTGGTGGCGGATGCGAATAGCCAGTTTGTGGACGCTCGGCGGGAGGGTCGCAATGGGGGAGGGAGCCACGGGGGGAAAAGAAAGGGGGGAGAAGCCACGGGGGGGGGGAGAGAAAGGGGGGGGGAGAAAAGGGGGAGAAGGGGGGGGAGAAAGGGGGGGGAGGGGAAAAAGGGGGGGGGGGGGAGAAGGGGGGGGGGGGGAGCCCACGGGGGGAGAGGAAAGGGGGCAATGGGGAGGAGGGGGGGGGCAAGCTGGGTGCGCTCGCGCCGCACAGGAGGAGGAGGAGGAGGAGGAGGAGGAGGAGGAGGAGGAGGAGGAGGAGGAGGAGCAGGAGGGTGAGCAGGAGGAGGAGCAGGAGAAAGAGTAGGAGGATGAGGAACGAGGACGTGGTCGAACAGCAGCGGCAGGAGCTGGAGTGGGAGGAGCGGGAGGAGCAGGAGGACCAGGGAAGGCGGACTAGGAGAAATCAGGGAGGCGACAGCGACGAAGCAGGACTCGGGCTCAGAAAAAGTGGCTCGCGCCGGGGCGAGAGAACCATTCTGAACCACGAAAGTACAGCAGCGACCCGAAGATGAGGCCCACGCTGCAGCGGGAACACCATTTTGCCATCGGAGACAGTCGGATTGCAGCAACACCACAACAAGAAAGAGTGTTCAAGTCCCGCGCGTCACAAAACCACCATATGCGAAGAGGGTCGAGCATCTTCCAGACAGAGTCAGGGTGGTGGTGGTGGTGGTGGTAGTACACGTTGGCTTAAGCGTTACAGCTGTGCTCATCTAACACGAAGTTTCACCTCGGAAACTCACCAAATCAAAACCTGAATTCGATCAAACCCCTCCAAGGCGCCACCCGTTGTAGGCGCCTTTCGCGGGCTGCAGCACGGTTGGCCACAATCCCGGCCCTCTGCTCTTCAGAGAGCACTACCTGGGGAGGAGGGGGAGGCGGAAGGGAAGAGGTGTTCGAGGCGGGGGTGGCCTCCATCATCAGGCCTACGCCCTGGTCGGGCGTAGAGTCAGGGGGGAGAGAGGAGAGTAGTACTCATACTGTGTCATTGTGGGCGGAGAGGGGGAGTGCAGGGGGGAAAGCAAGGGAACGGGTGCAACAGAGAGGGCGAGGGACCAGATAGAGGAAAGGAGGGGGGAAAGGGAACAGAGCGGGGGGGGCGGGGTGGGGCAACAGGCGGGCAGCAGAGCGCCCCCCAGGGGAGGGGAACTGATGAGGGAACGGGGGGCGGGAAGCGAGGATGCGGCGGGAAAGCGAGGCGGCACGCAGACGGCACTCCAGGAGCCGTCCACATCGCGCCGGGAAATCGCACGGATTCCATCGGAACGTGCGCGGGACCGAGGCGTCGGAGCCGGACCAGATCGGTCGGGCCGTCGGCGCCAGGGTGCGCAGCAGGGCCGTGCACGCGTCGGGCCGCAGCGGCTTCCTCAGTAGGGCCCCGCATACGGGGACCTGGAGAAACCAGGGCATTGGCACGCCCGAGAAAAGCGCAGCTGTGGATGAGGGCATGATTTTCTTCGACTGTAGCTTTCCAAGTACTGGTCTTCAACGTCCTCGTGTCCTCGTTTCAGGAGCCTTGGAACGAGAAGTAGGACGAAGCACGGAGCAGGACAAAATCGGACCAGGACAAGTGAAATCGGAGATCTCTGAGGTCAGGCGGTTCTGCAGGCTGTACCGGGCGCCGCGGCCGTTTAGGAGCGCTCTGGAGGACTCTGGAACCATTTCTCGGGGGCCGCTAGAAGTGTCCCTGACCCAAGGTGCCCCCTGGCTTTTCCTGGGGGCACCCTGGGCCAGGGGAACTTCTAGCAACACCCGACTCTTTCCCTGTCCTCGCCCCGCCCGAAGAACAGCGGAATCGGACCAGATCGGGCGGGTTGGAGCCGAGGTCGGATCGATGACTGGCCCCGGCCGGGCGGGCCGCAGGTCTCTGCACGCGCGCGCGCGCGAGAAGCGAGCTCTGCTCGGCGCGCCATGGAGGAGGCGACGGGGGGGAGCCCGAGAGCGTCGTGGCCCCCTCTGGTGCCCAGAGCCTGGACCAGAAACAAACAAACAATGGACAGCATGACCATCCAGAGCTCCGCGCGGATTTCTTGGATCTGCGCCGGGACCCCTCCCCTGGCGCGCGGAGCGCGTCAGGGGCGGCGCGGGCGCCTCAGCGCCGATACAAGAAATCCGCGCGGAGCTCCAACATTTAGGTTTATGCCATGTGTTGTTCTTCGGAAGAGAGCGCTTTGCCTCAGACACGTGCAGCTTCACCTGCACGGCATCTCGTCTCGCCCCCGCCCCCACCCCTCCCTAACCCTCCTTCCGCCGCCTTTCCGAGCAACGCCAGGCCGAAGAAAGGTGTTTTTCAATGAGTCCCCGCTTGCATGAAGCCCAGACTTACTTCCGGGCCTCTCCACGTTTCCCCCCTCCTCCCTCCGTGCAAGTAAGATTGCCGGGGCCTTAAGAGAGATGGCCTCAAATACCGACCACGACATTCCCGACTCCCCCACCTCCTCTCGGACAACTGCTGGCCGTGCTCAGCCTCTGGGCCCCCCCACCAGGCCCCAGGACCGTCAAAAACGACTCGGGATGCAAGACCAGTCTGGGGGACAGGGTCCAGAGCCCTGGGGGCCCACAGTGTGACAAAATCATGACGTCGGAGTTCTGGGCATGGCGGGAAACGACTTCCAGTGGCTCTCACTCCACCGGGCCCGATCCACGATCGAGGAGGCTGCCGAAAGCAAAAGCTAGGCGGAAGAAGTCCTGCTCCACAACTCCATCTCCACATCGGACATCAGCTAGAGTCGAAATCGAACAATGCTTCCGCCATTGCCCACACTTGTTGTGACCAGCCCTCATCTCATGAGAAGTTGGGTCATCGCTCTCTACGCCGCTCCGCGCGCCCCTTATTGCCTCTAATGCTGCACCGCATCCTGCATGCTTGCTTTCCCGCTGCCTGCCGCTGCTGGTGCTGTTGCTCGCTTGGGCATCCCCCTCGTATGGATCGTTCCAGATCGAGGGAACTCCAACTACAACCTCAACGGGCGCGCCCGCATAGCATCGCCCGATCCATTCCAGCGCACACCCGTCACACGGGTCGTGCCCCACAAGAGGCTCCAACTACGGCCCCACTGGGCGCGTCAAACGTGCTCCAACTGCGGCCCCGCCCAGTCCGGCGCATCAAACGTGCTCCAGCTGCGGCCTCACTGGGCGCGTCCGCATGGCATCAAATGGCTCACTCGGGAACACGCCCCTCTCACAGGCCGTGCCCCCAAGAGAGTTCCAACTACGGCCCTGGTGCACGATGAGCGCACCCGAATAGTCGTCATAGGGTCGCCTCGCTCATTCCAGAACATCATCTGCAAGCGCTCCAGCAACGGCCCAATGGGCGCTCCAGCAGCGGATCGTGTCTCACAGAGAGCTCCAACTACGACCCTAGTGTTATGTTGCTCCCGTCGTACTTAAGGACCACATCCCAGAAATAATTTCGAGCGCCCAGAAAAGTGTCGAAACAGTGTCGAAACAGTGTCGGACGAGTGCCTCCCAGGGCCCCACACGTGAAAACCCTCGAGTTTCGGTACTTTTCTGGTGCTCGAAATTCTTTCTGGTGATCAATGCTAAAGTAGGTTGGAACATCATAACCCTAGTGGGCGCACCCGAATAGCGTGGCCCCACTCAGCTCGGCGAAATAGATCGCGCCCCACACGGAGCTCCAACTGCGTCCTCGGTTGGAGAAACCGCATGGCGTGTCGCAGCGATCGATCGTTTCCGCCCCCGCGGCCTGCACGGTTTAAGGAGAGAGCCACCTCCTACACTGCACGCAGCTGCATAGGGTGGGGCCCTTCGCTTGGTCAGCTGCTTTTGCTCCGCGTGGGAGCGAAACAAGCCTGACTCGGGGGATGGGCCCGGCGGCGGGGCCGAAACCAGCTGCATGCAGCAGATTACATACCCCACCCTTTCCCTATCCCCCCCTGTCGTTCGGCCCGACTGACTCAGGCGACCACGACGACCACAATGCCGCCGCTGCCGTCGCCGCCGCCGACGACGACGGCCTGGGGTCTGCGCGCGCGCTTTCCCCGCAGACGCGCTTGGCAAAACAGTCCTGCCTGCTCGCGCGGCCCCGCTCAATCCCAGTGCGCGGAGGCGCGGGAGAGGCCGCCGGACAAGGCCAGCAGCTCGGTGGCCTTGGTCGGCGTGGCCGAGTCCTTGCACTCATCGCGCACGGCCAGGGCTGGATGCTCGAGCGCCTTGCTCTCGAGGCCGAGGAGCCCCTCGATGTTCTTGTTGTAGCTGTCGCCGAGACCCCTGACGTGCTCCACCTTGACGCACAAGAACTGGCGCCCGGGCTTGGGCAGCGAGATGTCGATGGTCATCCTCTTGTCCTTCTGGCTCTCCTTGGCTACGCGGATCAGGAACCGGTGCTCATACGGGCCCTTGATGTCCTCGGCGTGGCCCTCCCGCCTGCCGATCACGCCCTTGACGCTGGTGGTCATGCCGCTGCCCTCGTCCTTGGTGAGGACCTCCTCCCAGCCGGTCATGTTCTTGAACGGCCTCCAGGGGCCCTCGTGCTTCTTCTGATCCACCCTCAGCGCGAAGTCGGCGCCGACCCCGGGCGCGTGCACCTTCAGGCTCTCTCCACCCAGCCAGGAGCCGGAGACGGTGATCTTCTTGATGAAAAGCAGGCACGGGTCCCCGATCTCCATCTCCTTCACCTCGGCCTCCACCTCCAGCAGGCTGCCGTGCCCCTTCTTGGCGTTTGGCACCTTCATGAGGGTAAAGTCGCCCGGGCGGTGGATCTGGAACCGCTTGCCGTACAGGCCTTCGAGCTTCGGGTCGCCCGCGGCGGGCCCCGTGGCCGTCCAATACTTGGGGTCCTCTACCTTGGCATCGAACGCGGAAGGGCTCCCCGAGGGGTCCTCCGAGTCCAGCACCTGGAGCCCCGAGGTCAAGCCGATGCTCAGGAGGAGAACGACGGCGGTGGCGGCACGGGCCATCGATTCAAGGAAGCTGTGTTGTTGGTGCAAAAGTGGAAACCTGCAAAATGTCTTCGGGCAGAGCACAAGAAGTAAAACGGTATCGCAGGACGATGGTGGCGACAACGACGAGATCGAAGACATCTCCTCACTCTGAGGCAGAGTGCGATGAGAGGAGTGAGTGCAGGGGAGGAAGACGGACGATGGAGGTAGGGCGTGGCGGTTGGTGAAAAGAAGGAGGAAATATGAGGAAGCACACGCGCAGGGAGGAGAGACTGAGAACAAGGCAAGTGGATGCAGCCTAGTAGATGGGCAGATGGAGCAACGGAGGGAACATGGATGAGGATGAGGACAAGCGGATGTGAGAGGAAAGGGAGTGATGGGCTGAGGCGGAGACATGGGGCATACAGATGACAAATAGTAAAATGATTGAGGAATATGCTGACAACTACACCAGAGAAGAACCTAATCAGTGGATGGTCTGAAAACTACTGATACGGATATTGAGATCGATTGTGAGATCGATGGTGAGGTCAATGGTGGGATCGATAGTGAAGACGATAATGAAATTGATCCAGTGAGATCGTAAGACCGATAATGAGATCCATTCAGTGAGATCGATCATGAGATCGATCGTGAGATAACATGTACGATCTATAATGAGATTGATTGTGAGATCGATCGTGGGATCGATTGTGAGATCGATAACGAGATCGATAAAGAGGTGGGTAATGAGATCGATGGTGAGACCGATCGACAAAGGAATCGACCAAGAGTCTGGGAACCCGCAAACCCAGGAACCCCGCCGCCCACCGAAATCGGCCCAGATCCAGCAACAAGGAACATGGAACCCGGAACCGGGAACCAGGGAACCCAGCCGCCCACCGAAATCGCCGGGAAACTTTCACTAAATCTTTCAACATCCGCTAGGACCCCTTCAGTGCAAGCACGGATTGGAAAATACCAATTCGGAGAATAGGAACATCAAACATGAGGATCATAAAACATATAAGAGGACGACAGTAGCCATGATGGGAAGCATGAGCCATGGATTGTCCTGCTTCCACAAAGGCAGGTCCGATTGGTCGGATTGTGTCGTGGGGCCCTTGGACCGCGCGTTGATTTGGGACCCCATGACACAGGACCCCCCCAGGCCTACGCACACACACATACATACAAATGATGACAGCAGCGCTCTGCAACTCCAGAATCTGTTTGCACTGACCGAACGTGCTGGAACGTGCTCGACCTGTTCAATGCACATGCCTCGCCTCCGCGCGTCATTGCAAATCTCCGCGACAGGAGAAACCCGCGCACGAAAAAGGACGCTCCGCAAGCAGGAAAGCTTGCGCACCCGCCCGCCATACTCGATCTGCGGTCGCCCAGTAGGCCGCTGCCAAGAGGCAGACTGTGGCCTTGAAACCTTGCGTGGCAATCCATAGTTCCGTATCTTCACTTTCCGCAGTCAGCGCCAAACAACATTGCCCACGACTGCGCGGTGCGATACGAGTGCGGAGGGCTGTCCCGCGTCGATCGGAAGTGTTCCAGGTTCGAGTTCCCAGACCTCTCCAACCATTGTTGTAGGCAGTCTGTCCCGAGATTCTGCTTCGTTGCCTGCCCGCCGTCACACCGTCATGCAATTGCATGCCTCGGCGAGAACAATACCTCGCTTGGCCTTGCGACAACTTCCGCGCATAATCAACAGACAGCCAAGCACGTGAGGTGTAGCTGCCGCGGGGGTTCTCGAATCACGCATTGCCTGTCTGCGTGAAACAAGAACACACGGGGGACGATTCCCCCAAAAATGTTCTGCGGCTGGAAGACTGCAGAACGGGCGATGATAGCACCTCAACTCGATAACAACGACGACGCGCAGCGAAAAGTCCGGAACCCCATGTATAAATCACCGCCCAGGGCGCTGCTGTGTGACGGGTCGCTTGTGCAATTCTTACTTGTCACTCTACATGCTCCCATTCATGGCAGAACACACGATGATGAAAACTGCCAGCATCCCAACTGATGGGAAGGGGACTCCATCATACTGAAACTGGCTGGTGACACCGTGCAAGAAGGAGTGGGCTGCGTGCTTGCCAAACCGGCTGCCACGATCAACGCTGCTTGAAACCAGGCCGAGGGCCAGAAGCGAAAAGCCGCGGGCGAAAGAGGGAGAGGGGAAGAGGACAGTGAACAACCATTGCCAAGATACGGCGATCCAAACGGTCCCAGCCGAACGCTACGCACTAAAAGCGGAAGCTGGGAAGCTGCCGTCAGTGGCCCTGTGCTCGGGCGGGGCAGGAAGACGAGGAAGCAGCGGACAACGGCGAGCACAGACTGTAAACTCGCGCCTGCGTGAGCGGGTCTGACACGACGGCGCCCGCACTGCAGCCCTCGCGAGCACAACCGAGGGAGACAAGAGGGGGAGAGAGAGAGGAGGGAGAACGGGGAGCGGGGCGAGGAGAGAAGGACGATGCATGCGGGGCGTAAACGCTCGCCAACGAAATCATAGAGATCTGAGCGGGAGAGAGCGGGCGGGCGCTCCCCCGGCAGCGCGTGCGGCAACCGCGACGGCTGGCAAGAGTCGGGGGCCCTGCCGGAAGACACTCTCGCATTCCGTCGGCGATCGCGGCTGCTTTTCGCATTCGAGCATTCTGCCCAAGCGAATGCGCAACTCCTTCCATGACTGCTAACTTCTAGCATCTGTTGCGGACATGCCTTCGACCGCGTCCTGAGCCTTGCACATGAGACGCTGCATACTGTCAACATCGGCGGTGAACTCCTTCCGCACACATTTATGTGCCATCTTTCCTTGGGCATGCTGGCATACCTCCTGGCCTTCTTTCTCAACGATTTGTATGATTCGAGAGGGCCAACGAACGAACTCGGAAGAGTGCACCAGTGGCGTGTCCTTGCTAGGCCCACTCATGCCGCCTTTCAAGCCGTCAACGCTAAGCGCACTAGGGACCTTGTGAGTGTTATCCCGCTATTACCAATGTTCAAGATATCCAGTACCGCAGCAGAAGTCGTCCAGCAATACCAGATGCTATGGCAGTCGAAGGACAGGAATTTGATGACACGAGTTCAGACATGCAGAAGCAAAACCAGCGTGGCGATCGAGGAGCACGCAGTTACGCAGCGTGCTGCTAAGTACAATAACCAGCTCTTCATGCTATACCGTGCGTGAAGACACACATGCATACACTTAACGATGCGATGCGGAACCAGAACGCACATTATGCGTTGCACGCGGTTCGCAAAACAAAGAACAGGCGTGCAACCCCTGGTGCGCAAGCAAGGCGCCACCGACGGATATCCAAAAACGAAAAATAATAATCAGAATAATGATGCGAATAACAATAACAAGATGATGATCAGCAGCTGCGCAAACACACGTCGGTGGAGATCCCCGCACGAGCTCTAGGATCGGCCCCCGCCAGGAGCGACGCCCCTTCGGAGCCGCCACGGGGGAAGGACGCAAGTCCGGTCCAACAAATCCGCACGGCCCTCTGCACGCGTAGCCATCGGTCGGACGAACGCCTCCAAGGAGGCCCCAAAAAAGCGAACACGAGGCAGGAGCAGCGGTAGTGGTATCCTCTCCTCCTCTGAGCCCTCCAGCAGGCGTCCCCGAGAGCAGTTCTTCGTCCCGGATCTGCTGTCCGTGATCCCTGGGATCGATGACGGGCCCGAGAAGCCGAAATCGATGAACACGCAAGAACTACCCATCGGTCGGAAGAAGTAGGTAGAAACATGAAGTAGGAAGACGTTGACAGTAGATTGGGTGTCCGCCCGCCCCCTAAAGAGGACGGAAAAGGTGAAGCCACTCGATCATTGAAGTATCACTGCAACGCACTGATATCGGGGGCGCGCACACATGGATTAGCGATCCATGGATTTTGCGCGCAGTCGCCAAATCCATGGATCGCGGGAGGTGCCCTCCCCAAAATGAGGCCAATGCCGCCTCGCTCGGCGGCGGAAATCTGCGATTGCCCATGGAAACGGGACCCGTCGCTAATCCACGCCCCCTTGATCCATGTTTGCGATCGCCTGAACTGTACCAGTTGATCGGACGAAGTATCACTGCACTGACCTTGCAGACGTGCTGCAGCGAATTTCTGCGTGGAAGTCCTGCCAGCGCAAAACCCCGAAACAGCAAGCGAAACACGGAGTGAATGTCACGTGGGTTTTCTAGTAGTCTTCATTCCTGACCACAAATCCGTACGAAATTAACCTCGAAATCCGGAAAGAAATTCTCCAGGACACTCCGGGTCCAACCTATCGTTTTCCGAACGAGATCCGCTCTGCGATGTTGGCGCCATGAGAAATAAGTAGAAACATGAACTAGGAAGGGGGTGACAGTAGATTGGGTGTCCGCCCGCCCCCTAAAGAGGACGGAACAGGTGAAGCCACTCGATCATGAAAGTAGGACGGCGCTCAATGTGGATTGGAATCTGGGGCTCTAAGACATACCCGCTGTCAACGACCGATGGGTACGTGTTCTGTCCGGCATCAGCAGCAGGCAGGTGGCGACAGGGGCAGAGACACTCCCCGACGCTGCTGGCGCGACCCCTCGCCCGCCCCCCGCCGCTGGGCCGCCAGGTGGCGGGTAGCCGCCGAGGCGGCTGCCGTGGGACCCCTGCTGCGCCTGGCTCGCGCCGCGCACGGCTTCCCCCGCCGACGGCGCCCCCCTCCCCCACCCCCCCCTCGGCGGCGCGCACAAGGGGTAGGGGGTGGGGGGAAGGCATCTTAGAAGCACCCCTGCTTCTTGGAAGGCGCGGGCCTTAAAGACGCACACATAGTACACCCTGCGAAATGCTTAAGAAATCATGGGTTAAGAAATTCATGGTCTCAGAAATTGAATAAAACCCAGAACTTCTATCAACACATCTTGGGATTTACATTGAAAAGTTAAGAATAATCGAGACTTTGGACGAAAACTTAGGTTTTCTTAAACATCGCCTAAGGTGTATAAACATGTTGGTGTGACGCCGAGCTCACGCTGCCGGTTTTCCTGGCGCCTCCCGGCGCCAGAAGCGCCCATGCATCGAAGGAGCCGCTGCGGCGGCCATCCGTTCCGTCCGACCCGAGCACCCAATGCCCCTGCCCTGCGCGACTCTGGCGCCGTCCGGTTCGATCCGCACCGCCGTATTTCCGCCCACCTCTTTGGAGAGGGGTCCCCCACTGACCACTGAGTCTCAACAGGCCCGATCTGGACCCAGGGCTCGATGGGATGCTCGCTCGCGGGCAGGCAGCAAGGCCGCTTCCACCAGGGAGTTGGGCCTGGAAATGGTCCCGCTGGAGCCCTCGCGGCGGCGGATCGTTTCTTCCCACCCCCATCCCCCTGACCACCCCTACGCAGAAGGCATATACACCACCAGCGTGTCAGGTTAGGTCCCAAGATGGCCCCTGCCTGGCACCGTGGTGCATACATGCTGTCTGCGGAACCCCGTCCCCGCCAAGGCCCATGGAGAGAATACCTACCAACAGCACAATATCCTCGACGCAGGGCAATAACTTACCAGTGAGCACAACATATCTATAGATGATACAAGCATAGAAAAAAACAGCAAACAACGATAAACACATAGAGAGAGAAAGAGAGAGAGAGAGAGGGAGAGAGAGAGCGCGAGAAAGAGAGAGAGAGAGGGAAGGAGGGAGGGAGAGGATGAGAGAAAGAGAGAGAGAGAGAAGGAGACATAAGTAAATTTACAGAGAGAAAGAGAGAGAGAGAGAGAGAGAAGCGGATGAGGGAGGATTGTGGGTCGGGCATAGCTTCAAGGAGGCTCGCCCCATGCCGTCTGAGAGCCCGAGGAGGAACACCCCTCACGCGCCTGCACCCCCAGCTCTCCAAAACTGTTCCCTGACGGCCCCGGGGCCCCAGCGGGGGCCCCCAGAGTCCGACAGGTGCCAGAAACCTCCGTCCGGATGTCTGTCACTGCGTTGGAGGTCTGGACCCGACCAGGGCGAAAGGAGACCATAGGAAGGCACCAACTATACACCAACACCGATCCTGGCCAGGATCACCCTGGGTCCAGGATCGGAGTATACGCCCTCCTGTCTTGCGCAGGATGCATATACACCGATTTTGGGCCTCGGATCGGCCTGGCCAGGATCGGTGTTGGTGTATAGTTGGTGCCCTCCGAGACCACGGCAACTGAAGATCGCGCGGGCGATCATGGGGGTGAAGAAAAGGGCCCCTAAGGGGGCCTTCAGGCCCCTCTTGGGGCGCCAACCGGCTCCAAAAGGGGCCCTCAAGGGCCCCTTTCGGGCCCTTTTCTTCACCCCCCATTTGGGTCACCCCTCACTCGGCGGTGGACGGACCTCCCTTTAGTAAACCTCCCTTTCGTGAGAACGGCCCAGGACCGAAACCGACGGACCTGGACCCGCAGAAGTGACGGCCGCAACGCCCTCTCGCGAGCCAGAAACGGCCAATTCGCTAATCGACGTGTCAGGGTAGGAGGTGTATCAACCTCCGACTCGTGACCACCCGCCCGAAACTCGCAAACGCCTCGATTTTCCGAGCGGCGCCCCGCCGTGACGACGAGGGCCCCCCCCGAAGGCCAGCTCGCCAATCCTGCAAGGCCTCGCCCCGCGCACGTCTGGCTGGGCCCCTCCCCCGCAACCGGCGCCCCTCGCCCTCAGCAGCCTCTGACTGCCCCGGGGCCCGGCGAGGGTCCCCACGGACCGAAAAGCGGGAGAACAACTAAAAAAAATCGATGGGAGGCACAAGGACGTGCTAGTGCTCCATGTCCTCCTTGGAGGCGCGCGTCCGACGCGAACAGATAGTATGCCCATCTTGTAGTCTACCGTTTCCCAAGCGGTGTGGCCAGAAAGCGCCCGCCACGACGCGTATACTAAGATTTCTCGGTGCGCGCGTCGCCCCTGGGGAGGGGCGACGCACACATAGTATGTTGGGGTGACGCCGACCACAAACCGAAAAGTGAGAGAACAACAAAACACTTCGTCTTGATTTATCTCATGCGTCGGAGGCCTGGACCCCTTCGGCGGCGCCTGCCAGCCAAAACCAGACCTCTCCCGGGGTGCGTTCTGACCAGAAATTCAAAGCGAATCCAGCGGTAGCGACGAACGCCTCCAAGGAGGCCCCAAAAAAGCGAACACGAAGCAGGAGCAGCGGTAGTGGTATCCTCTCCTCCTCTGAGCCCTCCAGCAGGCGTCCCCGAGAGCAGTTCTTCGTCAATATCGTCCGAGGCTTGGGCCTCTGAACCGCCCATCCTTGAAAGGCGGGGCCCTGGACCCCTCTGGCGGCACCTCCCAGCCGCCGCCCCTGGGCGTTCCCTCGCCCCCTCCCTGCGGCGCGATGCATCGGCGCGCCACAGGCCCCCGTGAGTCGAAGCCGCACACTCATGGGCGGGGTGCCCCCCCTGAGCCTATTTCCCCCTATAGCGTTGCACCCGGGCTCTGGGGTCACAGCTCTGCCCTCCGGCGGCCCCTCGGGACGATCTGGGCCCCCCGAGGCCGCCCTCGGCGCGGCGCAACCGCTCGAAGGCACCTCGAGGCTGGAAAGCCACCGAGAACCGACGCACAGCAGCGACAACCTCGAGCACCATCACCCGCGCTGTCCCTGACGTCGCCCCCCCCCCCCCGACGCTGCCCCCGATGGACCCCCTCCGGCGGCGCCTCCCAGCCGCCGCCCGTCGGCGCCTGCCAGCCCCCGCCCTGCGGCGCAAACTGCGGGCACGGCGCCTCCCAGGGCGCGCCCAGCTGCGCGCCTGGCCGCCGCGGGCGCGGCCCCGCCGCCGACGCCCGCCCGCCGAGAGGCCTTGGCCGCGCACCGGGCGCCCCGAGGAAGATCGAGGCGGCCGCATGGCGCACGGCAGGATCGCGCCGGCGCGTGAGCTGCTCAGGGCGACGGGGCCTCTCCACATCGGAGGCTCCTGGCCGGGCCCCTCCTGGGCCCAGGAACGGTGCATGCGCCCTCCTGGGCGCGACCCAGAGCGGGGGCCACCTTCGGCCCTCGGGGCCGTCGGGGCACACGACGCGGGACGAGAAGCCGACCCCAGGGGAGGGGCCGAGAAGTCGAGGGCGAGCCGCTGGAGCGCGCCGGATGTCTGGGCGGCCACCGCCGCTGGCTGCCGCCATCCCCAGGCCCCGGCGTCGAAGGACGGACCCGGCGTAACCCACACTGGGGATTCTCTTTGGCGGTGAGGCGGTGCGAGGGAGAGGGAGAGAGAGAGAGAGAGAGAGAAGATGTGACATCGATATATGTATGAATATATATATATAGAGAGAGAGAGATAACAAAAAAAAACACGATGCCGCGGAAAACAACAAAAGAAGTCTGCAATGACGAAATACCAAGGGGTGCGGACTGCTCAACTCAATGTCATGTTCGATAATGCGAAGGCCATCTAAACACACTGCAAACATGATACAACAGCAATGCGGAAACGATGGGACAACAACGGAGTGGAAAACGATGCGTATCGAAATGATACCATAAGTCGAAATTCAAATGCAACGCCACGCCTTCCTCACACAGTGAACGAGCAACGCATTGCGGACCACCATGTAGCGCCGAGTAGCGCAAAAGCGGAACACTGCAATGCCACATCAATACAATACACAACCATGTGCATACAAAGACCGAGTGCAAATCGCAACGCAGAAACGCAATGCCATTGTGCGCGGTACCGCGCTGTGCCGCAAGCCCGCTTCCACATCCTCCGCCAGCTCTGGCCAGAGCAAAGCATGCCAATTCGAGCTTTTTGTTGCAATGCCGGGAAGCGTCTAGAATCTCACGTGCTACGTCATGCTGCCCGTATCGTTAGGTCGGGCACGTCCCCCTACAGGCGAATTTTGGGCGAACCTTAGAAATACGGGAAAAAACCCAAAGGCCAACAATAGTCAAACATCGTCCTCTGAGCATTTTGAATAAAAATTGGAAGATTCCTCCTGTAGAGGGGCGCGCCCGACTTACCCGCAACGCAGGAACGCGGATGGCATCATGTGCGGCTGCGCCGCGTCGTGCTCCAGGATGCGCAGACCCTCCGCAAGATTGACAGACCTACAGGCTTACACCAACACCAATATCGGCTGTGTGCCTCCACCGACGAAAAAGGATTCCGATCTCGGTGATGGTGGTGATACTTTGACTTCCAAGGCGAAAGAAAAATTACCACCAACACCGACACCTAGGATCATCTTCCCCCTGTGGAGGCAGCCCCCTGTGTCGGTGTTGGCGTTGTTGCGCATTTCCAGGCCTCCAACAGTTTCTGCCAACGCAGGAGGTGCCAGCCCCTCGGAATTTGAACGACCAGGGGGGCTTCTAGAACCACTCATTATTCTTCTCGGCGGTGAGGCGGCGAACTCCGCCCCAGCGAGAAGCTAAATAGGGGCACTAACTAGCGTATTGGCCGGCGAGCAAAGAGGGGGGGGGGGACGGCCGAGAGGAAAAAGGGACGGTCAGACGCCGAAGACTTCGACGATGAGCAGCCGGTGGGGGGCAGCAGCAGCTAGGCGCGCAGGGCCAGAGCGCGGTGGGCGGCCGCGGCGAAACACGGTGGCAAGGGTGGCGGGGAGCGGCAGCCAGCGGCTGGACCTGGCGGGGGGCACAGTGGGACACCACGTGCGGCGTAGTTCGCGCGGCGTTGCCGTACGAAAGCGATTGTGACTCCGCGTCGATCGTTGACCTTCAACAGATGGCGGCCCCGATCGCTCACGGCTGCATTCCGCCAGGTCCAAAGGCTTCACCGCGTCCCTCGGTGCTTCCGCGTCGCAGAATTCAACCTTGAACGCCATCGCCGGCGTCGCCGTCGCGCCAACGCCGCATGAACCTACCGTACAGAGGGACCCAGGACAGAAGAACAGCCTTCAAGAGCATGAGACACTCCACCGACCAAAACACACATAACACCCAAGAGCATCCTTCCCAGGATGCACAAGAACACCCAACAGACACGAAGAACATTGGGGCACCCTCCCCGAAAAGACTTTTCGATCTCAGACCTCGTTGCGACGAGTCCGACGAACGCCTTCGCAGGGGTCGCCGGCGCGACAACGCCGCAAGCACCCACCGCAGGCACTGCGGAGCGCAGCGTGGGCCAGCGAATCCCCTGGTGCGCGAGGCCGCGCCAAGTGCTGCGCGGCCGCGACCGCCGACCCTCCACCAGCGTCTGCCGGCAGGCAGGGAGAGGTCGTCGGAGCCGTGCTCGCGCGCTGCGCGGTGCAAGCCAGAGCGCGGGAGATCGAATGCCATGCTGACTACCGATCGGCGGCGAGCGAGGGGGGGAGCGAGGAGGAGAAGGCCTTCTCAGCAGGCGGCGGGGCTCCTCAGAAGCCCTCGCGCCTTGTGGAAGGCTGCTTGTGTCTTCGGGGGAAGGCCTAGAGAGCTTCTCAGAAGGCCGGGGGGCTTCTGAGAAGTCCCGCCGCCTTTTGAGAGGGCCTGCTCCTTCTCACTCTCCCCCCGCTTGCCGCCGAAGAAGCCTACTGCACGCAATGCGAACCGCAGTGCGGGAAAGCGAATCCCCTGCTGCGCGGTGCCCTGCCGCATCGTGCGCGGCCGCGCCCGCCGACCCGCCGCCGGTTTTTGCTTGCCTGGGCAGGCAGGCGTCTGCGGAAACGCTCGCGCGTTGTGCGCGGTGCAAGCCAAAGGGCGGGAAAGCGAATGACATGCTGATTACCTACGGCAGGCTCGTGTCGTGCCGACTTCGGCTTTGCTTTCTGATACCGCCTGGATCGTTCGACCTCAAACGGTCGGCCGTTTCTCAAACGTCAGATCTTTCAAGGTCGACCGATTCTGGATCGCCAGCGGCATTCAGCGTTGAACGCTGGCGGTGTGGTCGCCGCCGGTCGACATGACACAAACTACCGTACCAGACCACCCCAACGCAACCCGAGGACCCAAATTTCGGATTGGGCGGGGGGATACTACGGGTTCCAAATGTGCAGTTTTTCTCCCCAAACGCATTTCTGATGGTCCTGGGACCCGGCAATGAGCACCAGAGGCCGAAATCGAAGAAATAACGTCTGGACGATGGGTGCTCGCTACGGCGGGGGCAAGAAAAAGGGGGCGAAGAAGCGTGCACCTCTTGCTCCCTTGTTGAGGCCCGCGGTGCCAATGTGGAGCCAGGTCCGGGCCCCTTTTAGATCCGCTTCCCTGCACTCCTCCACCCCCGAACCGTGCACTGCGCAGGATCACCGCGGGGGGTGCTAAGTGCACAGGGGGTTCTACGTGGATTCCAAGGTGGGAATATATCTGGCCTGACCTAGCTCGTACGTAAGTGGGCTGCATGTTCCCAAAAGGCTTGGGTGAGTTCGCCAACTCCGCCAAGTGGGCGGGGCCCTCTCAGCCCGGACCTTTACCCCTCCCCTGAGCCACTTCTGGGGCACTCCTGACCAACTCCTGAGCTGGGCCAGGCCAAATGTACACCATCTCGGCATCCACTTGGAACCGCCTATCCACTCAGCATCCCCATCGGTTATCCAGGCTGCCGTCCGCCCGATTTGAAGCAGCAAGACCTTCGGAGATCCGGACAGTCCCTGAGATCCGACGTTGCCACAAGATTGCGACATCGCAGGAATCTCCCATCTTTCTGCGTCATCTTTCGAGCCAGACCGATCTGTGAGGGTCCTGGGGCTCGAAATGGGGCGAAATAGAAAAAGCAGAAAAAACGCCATAAACACAGCCTTTGGGAAGTCCGCGCGGATTTCTTGGATCCGCGCTGGGCCCCTCCCTCGCGTGAGCGCGCCAGGGGCGGCGCCAGAGGCGCCGCCGGGGGGCCCAGCGCGGATCCAAGAAATTCGCGCGGAGCGCAAGAAGTTTCTGTTTAGGGTTAGGTCGGGCATGCCCACCCACAGGCGGATTTTGGAAGACAACTGAAGAACAGGCAGCAACACATATTCAAAATGCGCATAATATAAAAAACAACATCCCTAGACAATTTTTCCCCAATCAGTGCTTGCACTGAAGGGGTCCTAGCGGAAATTGAAGGATTTGGCGAAAATTTCCCGCCAATTTTGGTGGCAAGCTGGGTTCCCAGGTTCCCCGGTTCCCGGTTCCGGGTTCTCGGGTTCCCGGTTCCGGGCCGATTTCGGAGGGCGGCGAGGTTCCCGGTTTCTCGCGTTCCTGGTCCATCTTCTTATCGATCGGTCTCACCATCGATCTCATTACCGACTTTTCGATCGATCTCACCATCGATCTCACAATCGATCTCACTAGCAATCTCTCAAGCGATCTCACTAGAGATCGCATGAGCGATCTCGCGATCGATCTCACTATCGATCTCATTGAATCGATTTCTCTCTCGGTCTCACGATTTACCTTACAATCGTCATCACTATCGATTCCACTATCGATTTCATTATCGATCTCACAATCGATCTCAAGATCCATAGTACCAATTTTCAAATCATCCACTGATTGGGTTTTCCCGGGTATAATTGTATTAGTTTCCCCAATCAGTGCTTGCACTGAAGGGGTCCGAATGGAAATTGAAAGATTTGGCGAAACATTCCCGCCGATTTTGGTGGCTGGCTGGGTTCCCGAGTTCCCGGTCCCGAGTTCCTGGATTCCTGGTTTTTGGTTCCAGGCCGATTTCGGTAGGTTCCCGGGTTCCCGGGTTCTCGGTCGATTGGGGTTTTTCTCTGGTGCCCTGGCGAATGATCCTCCTGTAGAGGGCGACGCCCGACTTACATCTCAGGGGCTGCTGCGCGCTGTGCGTGTCCTGCCCCTGCGCGCTGCGGCGCGGCCCGCCTGCCAGCAGCTGGTGCGGGTCGGGCAGGCCCAGCTGCCCCGGCGGCCGCGACACGGCCTCGCGGGGCTGCTCCTGCACCGCGCTTCTGGGCGGTGCCGCCGCCGCCGCCCGCCGTCCGTCGTCGATCGGCGGCCGCCCGACGGCCGTCTGGCCCACAGACCCCCTCGCGGCGTGAGGGAAAACAAATTACCCTGGCGGAAGGCCCAACCAAATGCAGTTGGGAGTAACGCGTTGTGGGTGCCGCTTTCGGTGGAGCTCCCTTATGGGGCCACGATGCGCGTGAGGGACGTTCCGTACTTGGGGGGGGGGGAGGCGCATGCGGGCGGTGCCACCGGGGCCTTCGGTGGAGCTCCCTATGGGCCCCACGGAACGCTGTACTGGGTGGTGGCTGACGCATGCGGGCGGTGCCACTGGGGCCTTCGGTGGAGCCCCCTATGGGGGCACGAACCGCTGTGCTGGGTGGAGGCTGACGCATGCGGGCGGTGCCACTGGAACCTTCGGTGAAGCTCCCTTTGAGACCACAAAGCGCTGTACTGGGTGGTGGCTGACGCATGCGGGCGGTGACACTGGGGCCGTCGGTGAAGCTCCCTACGGGGCCACGAAGCGCTGTACTGAGTGGTGGCTGACGCATGCGGGCGGTGCCAGCGGGGGCTTCGGTGGAGGTCACTGTGAGGACACGATTGCTGGGTGGTGGCTGACGCATGCGGGCGGTGCCACTGGGGCCTTCGGTAGAGCCCCCTATGGGGCCACGAAACGCTGTGCTGAGTGGTGGCTGACGCATACGGGCGGTGCCACTGGGACCTTCGGTGGAGCTCCCTATGGGGCCAGGAGACGCTGTACTGGGTGGTGGCTGACGCATGCGGGCGGTGCCAATGGGGCCTTCGGTGGAGCCCCCTATGGGGGCACGAACCGCTGTGCTGGGTGGAGGCTGACGCATGCGGGCGGTGCCACTGGAACCTTCGGTAGAGCTCCCTACGGGGCCACGAAGCGCTGTACTGGGTGGTGGCTGACGCATGCGGGCGGTCCCATGCGGGTGGTGTGAGGGGTGTGCCGAAATGGTGGATATTCGGAGGGCAGAGGCAAGGGTTGGGAGGAGGGGGGAAGGAAAGAGGGAACGCGGGGACCGTCTCTTCAAAACGAGGGCCCAACACCACAGGATGGTTGGGAAAAAAGAACGCAGGGGTGTTGACAATTTTCGAGCACTCGTGGCACGCGCAAGGGCCCCAGGACCATCGAAGAGCGGCTCGGGATGAAGCAGACTGTCCCAGGGAAGAGGTCCAGGCCTCTGGGGGTCCACGTCGTGAAACAACACGACGGCGGAGATCTGAGTCGTTCGTCGGTCGTCGGTCGTCGTCGGTCGTCGTCGGTCGTCGGTCGTCGTCGTCGTCGTCGTCGTCGTCGTCGTCGTCGTCGTCGTCGTCGTCATCGCTCGTCGGTCGTCGGTCGTCGGTCGTCGTCGTCGTCGGTCGTCGTCAGTCGGCGCCGCCGTCGTCGGCGCCATCGTCGGCGTCGGCGTCGTCATCGTCGTCCGTCGTCTGGCGTTCGTCGATGTCGTTCGGTATTCGTCGTCGTTCGTCGTGTCGTCGTCGTCGCTGTCAGCGGCATTCATTCGTCGTCTTTGGTCGTGGGTCGTCGTCGGTCTTCCTCGTCGGAAAAGGGCGGGGAGGGATGGACACGAAGGATCAGACGCGACAGAGAAAGACAAGAACCCAATAAGGAGGAGGAGGAAAAGGATAAGGATGAGGATGAGGATGAGGATGATGATGATGTTGATGATGATGATGATGATGAGGAGGAGGAGGAGGAGGAGGAGGAGGAGGAGGAGAAGACCACGATTGGGCAAGGCTGATGTGGTAGGGGGACATGGAGGGAAGAAAGAGGAGAGATTGGACGAGAAACGAGGGAGGAAGACAGATACGAGCAAGGAGATACATTGACAATATTGAGATAGAGCAACGGCAGGAGCACTGGCAGGAGGACGGGAGAGGCATGACGGAAGAGGGTAGACACGTAGACGGAAGAGCGCAGAGAACACCAACGAGACATGGGCATGGAGGGCGGAAAACACACAGAAGAGATGACCACGCCGTGTGGTGAGTGCGTGGAGATTCACACATGGCCGGCTCCAGAAACCCTGGGCGAGAAAGACAGTGGGTCAGTGCACAGAGAGGGGGAGAGAAAAACAGACTGAAGAGGGGGGACTGTTACAATATTGGTTGCTCTACGCGCAAACATGCTGCTCCTGGAAAAGATAAGAGTTATCCTGGCGAAGGACCCAACCATATGCAGTTGTGAGTAACGCGTTGTGGGTGACGCTTTCGATGGAGCTCCCTATGGGGCCACGAAGCGCGTGAGGGACGTGCCGAATTGGGTGGGGGAGACGCATGCGGGCGGTGACACTGGGGCCTTCGGTTGGGCTTCCCATGGGGCCACGAAACGCTGTGCTTTGTGTGGCTGACGCTTGCTGGCGGTGCCCCTCGCTGGAGCTCCCGATGAGGCCATGAAACGCTGTACTGGTCGGGGGAACGTGCGCGGGCGGTGCCGCTGGGGTCTTTCTCTGGAGCTCCCTGCGGGGCCACGAGACGCAGTACCGGGGGGGGGAGCGCCTGCGGGCGGAGCCAGCGGGGCCCTTCGGTGGAGCTCCCTGCGGGGCCACGGGGGGGGGGAACGCAGGCGGGCTTTGCCATTCGGGCCTTCGGCGGAGCTCCCCATGGGCCCACGCAACGCTGCAGTGGGTGTGGCTGACGCACGCGGGCGGGCTACTGGAGATCCCAGTGGGGCCACGAAACGCTGTACCGGGTGGGGGGGACGCATGCGGGCGGTGACACTGGGACCTTCGGTGGAGTTCCCTACGGGGCCACGAAACGCTGTACTGGATGGTGGCTGACGAATGTGGGCGGTGCCACTGGGGCCTTCGGTGGAGCTGCGTATGGGCCGACGAAACGTTGTACTGGGTGGTGGCTGACGTTTGCGGGCGGTGCCAGCGGGGGCTTCGGTGGAGGTCACTGTGGGGCCACGAAACGCTGTGCTGGGTGGTGGCTGACGCATGCGGGCGGTGCCACTGGGGCTTGGTGGAGCTCCCAAACAATGGGGCCGCGAAATGCAATACTGGGTGGTGGACGACGCATGCGGGCGGTGCCGTTGGGCTCTTTCTGTGGAGCTCCCTACGGGGCCACGAAGCGCTGTACTGGGTGGTGGCTGACGCACGCGGGCGGTCCCACTGGGACCTTCGGTGGAGCCCCTGTGGGGCCACGAAATGCTGTACTGGTTGGTGGCTGACGCACGCGTGCGGTCCCACTGTTACCTTCGGTGAACGGGGCCACGAAACGCAGTGCTGGGTGGTGGCTGACGCATACGGGCGGTGCCACAGGTGCCTTCGGTGGAGCCCCCTATGGGCCGACGAAACGCTGTGCCGGGTGGTAGCTGATGCATGCGGGCGGTGCCACTGGAAACTTCGGTGGAACTCCCTACGGGGCCACGAAACGCTGTACTGGGTGGTGGCTGACGCATGCGGGCGGTGCCACTGGGGCCGTCAGTGGAGCTCCCTGTGGGCCCACGAAACGCTGTACTGAGTGGTGGCTGACGCATGCGGGCGGTGCCTCTGGGACCTTCGGTGGAGCTCCCTACGGGGGCACGAAACGCTGTGCTGAGTGGTGCCTGACGCATGTGGGTTGTGCCACTGGTGCCTTCGGTGGAACTCCCTACGGGGCCACGAAACGCTGTGCTGGGTGGTGGCTGACGCATGCGGGCGGTGCCACTGGGACCCCCGGTGGAACTCCCTACGGGGCCACGAAACGCTGTAATGGGTGGTGGCTGACGCATGCGGGCGGTCCCACTGGGACCCCCGGTGGAGTCCCCCATGGGGCCACGAAGCGCTGTGCTGAGTGGTGGCTGACGCATGCGGGCGGTGCCACTGGAACCTTCGGTGGAACTCCCTACGGGGCCACGAAACGCTGTACTGGGTGGTGGCTAACGCATGCGGGCGGTGCCACTGGGGCCATCGGTGGAGTTCCCTACGGTGCCACGAAACGCTGTACTGGATGGTGGCTGACGTATGCGGGCGGTGCCACTGGGGCCTTCGGTGGAGCTCCCTACGGGGGCACGAAAAGCTGTGCTGAGTGGTGCCTGACGCATGCGGGCGGTGCCACTGGGGGCTTCGGTGGAGCTCCCTATTGGGCCAAGAAACGCTGTATTGGGTGGGTGAAACGCAGGGAGGAGGGAGGAGGGGGAGGAGGGGGAGGAGGAGGAGAGGAGGGACGCGGGGCGCTGTCTCTTCAAAACGAAAACCCAACACCACAGGATGGTTGGGAAAAAAGAATCCTGGCGAACGACCCAACCATATGCAGTTGTGGGTACCGCAATTGTGAATATCTTCTTCGGTGAAGCTCACCACGAAGCGCTGCAGTGGGTGGGGGGGGAGCGCATGCGGGCGGTAGCACTGGGCCGCCGGTGGAGCTCCCTATGGGGCAACGAAGCGCTGTGCTGGGTGTGTGAAAATGCCAAATTGGCTGTGGGGGACGCATGCGGACGGTCCCACAAGGGGCTTCGGTGGAGCTCCCGATGGGGCCACGAAGCGTTGTACTGGGTGGGTGAAAATGCCAAATTGGGTTTCTGGGACGCATGCGGGCGGTCTCACTGGGGGCTTCGGTGGAGCTCCCGATGGGGCCACGAAGCGTTGTACTGGGTGAGCGAAAATGCCAAATTGGGCTTCCGGGACGCATGCGGACGGTCCCACTGTGCGCTTCGGTGGAATTTCCTATTGGGGCCACGAAGCGCGAATTGCGCGTGCGGGACGCATGCGGGCGGTCCCACTGGGGGGTTCGGTGGAGCTTCCTATGGGGCAACGAAAAGCTGTACTGGGTGGGTGAAACTGCCAAATTGTGTGAGTGAGTGAGTGAGTGAGTGAGTGAGTGAGTGAGTGTGTGTGTGTGTATGTGTATGTGTATGTGTATGTGTATGTGTATGTGTATGTGTATGTGTATGTGTATGTGTGTGTGTGTGTATGTGTGTGTGTGTGTGTGTGTGTGTGTGTGTGTGTGTGTGTGTGTGTGTGTGTGTGTGTGTGTGTGTGTGTGTGTGTGTGTGTGTGTGTGTGTGTGTGTGTGTGTGTGTGTGTGTGTGTGTGTGTGTGTGTGTGTGTGTGTGTGTGTGTGTGTGTGTGTGTGTGGGGGGGCGCATGCGGACGGTCCATTGGGGGCTTCAGTAGAGCTCCCTATTGGGGGCACGAAGCGCTTACTGGGTGAGCACCCCTACTGGGGCCTCCGATGGAGCTCCCTATGGGGCCACGAAGCTGTACTGGGTTTGGCGGACGCATGAGGCCACCCCCACTGCGGCCTTACGTGGAGCTCCCTATGGGGCCACGAAACACTGTACTGGGTGTGGCGGACGCATGTCGTACCCCCAGTGGGGCCTTACGTGGAGCCCCCTATAGGGCTACGAAACGCTGCACTGGGTGTGGCAGACGCATGTGGTACCCCCCACTGGGGCCTTCGGTGGAGCCCCTCTGGGGCCACGAAACGGTGTACTGGGTGGTGGCTGACGCATGTGGGATCCCCCACTGGGGCCTTACGTGGAGCTCCCTATGGGGCCACGATACGCTGTACTGGGTGTGGCAGACACATGTCGTACCCCCCAGTGGGGCCTTCGGTGGAACTCCCTATGGGGCCACGAAGCGCTGTCCTGGGTTCGGCAGACACATGTGGTACCCCCACTGGGGCCTTCGGTGGAGCTCCCTAGTGGGTCACGAAGCGCTGCACTGGGTGTGGCGGACGCATGTGGTATCCCCACTGGGGGGGGGGGTACGGGAGGAGGAGACGCAGGGGAACGTTTCTTCAAAGCGAAGACCCACCACCACAGGATGGTTGGGAACAGAAAAGGGCCGGGCGATGGTTACCTGATTGCAACTAACGTTATAACTCTCTGGTTACCGATCCAATTGGCACCGACTGCCGAACCACGGGACAAGCGCTCAAGTCGGGTACACGCCAGAGGGGATTAGCGTACCATGGCCCGATGCATGTGCGCGGACGAGAGGGAAGGGGAGGGGGCAGGGCGATGCATCGGCCATGCATCGGCGACATCGGCGATGCATTGGCGCCGTCGGCGGGCAGAAAATCGGGCTCCACGTCGACCAATGCATCGGCCATGCGGAGGAAGAGTTACTCGACGCGGAGATCCCAATGTGTGGATCTCATGTTCTGGCACATTCCGTTGTGGGTGTCTGGCTGTGATCGTCTCAGGCGGTGAGCAGGCCCCTTCGCCTCTTCTTGCTCTCCCTCCTCGTCGTGACCCCTCCCTGTTTTTCCACCCTCCTCCCATTTCCCTCCTCCTTCCTCCTCCGTCCTCCTTCCTCCTCCGTCCTCCTTCCTCCTCCGTCCTGCCTCCTCCTCCCTCCTCCTCCTCCTCCTCCTCCTCCTCCTCCTCCTCCTCCTCATCATCATCCTCATCCATTCCTTTTCGTTATAAATAATTTCGCCCTGTCGCACCCCGAGGCCAGTTTTTAGGGCACGTATGACTCTGAAGAGTAAAAGTTGGTAACACCTTCACACATGGAGGGCGGATCGTTTTCAACACGATGCTCTCGCTTTAGCGCGGCGCGCATTCGTTTTAGAATTTGCAAGAGCTTTAGATATTCAGGGCGGGTCTTTTTCAAAATGTGGATCTCGCCTTAGCGCCGCGCACATTCGACGTAAACATTTGCAAGGCGAGCACGGGTTGAGGGCGGTTGGTTTTCAACATGTAGCTCTCACCTTAGCGCGGCGCGCATTCTTGTTAAGCAGTTGCACGAGCTTCACGGATGGAGGGCGGTTCCTTTTCAAAATGTGGCTCTCGCCTTCGCGCGGTGCATACTCGTTTTTAACATTCGCAATAGTTTCACTGATTGATGGTGGGCCGTTTTCAAAATGTGGCTCTCGGCTTAGCGCGAGGCACATTCGTTTTAAACGCTTGCAAGAGTTTCACGTCTTGAGGGCGGGTCGTTTTCAACATGTGGCTCTCGCCTGAGCGCCGCGCACATTCAATATAATAATTTTAAACATGTTCACGGATTCCCAGCATCAGCGTACCAGACATGGTGGTTGGAAGGGTTCAGGATTTTGCTGCTGAGCAGTTACGTTGCTTTTCTGTGTTGAAGTCCTAGGAATGGCGTTCTGGCACGATTCAGGATCGTCAAGGCGCAACAATCAGGCTGATCCGTGGCGTTGGAACCCCGAGAAAAATGTTTTGGCATGCTTCAGGGTCTTCAAACGGGTGTCTTCCAACAAGGCAGTTCCATCAATGGAAATGAACAGTTGTAGGGGCCTATGAACAGGGAGCTTTGAGGGAGAGTTTACTCCAACATCGATGGTGGCTCGTCTGTTTACACTTGTCTTCCTTCTCCTCCTCCTCCTCCTCCTCCTCCTCCTCCGCCCTCGAAAACGACCCTCGAAGTGGCCGCCGGCGGGTCACCCTGGGGGTCCTGGAACCAGCGCCCTGCTCGAGACATCCTCAGAATCTGCTCTGGAAGCAGGAGGCGTCTCGGCCACCAAACAGGCGCACCGCTCAAGACTTCCCCACTATCTGGGCCCCTTTGTTTCACTGACAATGACGTTTTCGAAAGCGACGGTGCTCTCAAACGGGCGATGCCCCCTCTGAGCAGTATTCCAAGTCTCCTCTATCAGCTCGGTGACCCTCCAAGCGGATGTGTGGGTGGGGAAATGGGAAGGGGATGGAATGGAAGGTGAGGGGATCAGGATTGGCAGTGGAGAAAAGGAACTTGGGCCAAAGTGGTCATGGACCGGTCTCCTCTCCCCCAGTATGCACTGTCAAGCTCAGGACTTTGGGGGGCTCACGAAAGTCACGCGCCAGAGGCACTCGACGGCACAGCGCCCCGAAAAACAGTGAGCTTGAAGTGGGGGGGAGAGGCCGGACCATCCACCTTGCCTGGAGGGTCACATGGAAAAACATTGAAACATAGTCCTGGCACAAGAGGGACTCCGCCCTCGTACCTGGATTCTCTCTCTCTCTCTCTCTCGCTCTCTCTTCCTGTGGCACCAGCAACTGCAGCACGAAACGGAGCGTGTGGTCGCTCCTCTCTGGCCAGTTGGCGCTCCTTCAAAAGAGGCGGTCGCCGGCGCTACGAGAGTTGGACGAAAAGGCGACATACTGTGAGCTCCTTCAGCGCCAAACGCGCTACGGAGTCTCGATTCGTTTTTTCTTTTGGGCGCGAAACGAACGGAGAAAGGCGGTCAACCAAGGGAGGGCCCTACTGGAGCTGTCGTCTCGACTCGGCCCTGGAACATCCCTTGGTCCGGGGGTCCTCCTTCCTCTCCAGAATGGAAGACTCTTCGGCCGTGAGACGGAGCATTCCTGACTTGAGCAGCATCAGATGGGCCGCGTTGGTCTTAGCGAGATCCGATTTGGTCATGCAGTCGACCGGCATCAGTGGATGTGGCATCCACCGGATCGCAGCCCCGAAACTTTCCATAGGGGGCCTGACTACCGCTTAGTCATTGGCCGCCCGCCTGTCCGACTTGGACCCTGCCGTGAGCTTGGAGAGCGCGTCGCATATACCCTTGGCGTCGACCGCGCTGATGTTCCCAGAATGGGGCTCCCCAAGAACCTGGCATTGACCCATTAGAATGGCAACGAGCGGACCTATGTGCCCCCTTCCACTTCTCATGCACCACGCTTCCTCGAACTACGTCCAGCAACAGTATTTGATGCAGCTCGGCTTCCCCAAGAGCGCTAGAAAGCGACAGAGTTTCCCCAGCGAGAGTGGAGGATGCCCATCGCCTGACTTTTCCGGATCCCCAGGCCACTGGCGTGACACGAGCACGAGATCCGTGAGCCAGAGAGTTGTCAGCGACATATATCTGCCACGCTTCCTGGGGATGTTGCAGGCCATCTTTGTCCTCCGCCCCCGCTCCACCCGCTGGCAGTCGCCAGAAAAAAAAACCCAGCTGGCCTGAAACGCCATGCGATTACGGGAAGTGAGGCCGTCGAACGAAGATGGTATACCATCTTGTTGGCGTCCAGCAAATCTCGAACGCATGGGCTATTGACCTTGGTGGCCAAGATCGAAGCCGTGCCAGCGGCCTCCGCCCTGGTCTCTCGGCCTACCCACTGCAACTTATAAACGAGAGATCTGAAAGCGGTTACTTCACCGCCTAGCAATGGGAGCCCCGTGATCTCCCTTTCTGCCTCGGGCCACAGGGATCTTCTGGAGCTGTTCGAGTATGTATTTTTCCTGAACCACTCAGATACGATCCCCATCTAACCTTAATCTCATCCCGATGCATTCAACTCCTCCAGCGTCGAGAAGACGCATGTCCCCGAACGTGAGCCTTGACTTGAAGGGCTTGATGTACTGATCCTCTGACCCAGGCTTGACCGCGATGGCCCAGTCGTCAACTTCGACGAGCACCTGGGCCTCCAACCCACGGTCGTAGCGCTTCACAAACCAGCACGGCTCTAACTTGGTTCCCTCGAAGCCCTGGGTGTGCATGAAGTTAGCTGCCGTGCGGTGAAAGGCCAATGGGGCATCATCTAAACCCTACACCGGGGCTATGAACTCGATGAGAGATCCTGGCGGCACTGGCACCCCGTCGCATGGTTCGACGAAAACCCTCCCCCGAGCCCGATTCAAAGGCTCTGATTGACAGAATGCATTCTTAATGTCTCCAATGTAAATGACTAGTTTATACATGAGCGCCACCACGAGAAACAGCATCAGTGCCTCCATACACGGAGTGGGCGCGTACACCTGCAGCTCGCAGGTGTCTTCGCCTTGATGCCCACGCACGCGCCACCTAGACTTGGCCTTAGGTATCGCAAAGGCCCCCTGTTGAGGCTTCCACCTTCTCACCGTGCGACTGGTCACGATTCTATTAAGGAAAAGCCTCCTCAGTTCCTTGGCCTTGTCAGGGGGATGCACGATAACGGCGCTGGCCCCCTCGGCGATGGCCCCCCACTCCGCCGAGTCCGAAACGTCAAACTCTTTTCTTTCATCGGGGGTCCGTTTTTTATAATGAACCTCGGCCCCCCGGTTGACCAGAAGCGACAGAGAGCACTCCCCGAACTCGTGGGGAACTACCGCTATGTCCGCATTCCCGCTGGAGTTATTGATCCACGATCCGCTCCAGCCTTCCTCCTGGAGTCTTTGATTCAAATCTTGAAACACCGCCCTATGGCTTCCGCCGTCGCCGGCACAAGCTTCGAAGAAGGCGTCGGCGACGGTCGCCGCTCCCCCATGCTTGGGAACAAGAGAAGCACTCGCCTGGGCCGTGCCCAGGGACGGACCTGGGGAGCGAGGCCTGGCTCGAGGATGCTGTGGCGCGGGCTCTAACTCGGAAGCTTGCTGTTGGACCCTGCCCACTGGGGCCCCTCGTAAAGTCTCCCCGGGGGTGAGCCCGGCTAACCATGAATGCCCGCCCAGGTGTCGATTGCGCCTCGCAGCTTCCTCCATCTCGCGCAGGGTCCGACGGGGGTCTGAATCGGCAAGGCGACGGTGGCTAGCCGCATCGGCAATGCTCAATCTAAGGGGATTGACGGGCGGAGGAGCGTCCGGAGCCTGGCGGAGCGCCTCTGGGAGCTCGCCGCGCGCGCCCGACGGGGCAGCCCCTTGCTCCGAGGCGCGCCCTCTCCCCTCCCCTTGTGGTAGAGGAGGGGGCCTCTGCCGCGCGCCCCTGCCCGCGGCGCCGTTCCTCTCCGACGCGGTGCGGGACGCAGCGCCTGAAGGTGCAAGCGAGTCTCTAGACTCTGATCGAGACGAAACTCCGGTGCTAACCGGATCGGACGAGACTCCTCTCGAGATCTGCCCGCCACTCACCCCTGGATCGCGAGCGTCGTCTGAGGGGGTCGCCTCCCTGCCTTCGGGAATGGAGGGAAATCCGGGAGGAGCTTCCAGAACGGGGCCCTCGTGTCCCGCTCTGCCCCCTCTGGGATCTTCCTCCTCCCGGAGGTGGTCGAGGTGACCTCTCGAGCGACTCTCCGGCGGCGGCCCCGGAGTCTCTTTCGACCGCGGGAACATCGACCCCCGGGCCATCTTCAATGGGCCCCCCCAGATCCCAAGCCTCCGGAGGTGGTGGACCTTCGGAAGCCACGTTGGCCCCCGCTCGGTGTCCGCTGACCTGGGCCCCTCGAAGGAGCTGCTGAATGGCTGGATCTGCCATGACCTCGCCACCCCTAGACCCCTCCGTGTTGGCCGGCCAAACTTGTTCCGACGAGCATTTCCAAAGCCTCGACCGCATCGCCACCCAAATGTTTCCACCGTTTTGGATCACAAAAAGCCCCGGTCCGACCCACCGATCTTTCTGGAAAGCGTAGGTCTTCTGTCCCCCCTGGGCGCCCAGCGCCAGACATAAGCCCACTGGCCCGGCACGACATGCTTATCTCGGTGAATGGGGGCTCTGACAGCGCTCGCCAGTTTCTTGGGACTGGAGCTTTCAAAGAGTTCCTTGCGGGCGCGCCGTCGAATAGCATCTCTCCTCGCGAACAGCCGAGGCGGTGTCTCGGCCCCAGGACCCCGGAGAAAGATCTTCGACCCCGACCGACAACCTGGAGCGGATCGCCAGCCAGGATATCGTTGGGAATCCTGGGATTGACCCCAAAAACAAGCTGATACGGAGTGAATCCGCCTCTGCGGAGGTACAGATTTTTGGCCGCCGTGACCTCATGGACCAGCGCTTCGAGTTCCAGCGCCGTGGCGACGGGGGTCGTCTCCGAGGCTTTCAGCAGAATTTCTTTCACCCACCCCCCATGTCTTTCGGCCGTGCCGTTCTGCCAAAGGCTCTCCGAGTCGGCAACGTGATGGAATATACTTAGATGTCCAACTCCCCTCTCGAATTGTCCCTTAAATTCAGGGCCCCCGTCGGCGATGGCGAACACTAGTGGGCCGAAAGGCCTGACCCAGGCACGCATAAACGCTCTCCAAGCGCCAAGAGCCGCGCCGTCGTAGAGCTCCACAACCTGAAAATTGGCCCCGTGACATATAGCGTTAAGAAAAGCCAACTGTTCATCCTTAAACGCGAGGTAGAAAGTATCGAAGGCGATGATTTCGTTGAGCTCAAACGTTTCTGGAACCGCCGCTGGCCTGCCCATGGCCGTCCTGGAATGCGCCTGACAATCCCCGCAGGTGAACTCGTCTCTCACGTATCGTGAAACTTCCGGTTTCGCCTGGGCCGCCCTCATTATCTTAAGAAAGACATCCTTGTGTGGGTGAGCCAGATTCACGTGCACTTTGTGAATCATTCGCTTCACCTTTGCGGTGATGACAAACCTCTCTGTCTCTGGCTCTTCCTCGGCTTCCGCCTCCTCGCCCTGTTCCCCTTCGGGTTGGGCTGTTTCACTTCCTCCGTCTACCGCTCCGGTCGAACTGGCTGAGCCCCCCCTCCCGTGGGAATACTGCCCCCCCTTCGGGGACTCCACTACGGCTGATACTGGGGCCTCCGGACCGCCCTGACCTCCTGCGGGGTGGGACCCAGGTGGGCGCCCTCCAGGCTGGCTCGAACGGCCTCGGCTGAAGCCTTGGCGAACGTAGGCGGATAAACGCGAACCTTTTGAAGTCATTCCCCCCCGGTGAGCTGAACGTGAACACGATCTTTAGAACACTTAGCTGAAACAAAACGTTCTAGGAACTTAAGGCAGTTGGAAATTAAACGGGTCGGTTTCTTGGATGAGGCCCCACATCTGTCAACGGTGAGACCGAAGTGGCACAGGTCAATATTGCTGTATTCCACTCCCGCCAGGCCCATAATATGCCGCGCTGCCTGGGTTGACCAGGAAGATGCACTAGACGGGCGTTCAAAAGCGAACTTGCGGCCGCCTTCGACCTGGGTCATTGCGATCTCCATCGATAAGCCTAGCAAGAGCAGTGACTCTCCGTCCTTCTGCCGCTGCGCCTCGGCTATCTCCTGATGGGCATAAGCGTTCCTGGAAATTGAAAGGGGGCCGCAAGGGGATTCTACGATAATCACCCAGGATCTCTATCCTCTGATGAAAGTCTTGAGCTTGTCTCGGCCCCCTTTCCTGGTGAATTCCCAGCCCCCTTCTTTGTCGAAGCTGCCTAGACAGGAGATCCCCGCGCGCTGAGCGAATTGCGCCACTCGCGGAGGAGAAGAGACCTCTGTGAAAGCTCGGCCCCGCAGGCGATCCCTGAAACATGTAGTGAGCCTGCAACGCCCATTGATGCCCGAATCCCTGAGAGTGGTTTTCTTCAGACGCTTGGCCATCAGAACTTCTAGATCGTCGGACCAGGAGTCATGGAACATGGAGTCGTCGAGCTCTGGACACTTGAATCGAACCTGCCCGTTCTCCTCCCACTCGATGTCGAAATGGCGCTGAAAAGCCTGGCACCTTTCAGAATCTATCTCGAATGTGCTGCAAATATTGGCGCCCCAGCCCCCAGCCCCCTGCTGGCGGAGCCGGAAACGCTTCGGGCGACGCTCGAGGGTGGATCACTCTCGGGCGGGGACTCTCCTACCACTTCTTCTGGCCGCTCTTGTCCCACATCTGGTCGTCGTCGACCCAATTTTGGCCCTTGCCGCCCCGCGACTTCCACCCCGCCGCCGTCCAGCCGTCCCTGGTCAAGCGATCCTTCTCGCGCTTGGCTGCCTCTTCTGCCTCTCTCCGGCGCCGATCCCGCGCCTGCTTCGCCTCCGGGGTCTCGGTCCAGGGATCTCCGTGCTCGGCAGAGGGCTTCGAAGGCCGAGAATTCCGCTTGCGAGGTGGGACCGCCACCGACTGTTGGGAAGGCAGTCCCGACATGGGAAGATCGATGCTGCTGATCGTGGTAGAAGATAGCAGGTTGCCCCCCTGATCCTTCAGACCCGTCGGGTTGGTCGGCCCCTTTCTGTAGCCCTTCGCCTACCCCTGCGGCCCCTGCAAGGGTGGGGCCGCCCCGTAGGAAGGATGAGCTGCCACCAGTGGAGCCGTCGAGATCATCTGGAAGGAGGCCTCTGGGGGCGTCTGCTGCGCCATGATGTGAGGTGTCGTGGCTATGGACGTCTGGTGCCCCCTTCTGGCGTCCCGATGTAGTGGTGTGGAACTCCCCCGGGCGCACCTGGTCCGCCAGATAGGACTGATGGAGCACCTCTGCCGCCGTTGGGGAGAACCACCGAGGCGTCGCTGGCTCTCGCCATCGCCGTTGGGATTGGTTCTGTAGGGCCTGGTTTCCTCTCCTGGCTTGGCGCTGGCTGCTGCGAGGACTGTCCCGGCGACATATTCTGCGGCTGCTCCTTGACCAGGTGCTGCTCCTTGACTGGGCTCTGCGCCTGCATCTGGGACTGGAGCAATGCCATCGCGTGCATCTGGCCGGACGTGATCTTCGTCGGCTGGTTGATCGCGTTCTGCTGTTGCTCCTGCTTGGTGCTCATGTCTTTCAACATCTTGATCACCTCTGCGATCTCCTCGCCGTTCTCCGTCTTCCTGCTGCGCTGCTCCCGCGGGGTGGCTGGTCCGGAAGCCGCTGCCGCAGCTGAGGTCGCCTCCTGTCGCTGGAGCTGCTTCTTGCGCCGCAGGTCCTCCTCTGCCTCGCCCATTATCCAGTCCGCTCTGTCGGCCTCGCTCACCCTTGTGCACTGCTGAGCGGCTCCTGGACCCGCTTGAGCTGGCCAAGGCGGCGGCACTCCAGCTGGGGTGATCCCGCGAGTGCCTGGCGGCGGTGCTGGAGCGGCCACCATGGCTCTCCACTCCGGGTCGGCGCCCTTCTGCTGGGCGACGCCACGACCGCAGAGTGAACATGCTGCGGTCTTGCGCTTGCACAGGCAAATCACGTCTGTGTCCTGATTCGTCTTGTCTGGCTTCTTGTCGACATATCCCACTCGCATAGTGCAACCAGAGAACGCCCACCAGGAGCCATATCCATTGCTGCCGTGCTCGACGCTGATCGGTGGATGCCAGCAGCTGAAGTATGCTTGAGGAACGACCTTGGGCTCCTTGGGCAAGTTGGTGGGCCAAAAAACGACGCGTCACCATGATGCGTCCGAATTCGTCGGCAATCTTGTTCAGCCAAAAGATTGTAGTGCCGACCATACTGGCCCAGCCGCGCTGTGCCTTGCTGAGATTGTCCGGTACCGTCGTGCCTGTTACTGCGTACGTCCATGTCGTGTCGCTCCCAGCCATCTGCTCGGCCACGGTAGCTGGGCGTCTTTCTCGAAGCTGAGCCTCGGTGGGCTGGCTTCTCAGCATTGTGATCGCCCGCTCTCGTATGCTGCTGAGCTCGGTAATCGGTGCCGAAAGGATCGTCGAGAACTGATGTGGCCCAAATGCTTGAGCCAAGTAGCTGTCCGGATAAAAATGATACCGTCAACCAACATCGTCTCCACGAGCTGCGTCTCGACCGGGTCTCCGATCCAGACCAGGTCGACCCCGTGGTACTGGTCTTATTTTTGTTCTCTTCCTCCTGGCGGGCCTCCCTTAGTGTGTTCATCCCCGCGACCTGATCCAGATCGAGGATCCGTGCCCAAACAGTGATCGTCTCTCGAAAACGGCCGTCCTGAACCGTCCGTGGGTTCCCGAATGCCCAGGCTGGAGACAGTAGGACCCGTCCCCGAGACCCTGGAGACGCCACGACCGGACTCGACTAGGCTCCTTCGGTCCCCTCGGCTGACGCTGGAGGCAAAGTAGAAAGGTGAGTGCTTTTCCGAGCTGCCTGAGCGGCTGTCGCCGCAATGAAAACCACTCTCTTTCAGCCAAGAATGCCGCTGAAATACCGCCTTTCGGGCATTTAAAATCCTTGCAGGAGCCCTGAAAATCATCAATCCTGATGGTGCGATGCCCGCTGGGCAGGCGCTGCGTTCTTATTTTCACTCCTAAACGCCCGAGGTCCATGGTGTTTTCTTCTAAACCGATCCTGGACCCCAGCATTTCTTGAAAGCCTACTGGAAGCAAACAAGAGGGTGAAACAAAAACAGTCACGATCTCAGCCATACATGATCTAATAGCATTATGTGCAAACCACAACACGTTATTGGCACAGTCTGTGGTGGGCCTATAGGCGAGCCAGGACGCTTCGCCGCTGCTGACACAAACCCTGCATCACCAACACAAATGACGCCTCACGTTTGGTTCCACATGCTTTCCGCCGGCAGAGCTGCCGTCACTCCACTTCCGCCAGCCTTCCGCCGTTGACAAGTATGCGCCGAAGGTGAGGCCCCCTGTTTTTTCCTGGAGCGCCCCAAAGCTGTATGTACCGAGATCCCCCGGGCACAACAGACACCTAGGATCAGAAACCCTGCTACAAGATGATGAGGCACGTTTGTCGTCGAATTTTGATTTTTCGGAATGACCCCAATTTCCTGAGGTACCTGAGTGTTGTAGGGACAGCCGGCCCTCACGGAGTGGGAGGTCTCCGTCCAACCACCGCGCTGCGCAGTCGCCACGAACGGTTCGGGCATCTCTGAAGCGCAGAGGTCGTAGTCGCGAGCGGGCAACCTGCCAAACCCGGTAGGAGGGGGAGGAGGAGGAAGAGGAAGAGTAGGAGCAGGAGGAGGAGGACGGGGACGAGGAGGAGAAGGAGGATGAGGAAGAGAGGGAGAAAGAGGAGGAAGAGGAGGGAAACTGACGGCAGGATGAAAGCAGAGGGGGACGAGGAAAACAGATTGAAGACGGGGAAGGGAGGGCGAAACTCTCCTGGGCGATCTAATGATCAGTGAAAAAAGGGGCGGGAGCAGAGTTACGAGTGGACGCAGGAGAGAGAGAGGGAGAGAGAGAGAGAGAGAACACACACACACAAACGATTGAGGCCGAGGACAACGGGTGCGAGGAGGAGGAAGAGGAGGAGGACGAGGTGGACCGTGGCCTGGAGGCAAGAGGAGGAGGAGGAGGAGGAGGAGGAGGAGGAGGAGGAGGAGGAGGAGGAGGAGGAGGGGGAGGAAGAGGAGGAGGAGGAGGAGGAGGAGGAAGAAGAGGAAAGGAAACGACACAGGGGGACAGGCATGGGGGGAAACATCGACCTGGTGGCGCCCAGGGCCGTACGGCACTGCACCCAACAACGAACCAATTGCACGCGACACGGGCGTTGCGCTCGTGTGCCCGGCGCAGAGAGCATTGCGCTCGAAGTGGGCGTTACGCCCAGAACCGATGGGCAGTGCGCCCAACGCAGAGGCCGTCGTGGGCGAGACGGGCATTGCGTTCAGAGCGAGCGGGCACCGCACCCGACGAGGAGGGCACTGCGCCCAGAGCCGATGGGCATCGCTCCCAACGAAGGTGCCCCCCAAGCAACGAGAGGGAAAGAGGGAGGAGGAGTACGAGGAAGCATGGATAACGACGGGTGGGGAGGGCGCTGCGCCCGACCTCCAAGGAGGGCACTGGGCCCGATGTGGGCGCTGTGCCCAGAGCCGATGGGCATTGCGCCCTGAGCCGATGGGCGTTGCGCCCGACGAGGGGGGAATTGCACCCATGTGGGCGTTGGGCGCGAAGCAACGAAGAGGCTGTTGTACGCGGCGATACAGGCGTTGCGCCAAGAGTCGATGGGCATCGCGCCCAATGAAAAGGCCATTGCACGCGATGTGGGTTTTGCGCCTCAAGCCGGTTGGCATTGCGCCCGACGAGGAGGGCATTGCGCCCGATGTTTGGGCATTGCAACAGACTGGGGGTATTACACTCAACGAGATGGGCATTGCTCCCCGGGCCAACGGGCGTTGCGCTCTAAGCAGACAAGGTAAACGAGCGGATGAGTAGGAGGATGCATGGAAAACGACTGGTGGAGAGGGACAGGGAGAAGGAGAAGAGAGAGGGAGAGAGAGAGAGAGATGTGTGTGTGTGTGTAAACATATATAGATGTATAGGGCAAGAGGGAGAGATAACAACACATATAGCAAGACAGAGAGAGAGAGAGATAGTTGAGGAAGAGGAGGAGGAGGAGGAAGAGGAGAAGGAGGGAGGAGAAAGGAGAGAAACGGGGCAGAGAAGAAGAGAAAAGAAGGGAGGACGAATCTCCATAGTTGAGGCAATCACGACGATAGCTGAGATGGTACTGGGCCGTGCCCATGACAGCAAGACAATGGACGACCTTTCTCTGCCATACGTTCCCCCCACCCCACCCCTCCTCCGCCCTTTGCTCTCTGATGGTCTCTGCTGGTCTCTGCTAGTCTCTGCCGCTCTTTGCTGCTCTCTGCTTGGTCAATGCTGCCAACTGCTGCTTTCCGCTGCTCTCCACTGGTCTCTGCTACTCTCTGCCGCCCTCTGCTGGCGGCTGCTGGTGTCTGCGGGCTCCCTGCGGGCCTTACTTGGTCGCTGCTGCTCTCTGCTGTCTGCTGCTCTCTGCTGCTCTCTGCTGGTCTCTGCTGGTCTCAGCTGGTCTCCGCTGGTCTCTGCTGGCCCCCCCCGCTCTCTGCTGGTCTCTGCTGGTCCCTGCCACTGCCTGCTGCCCTCTGCTGATGCCTGTTGATGCCTGGTGGGAAAGGGGGGTCCCGCTCGAGACATCATCGCAATTCACTCAGAGACGAGGCCTCGGGGGGCTCCCGCATAAGACTTTCCCGCAATTCGTTCAGAGGCGAAGTTCCCGCGCGAGACTTCATCCAGACCCATGCTTCAAGAGCCGAAACATGGCAAGCGTTACAAAGCTTCGATAACCCGTTTGGATTAATAACGTGATCTAGCGGCCACGTAGGGAGGGGCATCCCGCTCGAAACGTCCTCACGATTCATTCAGGGGCTCTCGCGCGAGACTTCCTCCACATTCATGCCTCAGAAGCTAATAATGTGACGACTGTTACAAGTTTGGGATGACACGCTCGGGTTGATAACATGGTGTGGCGGCCCCATAGGGAGGAGGATCCAGCTCGAGATCTCCTCACAGCTCACTCACAGACGAGGCTCCCGCTCGAGACATCCTCCAGGCTCATCCCTCAGGAGCCCACAAATTACAACAGGTACAATTCTTGGATGACCCGCTCGGGTCAATAACATGATCCGGCGGCCCCATAGGGAGGAAGCTCCCGCTCGAGACTTCCTGACCATTTACTCACAGGCGAGGCTCCCGCTCGAGACGTCTTGCAGATTCATGCCTCAGGAGCCCAGGCGTGACGACGGTTACAGGTTTGGGATGACCCGCTCGGCTCGAACAAATCAGATGAAATGGCGGACTCATAGGGAGGGGGGTCCTGCTCGAGACTTCCTCGCAATAGAGACGAGGCCCCCGCTCGAGACGTCCCAAGCTTCATGCCCCGGGAGCTCAGGCGTGACGACAGTTACCGGTGTTGGATGACACACTCAGATTAATAATATAATCTGGCGTCCACATGGGATGGTGATGGTGATGGTGATGGCGATTTTGTGATGATGATGGTGATGGCGAGTATGAAAAAATGGCGTGGTGATGTTGGCCGGTGACCTATCGTCCTGGAAGAAAATGGGTGTGTGGGTGACTGCACGCGGGAGTGAGTGAGCGGATGATGATGCTGATGATGATGATGATGATGATAATGATGGTGTTGATGTTGTTGCTGATGTTGATGATGATTCTGATGATGGTGATCATACTGGTGATTGTGTGGTTGTTCGTGTTACTGCGCAGAGCGTCCAAAGAAATCAAGCCATGCTTTGGACGTGGAAAGTACATCGCATTTCTCTGGGAATGATGTTCCACTTCCGCCGCATTGCCGCCGGCGGACTGGCGCATGCTCTGCTCCCGCCGGCTTCGAGGAAGCGAGGGCAGCCTCCCGATGCCCTCGAAGGCGAGGGCCTCTGTCTTAGACCGCTCCCAGGGTGGACGCATGCGGGGTCGGAGCGCCTCTCTCCCTCCCCCTAAGGCCTGAGGACTGCCACAGAGCGGGGCCACGGAGCGGGGCAAACGAGCTTTCGGACACCCGCACGGATGCGCGAGCAGATCCCAACGATCCTAGCACCGACGACGGACCTCGAGGACCACGACTTCGGCGACGACGACGGCCAGGACTGGGACTACGACTACGAGTGGCCGTAGCTGCACGAGTGCTGGGGTGCACGTACGTGGGACTTGTGCCGCCCAGTGGGCTGCCGCGGGGGATAAGGAGAGTCTTCGCCGGGGGCGTCCGCCACAGGTTCCTTGGATCGGAGCTGCCCCCCCCCCCCCCCCCCCATCTGGCGATGCGGAGCGCGCCAGGGGCGGCGCTGAAGGCACTGCCAGGGGGGGGTCCAGCGCCGACCCAGGAAAAGACTGCGCGGACCTCCGACAGCCTCTGCGTGCACAGGTTCCTCGTCTTCGCGTGGGGAGGGATGGTAGAGGGACGTGACGCGGGAGGGAGCATGGAACGAGCCAGAAAGCAGCACTAGCAGGACTGTCAGCGCGGACCCCAGAGAGGTGGTGAGCACCTCCTTCGAGCAGGAAGGGCAGCACCCCAAGGGCCGTGCAGAGCATTGCGCACGCAACCGTGGGCCTCGATGCCCCGCCGCCGCCCTGCGCGAGCGCGCCCGGCCTGCCCCTCCCCCGCTCCCATGGGCCCCTCGCCCCGTGTACTCCGAGCCGCGTCCGGCCGTGGCGGCGTGGCGCTCTGGGAGCACTCTCCCGCCCTCCGACCGCCCGCCCCCCCCCCCTCCCCGCTGCCCGCCGGGGCGGTGGCGTTGGGAAGGGAGGGCTCTCCGATCCCGATTTCGAGCCAGCCTCGGGCCCAAGAGCGCCCCTGTCAGGACATGCCGCCTCCGCCGCCTGGCCGCCACCGACCATGCGGGGACTTCAATTGACAAACTGGGGCCCCCCTGGCGCTCGGTACAGATTTTTGCACCCTGCCGGGAATTCAATTGTGCGTTCTCGGCCATCAGTTGTTGCGTACCGCTTTCCCCTTCCCTGGAAGTGAATCCAGCAGTGCAGTGGGGACGGACAATTCCCTCCCCCTTCCTCCTCTTTCCCTTCCCCGAGTGCGCAAGGCATACTATGTTTCGAAGTCGAAGCTGTGTATGCAATTTGGGGCCCATTTTTCAGGAATCCCGCCTCAGGGCCATCAGCAGGAACCACCTCGCCGAGAAGCGCGCGCGCCCCCTCCCTCTCGCCCCCCCCACCGGGTGAGAACCGTCTTCCGGCCTCACCCGTGAGAATAGGCCTCACACCCCGCGCAGTTTCCATCATAGGGACTGCGTGGGTCCCCGGGTCCCCACCCCCACACCTTTACATGAAGGTGTGAATAGCCACTGGAGGAGGCCGAGGACTCCTCCAGGGACCCTCGGCCAACGAGGACGTCCTAGAGGAGGGTCTAACGTACCTCCGCGCCTTTCCAACTTCCCATGATGGCGTCAATTGCCACCTGCGCTGTTTTCCTCCCGCTTCCCTTCTCCCGCCCCGCCCCCGCCGCGGCCGCCACCGTCGCCCGCCCCCGCCGAAGCCACCGCCACAGCCGCCGCCGCCGCCTCCATGGCCGCAGGCCGCGCGCAGGCCGCCGCTGCAGACCCGGCCGCCTCCGCTGGCGCTGCTGGCCGCCGCCCCCGCCGAAGCCGCCGCCGCCGCCGCGGCCAGCGCCGCCGCCGGCCCCCCCCCCCCCGGTGCGCACGGGAAGAGCGGCAGGCTGCGCTCGTGGGGCGCGCGGTCGCCGCCGCCGGCCGGGGGCCGCGCCGCGGCGCCGCCGGGGCAGCCTCCTGCTCCGTGGTGGTGGCCGCCGCCTCCGCCGAGGGGCAGTGGCCAGCTCAGGGGGGGAGCATCGAGCTGCCTCTCGCGGAGAGGTCGGCACTGGGCTCTCGACAGCGAGTCCGAGTGGTCTTGGGCGGGGTGGGCTGTCGGGTCCCATACTGGCGATCAACGGGCGATTGGGGGTCGATGCGTCCCCGACTGAGCCTGCAGCCTACCCATAGGCCGGGCATGTCCTCCTGCAAGAGGAACCGGGCGGAAGAGAAAGAGTCAGATCCGCGGAGGGGCGAGGGGGGCGGACAGGCCGCTGCGCCTGCCAGCGCGGGCAGCCCCTGCCCCCAGGGGCGTCGCAGCAGAAGAGGTGCGACAGAGAGGGAAGAGACCATGGCTAGAGTCAGGTCGGGCCTGTCCCCCTACAGGGGGATCTTGCACGAAAAATAAAACATACCCAAGGCATATTCCAACCACATTCAAAAATGATGAAAACACAAATCGTCCCCAGACTATGTTTTGACAATTTTTGGAGATTCCTCCTGTAGAGGCTAGAGGCCTCCCAGATGGGGTCGGAGTAACCAGATGGTGTCGAAGGATCGACCCGCATCGACGATCCATCGGCGATGCATCGGCGACGCACTGGCGACGGCGGCGATGCATCGGCGACGCCAGCGCGGAACAAATCGGGCTCCGCATCGAGCCGCATCGGCGATGCATCGGCGATGCAGTGCGATCCTCTGACCCCATCTACTCCGACCCAATCTGGGAGGCCTAGAATGGCCAGGCTTATGATGTTCCAACCTGCTTTAGCCTTGATCACCAGACAGAATTTCGAGCACCAAGAGAATACCGAAACTTGAAAGTTTTCACGTGTCGGGCCCTGGGAGGCGGTACACGCTCGACGCTGTTTCGATACTTTTTTGGGGTGCTCGAAATTATTTCTGACACGTGGTCTCTGAATATGTTGGGAGCAACCTGAGGCCAGGCGCCCTTGCGACCCCAGTCGGCGGCGAGCCCAGTGGGGGATCTGCAGACGGGGGCGGGCCTGCGCAGAGGGCTCGTCGGGAGGCCTCCGACCTTCTGCGAAGAATTCTCTGCGCCTGCTCCGGAGGCAAAGGCGGCGCCTCAGAAGGCTGGAGGGACTCTGAGAAGCCGCACCGCCTTCCGAAAAGAGCTTCTCCTCCTCCCTCCTCCTCCTCCTCCCTCCCTCCTCCTCCTCCTCCTCCTCCCCTCCCTCCCTCCTCCCTCCTCCCTCCTCCCTCCCTCTCCTGTTTTCTCCTCCTCCCTCCTCCTCTCCTCCTCCTCCTCCTCCTCTCCTCTCCTCCTCCTCCTCCTCCTCCTCCTCCTCCTCCTCCTCCTCCTCCTCCCTCCTCCTCCTCCTCCTCCTCCTCCCTCCTCTCTCCTCTCTCCTCTCTCTCTCTCCTCCCTCCCCTCCTCCTCCTCTTCCTCCTCCTCCTTTCTCCTCCTCCTCCCTCCTCCCTCCTCCTCCTCCATCTCCTCCATCTCCCTCCTCCTCCTCTCCTCCTCCAATCTCCTCCTCCTCCTCCTCCTCTCCTCCTCCTCCTCCTCCTCCTCCTCCTCCTTCTCCTGCCTCCTCCTCCTCCTCTCCTCCTCGTCCTCCTCCTCTCCCCTCCTCCTCCTCCTCCTCCTCCTCCCTCCTCCTCCTCCTCCTCCTCCTCCTCCTCCTCTCCTCCTCCCCCTCCTCCTCCTCCTCCTCCTCCTCCCCCTCCTCCTCCTCCTCCTCCTCCTCCTCCTCCTCCTCCTCCTCCTCCTCCTCCTCCTCCCGAGGAGGGCCTGCCCACCCTCACTGCCCCCCCGGGCGCGCCGCCGACCCAACCCCCATGGCGGCCTTTTTCTTGCATGAGGGGGCGAAGAGACAAGACAGCCTCAAGCCGCTGGGCACAGCGCTGCGCCTGGCATGCGGACACAGTGCGGACGCGGACGCAAGAAACTCTCATAGGAAGCCCCAACCCTAGAAGCCCGCGTGAGAGAAAACATCGGAGGGGGAAACTCAAGGCACACCGACTGCAGCGGCCTCTTAACGCCCGAGAAAGTCGCTGCGCAGCGCGCGCAGCGAAGAAACCCAGGGTACCCCAATTTGTTGTTCTGGACGGGGGCTTGAGCCAAGCGCTAAGTTTAGGTCGGGCATGTCCCCCTACAGGCCGATTTTGGACGAAAGATAAGAGAAATAGTCAAAACATACACCAACATGACCAACAAATACTGAAAGCAATCGTCCCCAGACTATGGTTTAACTATTTTTGAATAACTCCTCCTGTAGAGGGACAAGCCCGACTTAACGCTGAGCCCCAGGCAGCAGCGGGACCGAGCGAGGGCCCGGAACACCAAAGGCGCACGAGCGGGGGCCCGCGGAGAAGACACGGCGGCGGAGGAAAGACACGGCGACCGAGCGCAGAGCCGAGGCCGGGACCCGCCACAGGGACCGCCAAGCAAGGCAGTGTCAGCATTAGATCGGGCGTGTCCCCCTGCAGGGGGGATTTTGTGCGAAGACTCCCAATTGCTCAAAACTACTCCAACCATCGTCCCCCGACTATTTCTTACCAGAACCACGCGCGCGCTTTTCGCGCGCTTCGGTTCTAGTCGACTCCGAAGGCGGTGTCAATTTCTATGGGACCGTTTCCATGTGGTCTTCCGGGTTCCTCCCTTTCACCCATGCGTGATTTTCGGGCGGATACTGCGAAGTTCAAGGAAGGGTTTGGTCTGCAGCGTACCAGCGACAACCGACGACGACGACGACGACGGACCACCGACGATCAGCATCATCGTCACCTGATCCATGTGTGCGGGAGAGGCATGGGGGCGCCCTCGGGACTCGACATTGGGTGGGCTGGTCGGAGGGTGCAGCCAAGGCCACGTGTTCCGAAGGGCTGTTCCGGAGCATGGAGGACGAAGGGCTTCTGGCGGGCTTCTGAGGGTCTGTGTAAAGGCCTCCTCCGAGCTCAGTGGGGGTTTCTCGGGAGCTTCTCGGGTCTTTCTGGAGCCTTTTCGGTGGCTTTTTGGGGCGTCGCGGAGGCCTCCTGGGAGTCTCTTGGGGCCTCCTGGGGGCCTCTTGGGGCAGAGGGCGCCTCTGTTCGGGCATTTGGGGGGCTGTCTGGAGCCTCCTGGGAATATCTTGGGCCAGCTTGGGAGCCTCTGGAGGGGTCCGGGGCCCCTTCTGAACCCTCTTGGAGCCCTCAAGGCCCCCCGCCCCCCATACGAACCAGAGGTCGCAGTTCTGGGCCCATCCAGCAATCGTGTCTGGGTTGTGGGTTAGAGGCTTCTCGGATGTTCGCTGGGAAGATATCGTGGGATGCCTCTCGGGGGGGCCTTTTGGAAGCAGGTTTGAAGCCTCCATGGGGTCGTTGTGGAGCTTGTCAGACCTCTCTTAAGCATCTTTGGGCCTCTTTGGAGCCTCTTGGAGCCACTTGGGGGCCTCTTGGGGCCTCCTGGGGGTCTCTGGGGGCGGGAAACTCGAAAGGTCGGTTCGCGTTCCCTCTTGAGCCCATCTTGGAGCCGTCTTCAGGCCCTCTTCAGGCCCTCTTGGGGGCCTCTTGGGCCGATCATGCGGTCCTCTTGGGCTGTCTTGGGGGCCTCTTGGGGGCCTCGTGGGGGCCTCATGGGGCGACGTTGGAGGCTTCTTGGGCAGTCTTGGAGTATCGGCCGCTCGAAAACATGAGAAGCAACAAATATTGGAAACACATGAAAATCAATGATTTGGGCGTCTTCGGGCTCTCTTGGAGGTCCTCGCGGAGCGACCTTGGGGCATCTTGGGGGCCTCTTGGGCCGATCATGGGGTCATCGTGGGCGGCTTGGAGCGCTCTTGGGCCGTCTTGGCGGCTTCTTGCCGTCCCCAGAAACCTCGGTGGACGCCTCGGGGAAGCGGAAAAAGTTCTGGGACTTAGAAAACGGGCCCCTGGATGCCAAAAAAGGCCCCCGCAGCCCAGGGGGCAAATTCGATTACGGGGGGGGGGGGGAGTTTGGGAAAAGTGTGCGACCCTGGGCCGCGGGGCCCCGGACGCCGCTTATATCATATATACTATCTTGGGATATTCCTCCTGTAGAGGGACAGGCCCGACTTCAGGTTAGCAGCTGCAGAACATAAACCCGGGGTGCCATGACGAAAATCATACGGTTTCTTCGTACGCGTCCCCGCTGTAGCAGCAACAGCAACAACACAAAGCAACTGCGGCGGGCATGCGCCGGCGCTCGACGCCACAGCCGCCGAGCCCGAGGGCTTGTGCCCACGGCTCGTCGCCCTGCGGGGCTGGTGCCGACAGCCTCCTCCCACGGGGGGCGCGCTGTACGACCGAGAGGCCCCGAGGAAGAGCAATCGCCGCAAGCACACACACTTTCGGAGCTCCGCGCGGAGTCCTCTTGGATCGGCGCCGGGGGGGCCCCTGGCGCTCTCTCCGCGCGGCAGGGAGGGGAGGATCCCTGCAAAGGTCCGAGACGACGTCCGCGCGGACCTCCAAAGGTTGTGCTGCGCCTCGAGGGCTGGCTTAGGGGGGCGGAGCAGCGACCTAGAATCAGGTCGGGCGCCATCCTGCAGGCGAATCTTGGAGGAAATCAAACGAATTGATACCACCCTATCTTTCAAAACTGTTCTTAAATCTTCCTCCTGTAGCGGGGCATGCCCGACTTGAACCTAGAATCGGCGTGCATTGGCGATAGATTGGCGGTGGGCCCCCGACAGCGGATCCGCACGCTCCAGGGCGGGTTGGGGGGGCTCGGCGACGAGTTGGCGACTGAGGGTCGATGCACCCCCCATGGGCCTATCCTTAGGTCGGGCATGTCCCCCTGCACGCCGACTTTCGACAAAAGTTAGAAATACCCCAAAATATTCAGACGTATAAAACATACTCAACAACTAATGCCCGGACTATTTTTGGAACGTTTTTGAGTTTTCCTCCTGTAGAAGGACACGCCCGACTAAAGCCCATCTCCGCACAATGTTTCCTCCTGGTTTTTGACTCACGGCTTGGCACTTCGATGGCCGGTCGGGACGATCGGGGCACCTGCAGAACGCTACGCGTGAGGCGCAGCTGCTGGAGAGCACCCCGAGGCTGGAGAGCGAACGAGAACGCCCTCAAACCTCAAACCTCGAGACTCGAATGTTGTGCCTCGCCCCTGTTCCCCTCTTGGGGAGATGGGAGATCGAAAGGTACTGGTACAGCTACTCCCCGGACCTTTCCTGGGATGCGTTCCGACGAGAATTTCGAATCGAATCCAACGGTGGCAACGAGAGCCTCCCAGGAGGCTGACGGGAGAAGGGTAGCGGTACGGGTTCCTTGTTCGTCCTCTGAATACAGTTGCTCCTGCTCCCTCTTGTTTAGATTGAGAAAAACCGCCATAAACATAAACTTTGGGCGCTCCGCGTGGAGCGCCAAGAGTTAATGTCTATAACTATCGTGATGTTTTTCTTCGATTGTCCTCCCTCGAGCACTCCTTCGTGTTCCGAGCCTCTCCGGCATCGCTCCGGCAAACAGCCGGGGGCTTCTCCTGGGGCGCGCCATCGCGCGGAGCCCGTCCCAGCCACGAGGCTCAGCCTCTCCTGCTGGGGCGAAGCCTGGCGCGAGAGATCCACCGAAGCCGACCTACAGAGGAGGATCGGCAGGGACAGAGGGAAAGACCTAGACCCTTCGAGTCATTGGAAAATCACGACGGACGGTTTTCGTGATTTCAGGCCTCTGGGGGCCCCTCGCGGAGCTTCGGGACCGTTCAAGAACGACTTAGGATGAACAGCCGGCCCTGGGGAATAGGTCCAGACCTCTGGGGACGGGGACGCAAAAGGACGGCTAGGAGGATCACATCGACTAACTGTGCGCCTCCAGCTTCAGCTAGTTATTCCAGCTCAAGAAAGACGTGGGAGCCATTCTGGCCCCTATAGCTTCGAAGTGTCGACACAAACGACTTGCGCACGTAAGCGACCACTGCTCGCCTTCGCGGGCCTGGCATGACGGAGGAGCGAGCGGCCGTGGCAGCCTCAGGACTCAACACTGCGATCAAGGGCGCTTCGGCGCAGCGGCTGCACAAGGTCGACCTTGCTTTTCTCCAAGCGCACTATCAGGCTGTTAATCCTCAGCAGGAAGAAGCTTCTGCTGCACTCGCGGTAGAGGGCGTCCTCAGAAGAAACAACATACACATGAGCATAAAGCATCTGGATGTTCGCGCGGCTTCCTTGGATCGGCGCTGGACCCGCCCTCCCCGGCGCGCGGAGCGCGCTGAAGGCGGCGCCGGAGGCGCCGCCAAGGCCTGGCGCCGATCCGAGAGATCCGCGCGGAGGGCCAACATTAGGTCGGGCATGTCCCTCTTGGGCCGTCTTGGATGCAGTGGACGCCCAAAAAGCAAACACGCCAACAATATCAGTTTTTCTATAGGAAATCGACGATTTTTCCTCATTGGGCCACTCTCGGGGTGCTTCTTTGGGGTGTCTTTGGGGCCTCGTTTGCTGTTGTTTCAAGTCTCATGGGGGCCTCTTGGGGCTTCTGGCCCCTTCTTGGAGCGTCTTGGGGTCTCCTAGGGTCTCTTGAGCCAAAAGGCCAGAATTTCCCATTCCTCGTCCCCGTCTTGGGCGCCGCCTTGGGGCGTTCTTGGGCGGTTTGGGCGCCTCGTGGGCCGTCTTGGCGCCCTCGTGGGCCGTCTCGGGGCCCTCTTGGGGGCATCCTCGACCAGCTTGGGTGCCTCTTGGGCTGTCTTGGATGCAGTGGACGCCCAAAAGGCAAACACGCCAAAAGTTTCAGTTTTCCGATAGGAAATCGATTTTTGCTTATTGGGTCACTCTCGGTGTGCCTCTTGGGGCGTATTCGGGGCCTCTGTTACTGTTTTTTCAAGTCTCATGGGGGCCCTTCGGGGCTTCTGGGCCCTTTCTTGGAGCGTCTTGGGGTCTCCGAGGGTCTCTTGGGCCAAAATGCCAGAATTTCCGGTTCCTCGCCCCCGTCTTGGGCGCCGCCTTGGGGCGTTCTTGTGCGGTTTGGGCGCCTCGCGGGCCGTCTTGGCGCCCTCGTGGACCGTCTCGGGGCCCTCTTGGGGGCATCCTCGACCGGCTTGGGTGCCCCTTGGGCCGTCTTGGACGCAGTGGACGCCCAAAAGGCAGACACGCCAAAAGTATCAGTTTTCCAATCGGAAATCGGCGATTGTTGCTTATTGGGCCACTCTCGGTGTGCCTCTTGGGGCGTCTTCGGGGCCTTCGGGGGCCTTCTTGGCGTCATGGGGGTCCTCTTGAAAAGCGTCTGGGGCCATTTGCTGCGGCCTCCTGGGGCCTCCCTGCAGCCTTTTGGGGCCCTGTTGGCTCTGGGGCGCCGAAACCTTGTAAACACATAGGGAAAACGACGCCCGGCACCCCCATGCCCACCCGAGGTCGCGGTCCCAGGAGCCCCGGCCTCTTGCACGGGTATATGTGTATATATATATACATACACACATCAACACACATGTATAGATGTATATATATACACACACACTAGAACTTTCGCGCGCGCTTCGCGCGCGTAGGTTCTAGCCAACCCCAGCCTTGGACAAGGTCAAAGCTGCACGTATGGAAGGCCCGCAGATCGTGCGAACATGAGTTCAGGAAGTGGCAAGCAGCAAGCACGCAACCAGACCAAAGACGTTATATGTATGCATGTATGTATGCTTGCATCCATATATTTATATTTATAGTTATATTGTTGTACATATGTATATATATGGTTGTGTATGTATTTATATATATTTATGTACATATGTGTGTATATACGTATGTGTATATGTACATGCACACATACATACATCCATGCATACATGGATGCATGCATGAATACACACGGACAACAAACACATACAGACGTTCATACATGCATACGTTGGAAAGGGGAGGCGGCAACGTGCTCCGGCAGCGCGTTTCCGGAGCATGTTGTGCGCGAGGCGCCGTACCAGAATACGCCCGGAGTGGCCGGCAGACGGCCCAAGAACCTTTGGAGACCGCGTCTGAGGGGATCTCCTGGGAGCGCCTTGGGGGCCTCCGGGCGGCCTTGTGGGGCCTCCTGGCGGCCTCTTGAGGTAGAAGGCTGGAGCTCTGGGTGCACGGTTGTCCACTGAAGTCTTCATTAGGCACCGAACGCTGGAAGGAGAGGCGGCAACGTGCTCCGGCAGCGCGTTTCCGGAGCATGTTTGGGGGACCTCGGTAGGCAGTTTTGAAGCCTCTCGGAAGCCGTTTTGGGGCCTCTCGGGGCCTCTTTTGGACCTCTTGGGGGCCTCTTAGTGGCCTTCTGGGCTGTCTTCGGGGCCTCTGGGGGCTTCCTGGGGGCATCTTGGGGAGGAGAGCTCGACTGTTCGGTGCGTGTTCCCTCTCTTGGGCCGCTCTTGGCGCCTTCTTGGGGCTCTCCTGGGCTGTCTTGGGCGGGCCTGGGGACAGTCTTAAGGCTCTCTTGGGCCGTCTTCGGCCTATCTTGGGGGTCTCTTGGGCTGTCTTGGAGCGGTCTGGGGAGCCTCTGGGCCGGTCTAGGAGTCTAGGAGCGTCGGAAAGCCGAAACAGCGAGGAAGCAAAAAACATTGAAAAAACAAATGAGAATCAACTATTTTCGCCTCTCTGGCCGCTCGTCGGCGGCATCTTCACGCCTCTTGGCGTCTTGGGGGACGTCCTCGGCAGCTTCAGACGCATCGTGGGCCCCTGGAGACACCTGCAGGCGGTCTTGGGAGCGTCTCGAGAACGTCTGGGGCCGCCGGGGCGGCTGTCCGAGGGCTCCTGCGGCCTTCTACGGGCCCTCTTCGGCCGTCTTCGGCGGGTCTGGGGGCAGTCTTGGGGCTCTCTTGGGCCGTCTAGGAGCTCTGTTGGAGGCTCCTGGGCCGTCTTGGAGCGGTCTAGGGAGCCTCTGCGGCGGTCTTGGAGCGTCGGGAAATCAACACAGCGAGGAAGCAAACACATTGAAAATACTCATGAAAATCAGCGATGTTCGCCTCTCTGGCCGCTCGTCGGCGGCATCTTCACGCCTCTTGGGGCGCCTTGGGGGACGTCCTCGGCAGCTTCAGACGCATCGCGGGCCGCTGGAGACACCTGGAGGCGGTCTTCGGAGCGTCTCGAAACCGTCTGGGGCCGCCGGGGCGGCTGTGCGAGGGCTCCTGGAGCCTTCTTGGGCTCTCTTGGGCCGTCTTGGGCGGGTCTGGGGGCAGTCTTGAGGCTCGCTCCTGGAGCCTTCTTGGGCTCTCTTGGGCCGTCTTGGGCGAGTCCGGAGGCAGTCTTGGGGCTCTCGTGGGCCGTCTTGGGGCTCTCTTGGGAGCCTCTGGGGCCGTCTTCGAGCGGTCTCCGGAGCCTCTTGGGCGGTCCTGGAGCGTCGGGAAGCCGAAACAGGGAGAATGCCAAAAACATAGAAACAAAAACTGATGACAATCAGCGAGTTGGGCCTCTCGGGCCGCTCTAGGGCGGCATCTTGAGGCGTCTTGGGACGTCTTGGGGGGGCTTCCTGGGTAGTTTAAAACGTATCGTGGCGGATGGAGACGCCTGGAGGCGGTCTGGGGAACGTCTCGAGACCGTCCAGGGCTGCCGGGACGGCTGTCTGAGGGCTCCCGACGGCGATTTCAGCCCTCTCAGAGGCGGCCCGGGCCCCGGGCTCCACATGTGTGGTCGAGGTTCGGGCCCCCGGGAGCGTCCTGGAGCCCCGTGGCCCCCATGGGGGTCCGAGGCACCAATCTGGCGGCCCCAATTCCCGTTCCCCGGTGTGTGTATGTATGTATATATATATATGCACACACACACACTATACATTCCATTCCATTCCATTCCGTTCCATTCCATTCCATCCCATCCCATCCCATCCCATTCCATTCCATTCCATTCCATTCCATTCCATTCCATTCCATTCCATTACATACATACATACATACATACATGCATGCATGCATACATACATTCATACATACGAATATATATATATATATATATATATATATATATATATGTGTACATCTACATACATGTGTATAGGAAAGCGAACATGCGCAAGCATAGTCAAAAAAACGTCCCCAGGCTATGCTTATCAGCATTGTTGATAGTATTGTTAGCATTATTATTGTTATTAGTGTTATTATTGTGATGAGTATTCTTAATATTAGTAATCGTATTATTAGTATGAAATAATATTATGATTATGATTTTACTTATTAGTATTATGATGAATATTGTTATCTTTGATTGTTCCACCTCTATAGAGGAGGGACAGGCCCGACTTAGAGCCAGCAGTTCGTGTCTACGCCGTAGCTGCTTCTTCAGTCCTCGCTGTCGCCAACCTCGCAGGCAAGCCACATCGGGGAACCGACCGCCGAGGCCTCCGCCGAGGCCTCCGCGGGCTCCGCGGCCTGGCCGCGCCCCTGCCCGCTGAGCCCCCGGAGCTCCGGCAGCGAGGCGGACGAGGCCAGCCACCTGCCCTTGACGGTCTCGGTGTACCTGGGAGACTGAGCATCTCCTGAGGGTGGAGGGCTCAGGGTGAAATCCATGTGCTTTTGCACCTCGAAAATCAATCCTTCTTCTGATTCACCTTTTGCAGATTCGAGCTTAAATCGATCGAAACGGCATTTCAGATTTCACCCTTTGCCCTCCACCCAAAAAACATGCTCGGGGAGAACAGCTTGTGGAATCCAAAACGCGGATATTTGCAGACCCGAAACGGTGCGGCGACAGACCGTGCGGTGACCTCGAAATCTCCCAAGACCTCGCCGCACGGTCCGTCAACGCACGGTTTTGGGACCTCGGATGCCCCAGTCGCCCGAGACGTCCTCGGAGAACGACCCGAGTCCCAAAACCGTGCGGTGACCCCGAATCGACTCACCACACGGTGTGGTCACCACCCCGTTTGGGAGCCCCCACAGATAGCGGAGCGTCAGAAGGCCGTCGAGAGGCCTCTCGGAAGAGCCCTGGAGGCTCTTGGAGCTCTCGGGACACGCAGCATGGTCACAGGAGGCGCAGCGTGGACTCCTCGAAGGGGCCCGCGGACACACAAATAAATACATACAAATGCCAGTATTCCCCATATGTTCTTCTTATATTTTCTGGGTTTTCGTCTTCCCCTCCACTTCCCATATTTTCCCATATTTTCCCATATTTTCCTGGGAGTCGACGATGAAATGTGTCTGTGCGTGTTTCCCCTCCTGAAGAAAGCAAGACCCTTGGAGGCCGAAGTTGTTTTGTTTGGGGCGGTGGGCGACCAATGAAAACCGCAGAGGACGGGCCGCAGAGGCAGGGACACAGGGGCACCCTAGACGAAGGCGTGCGTCCTTACTAGGCGCGTTGACTGTAAACATTTTCTTGGTCAGCGGCGAGCTGGGCTCAGAAGGTGAACGAACTAGCGGCAGGGAGCATTCGAAGTGAACTGGGCACGAAGGCAGGATAAGGTGGGAGGAAACCAGGCCAGGACGGCAAATCCAAAGTGAGGTCGATGAGTCGTGCGAAGGTCAGCTCAGAAGTCTGCATCAACATATGGTCTAGGCCATTTGCGTGTCTCGGCGGCGGCCCCAGCGACATGCTCAGTATACCGTGAAAGCGAAGAGCGTGTCGCTCCGCTCCGCGGGGCGGGAAGCTGGGAAAAGCTCGGTACATTGACGCTCGGGGACTGGGACGTGGTTACCGCGTCGCGCCGAAGTGTGGTAGGCCAGAACCGGCGAAGCCAAAGTCCCTCAGCGTAACAAGATATAACAAGTCGGAGATCCGCGCTGATCTCTCGGATCGGCGCCGGATTCCCCTTCCCAGGCGCGCGGGGCGCGCCAGGGTGGTGACACGATGTTTGCGCACCACCTTAAATCAAGAGCTGGTCTGGCACAAGACCGTGGAGCGGGTGCTGTGTGCAGGAATATGGCATTCCCCAAAAACGCGATATTCGCAAACCACCCCACAAACAAACTGGATGGCATGGGCGGTGGTCATACATTGATTCCCGACAAGCTGCGCCTCAAGCGCCGCCAGGGGGGCCCAACCGTCCCAACCCCGACGCGAGAAGTCCGAACGGAACTCCCAAACTTTTCCAAACAATGATTGAACTCACGGTTTTTTATTGTCTCTGATATGACGAAATAACTCGAGTGGCAACCGCAGCACGGAAGGCCTCCCATTCCTTATCTCCTCCTCCGCCACCTCGATCCTCCTTGGGAATGAATGAGATGTATGCGCACATGAACTCAGCCTTCCCTTCCTGGCAGTCGAACCGACAGGAGTAGAGATCGAAAAAGGAATCGCGGCACAACCGGCCTCCAGTGTACCGTGCGGCACATCCAATGCCGTCGGGGCCCGGGGCTGATTCACGCTTGCCTAGCAAAAAGCCGATGAACACATACTTGAGCAACCTCCAATGGATTTCAGGAGACGCCTGCTGCGCTTCCTGAAATAGATAGCGCTTGACCCGCTCGCGCCGTGGACCTCGGAACCTCGGCGCGGGCCACCCCCGGTGGACAGCGAGATTTTCAACGCTTTCGCTCCCGGGGTCGGGCGCGCGGACGAGGGCGAGACGGCGTCGTCTCGGCGACCTCAGCCCAAGAAAGTCGCGAAGGTGCACCGGCCTGGGATCGGCATGCGAGGCCGAAGGGTTCTCGGCAAAGAACTCGCTGAACTCACCGTGTAACATGTTACTGCGTAAGCCGTGTAAATGCTGGTGGAAGCCTGCGTGGTCGGAAACCCCCCCCCGTCGCCATCGCAGACCAGGCACAACACAAACAGAGATTGCAAACACCTACGACGCAACCGTCGATCCGACCGCTGGGCGCCAAGCTTAAACTTCAAGCGCGCTGCTACACTTTGTATGTCTGTGGCGGGGCCGTTACGAAGAATCCCCCCGTTGAGGCAGTCCCCGACAGCATGCGCGCACTCTGATTTCCAGAGCACGCCCCCGAGGATCCCCAGACAGGCCGGCGGGCCTCCGACGCAATCCCGTTCAGGGAAACCTCGAATTCGGGGTGGGAAAGCGGCCCGTTTAGGCAGCTTTCGCGCAATATTTCTACCAATGGTAAACTGAAGGATGACAGGCACATGGCCCAAAGTCCACCACGATCGCGGGCCAGGACAGCAACGAAACTGCGGACACTCAAATCCTGGAAATACGAGCTAGGTAAATTAGTATACCATCTATCAAGACGACCAACACTTACAACAGTTTCGTGGGCTTCACACCAATGAATATAATCATGCTGACCAACTTCGGCAAAGTGACGACAAGCTGATAAAACATACAAAACACCGAAACTAGATGCCGCAGATGCCTCTGGAGTGTCTTCGGAGACCACGGGAAACCTTTGCTCGCCAGATACGAAGGAAAAACCAATCGCCCCCCCCCCCCCCGGAAAACCTACGCCGAGTTGAGGCCCAGGGTCTGTTTACGACTCCATATTGAGACAGTGCTCCCTCTGCAAGAATGCAAGATGACACTCGTGCAGTACAGCTCCGGAGCTTTCCACTGGGCACGCTTTTGCCGAGAATCACAACCTGACGCCGCTCCGAAGAAGGTACCTGGATTCCACGAGGCGAGATTGCACGCCCGCGAAGTCAAATATGGCCGCTGGCATTCTGACCTGCACTGTTCGGACGAGGGCAGAGAGGGGGAGGAACAGGACGAGGAGGAAAACGACGATAAGGAGGATGAGACCCCCGCCGCTTTCGGCTGCCCTGCGGCCGCCTACGCTTCAGAGATTGAGGCGCAACGCTGTCAATCATATTCAAACAACAGGTTCATGCTCGTCTTCGCCCGTCAAGCGACACGATGTCGGGATACTATGAGAATTCGCTTGCACCTCTTCCAGGCAACCATGCAGCATGGTACACCACCACGATGACTGGCTGAGGGGTCCTTGGATCAACCCAAGAATCCCCTCTGCGATCGCCTTTGGGATGCCCAGCCCGTTGAGGGTCCCGCGCTGCGGCTCGAACGGAAAGTCCCGTCTAGCGAGTCTTCGCACTTGACCAGCCCGAGCGGCACGTCTTCAAAATGAAGTAACACACGCCCTGGAATGGATCACATCCAAGCTTCATCTCGGCCTTCCAGGCAATTTGCTGGTCGAAGCAGTCTTGCAGATCGCCAAGCACTTGCTCAGGGCGTAGCCCCTCTTCCACGCGTCGATCGGCAGATCGCGCCCCGCTCGAAGGTTGTGGATGACCTGAGACCCCGGTGGCTTCACGCGGAACTGGTCGTAGAAGGTGCTGGCGTCCTGCTCTGACTCGACTTTGACCACGCAAACGGTTAACATGTTCCTCGTCTAGCCTTGGCAACGATCTCGGTCGAAAGTTGGCATGTGAGACTCCATCGCGGCGAACGGCGCGTCAAGCCTGGACTTGAGCAGCTTCCCTGGAAACCCTCGCACCCAGATCTTGCAACGATCCGCAACGCCCCCATCGTCGTCGGCCAGGATGGGACCACCGCCTCCAAGCAAGCGCGCTCGTTTGCGCGCAGGGGCACTGTCGAAAGAACGTGCCCCAAAAAACCGTAGACGCCGCCGCCGATGTCGCTGCTCGCGCCGCGTGCAACTCAGACAACTGTTTCTCAATTCCATCGACATTCTTGGCGAGCGGGTTGACACGGGTGGGAGGCTGAGCTCCTCCCTCCTCCATGTCCTCGTGGTACGGGTCCTCGATGCACTCATGCGACTTCGCCTCCAGAAGAACGCAGATCTGCGACCCCAGCTTAGCAAACCTCTCTTTCGTCTCAACCTCTGCAGTTTCCATCTTCTGCTGCGGCTTGTTCGTGGAGCCCTGTGCCGCGGAGTCTGCCTGCGTGGGCTTCTCCATGGCCGCTGGCGCATCCTTGGCTTGCTTGAACTGTGTCTCAACCTGGTTTTTCAGTAGACGTTCAACACTTTCCAAAGTGCCACATCGCGACTGGGGCAGGTCTCCGAGCAGGGGTCGTGGGTGAAAAAGGGCGCTGCGCCTAAGCCGACTGAGCTGCCCCGTCGGCTGCGACCAGGGTTCAGCCTCCGGGCACAGGTCCGGGCCTTGAGCCAAAACGACGACGGATGATGATGATGATGATGATGATGATGATGATGATGATGATGATGATGATGATGATGATGATGATGATGATGATGATGATGATGATGATGATGATGATGATGATGATGATGATGATGATGATGATGATGCTGATAATGACAATGATGATGATGATGATGATGATGATGATGCTGATGAGGATGATGATGATGATGATGATTATGATGATGATGATGATGATGATGATGATGAAAGACGATGATGGTTATGATGATGTTGATGTTGATGATGATGGCGATAATGATGATGATGATGATGCTGATGCTGATGCTGATGATGATGATGACGTTGATGACGTTGATGACGTTGATGATGATGATGCTGATGATGATGATGATGATGATGATGATGGTGTTGATGCTGATAATAGAGTGAAGATGCCGATGACGATGATGGTGAAGATGGCAAGGGTGGAGGAAGGAGTGGGGGAGGAGGGAGGGGGAGAAGGAGATGCGCGGCGCTGCGCGAATTCAAAACAAAGGCCCACCACACAGGAAGGTTGGGAAAAACTTGCGTCGTGTTTTTATTCACGGCACGAGCATAATGTTTCGTGACCTGGACCCGTGCGCAAGACTGGTTTATTTCCTCAGGGCCCAGCGAGGGCCCCCCCAGAGGCAACAAATCACCAAAACCTTTGCGTCGTGATTTCGTCAAGACGCGAGGGGTTCTACTTTTCGAGCCGCAACTCGGCTCTCCAGCGGCCCTTCGGGACGATCTCTGCACCCCTGGAACGCTCTCGCCGAGGCGCAGCTGCTGGAGGGCATACCGGGGCAGGAAAAACCTCAAAGAGCAACGACAACCTGTGAACACCTTTCCCCTCCTGTCTCTGAGATCCGACGTTGCTGAAAATTGCAAAATCGCCGAAGATCACAACCAGAGCCCTGTAGACCCCATCTTTTGGCTGCCTGTGCCGAGCCGCATCGACCTGTGATGGTCCCAGGGCCCGAAACTCGACGAAAACGTCCAGTGCGAAAACATCCAACGCCAGAATCTCAAGGAGTGGGTCGTCCGCGGCCCCAAAAATGCCTGACCCTTTCCTCGGAGGTTGTTTGTCGTCAAAAATCCGGGGCCCAACAACTGCCCCTGGAGGCTGAAATGAAAGAATAACGTAATACCTCGGAAAACTCAAAACGTCGTTTCGCTGGATTAACGGGGCTTTTTGGCGACCCCAATCCCCAACTTTGGAAGTGTCCGAATGGACAAGAAATTTGGTGCCAAATCCGAGGAGCTAAATACAAAGGGGGGACGTCAATCCGCGATAGGGGTGCGTCCGAATAGCTCCAGAGGGGTATATTCCAGAGCTGTCCCTCCTTCTGAGTGGCCACATTTTTTTGGGGGGGGGCTCGGGGACTGGGGGAGAAATACCGCCTGCAAGGATTTGACACATGGCGATGAGGGCACGAGGCTCAAGGCATCTGGCTCAAGCATCTGGCTTTTAACAGAACCAGTGCGCGGGATTCTCCCCTTCCTATTGCCCATTCTCACTATTTTCTCACACTCAACATACAATCCTCTTCGATACCACACCCATGGCTTCTTCTTCGGGCGATGGCGACAAACGACTTCCGGGTATTCCCGTCCGGCAATTGTTTAAACAGCATCGGATTCACAGCCCGCTTCATGAAATGGATGGGCTTGAAGACGATGGAGCAAGGGGTGGAGGACAAGGAGGAGTTGGGGCGTCAACGGGGGAGATCACCATGAGCGCAATCGAAAGCATGTTCAAGCAGTACCTGCAGCCTCTTCAGCAAGACATTCCAGCTAAAAAACCTACGGCGTGTCACGTGATGAGCTCCAACAAAGCCTGGATCCGATCAAACAGGATATGCAGATGCTGACCGCCCGGATCGACTCTCTTGAACAAAGTGGTACCAGGTCGCCATCGGCAGCTTCAGGAGCAGCGGCAAGCATCACAACGGAGATTGAGCATAAGATTTCGGAGCTGGAGAAGCAACTCGCGCACATGATGGGGAATACCCGGGAATGCAATGCGGTCATTGGTGGTTTGGGTGACTTCGGGGATTTCGACACGGCGGTGCAAGTCATCAAACAGCAAGTGAATCGCTATACTCTCCCAGAGCCTGTCGACTATTTCATGAAAGGCGAATTCAGCACGATTATTTTCACAAAGTCCGGCACCACGGATGCACGGGACAGGTTTGTGAACGTCTTCGGCAGGTCGCAGATTAAGCATAACAGCAATAATGTTTGGACGCAAGCCGACCAGCCCATCGAGAAACGCGTGCCCGAGAGCTTTCTGTTCGGCCTGCGCAAACACTTCTTGGAATGGGGTACTCGAAAGAAGAAGTGCTCGTGGACACAACAGAGTGCAAGCTCACGATTGCGAAGGACCCGGTGGTGACAGTCAAGATTATGAACAATGCTATTCAGATATCTTGGAAAGGGTCTTGGGCAAATTGGGAGAATCTTACCAACAGTCAGGAAGTGCATCACCTCACCACTCGAGCAAATGATGCTTTAGGCCGCGCTGCCAAGGGGAGTGGGAAGGGGAAGAAGGGAGGTAGAACGGAGTAGGGACTCGCACGGCGCATTGGCACTATCACCACAGCTAGAATGGGCAAATGGGTAACTTATCCATGTTGGCCCGTATCTTGCGGCAGGATTGCCTCGTGGAATGTCGAAGGCATCAACTTGGACCAGCCGCACAAGCTGTACGAGATAATTAATGACATGCGGGATCTGGATATTGCGGTGCTCTCTCTCCAAGAGACGCACTGCCGAGGGTCGCCGGTCTTTGATTTTGAAGGCTTTTCCATCATACTTTCGGGGCAAGAAGAAGACGCACGAGAATACGCAGGAGTCGGTTTTATTATATCACCATGGGCTAAGCATGGCATCAAGGGCTACATACAAAAAATAGTCAAACGGCAAGTTTAAGGCTACGTGTTTCTGGTGGGATTATGACGGTAATCACAGCATACGCGTGGACCAATCAGCACGATTATGAACTACGGCGCGACTACTATACATATTTGGCTGCATTTACACATAGTTGCCGGTCCCATGGGCCAACATATATACTTGGTGATTTCAACGCCCGGCTATTGGAACAATACGGTGGCGAAGATGACGTTTTAGGAGAACATGTTTTCCATAATCACATCTCTGCTTGGAACCCAACGTCAAATCGGGAGCTACTTTTGGAATTGTGCCACACTCTCGAAGCGTGCGTTGCGAAGACGTACTTTCGACAAGATGTTGAGCACACCGTGACGTATCACGACATCGGCGTACATCCATCACGTGACACTGTGCCAGGGGATTTTGAGCAGCTGGACCACGTTGTCGTAGAGACCGCATGGTTTTCGACCATTGCTGACATTTGGAGCGATCGCAGCCTCTCTCTCCAATCGCACCATTTTGTGCTGATTGTGGATCTGAATATTACTATACCGGAAACCGGCCGCAAGGAACGGAAACCACGACCAGACCTGAAGGCGCTTGGGAACCAGAACGCAACAGCTGAGTATATTTCGCATTTCTTGGACAGGTCGCGAGACCATCATGCGCACGCAACTTTGGAAGAACACGCTGCGGCCTTATCCAGATGTATGTTGGAATCTGCGGCAGCAAGCCTACCCGTACAATCGGCACCGCGCCTACGTCCTTGGATACTTGATCGCACTATCCATTTCATCGAAGAGCGGAACCGGGCACGGCAAACAGGGGCTCGGGGAAAGAATCATTCCGAGCAGCACTTGAACAAGATGATCCGCAACTCTGCCAGGGCTGACCGAAAACAGTGGCTGACAGAAAGCATTGCGAATAACGGGTGGCAAGCTATCAAAGCACTGCGGAAAGGCCCTGCTCGAAAGTGCGGGCGACTTCAGGATGCAGAAGGACGGCTGGTAGATGCTTCTCAGCGGGCTGACGCTTTGGCGGATTATTTGGAACAGGTTCAGTGGCGCCCGCCACCAGACGCGGGAAACTTCACAAACGAGGCTGGCGAAGAAGGTTACTTATACGTGGAAGTGGGACCGATCACATCCGAAGAGGTCAAACGTGCAGTCAAAAATCTCCGGCTACAACGAGCAGCGGGTACAGACAGCGTGTCGCCTGAACTTTGGCAAGCATTATGGGAAAGCGAAGCCGCTCTAGACGTACTGACGTCACTTGTGGCTGCTTGTTGGGACAAGAAAGACATACCGGACAAATGGCGAGAGGCTTCAGTTGTCACCATTTTTAAAAAAGGCGACACCTCTTTACCATCAAATTATCGACCCATCTCTCTACTGACAATTGGGTACAAAGTTCTAGCTGGCATCCTTCTCAACAGGCTGCAACAAGGAGGCGCAGAAAAAACTCTAAGGGAGTCGCAATATGGTTTCAGGCCTCAGCGTGGCACCGGCGACGCATTATTTCTCGCACGAAGGCTGATCGACGCCACACTGGAAGACAAAGACGGTAAACTGTTACTTTTGTTATTGGACTGGAGCAAAGCATTTGACCGTATCAACCCCGCAGGTCTCGTACATGCGCTGCAAGAGTTTCGAGTCCCACCAGCAATGGTCGAGATGATCCAGGGTATCTACAGGACGCGGAAATTCGTTGTGCAAGACGGGGGCACGGTGACGTCGCAGAGGACGCAAGCAGCCGGTAATGCTCAAGGGTGCCCGTTGTCACCTTACCTGTTCATCATCGTTATGTCAATCCTGCTGGGAACGGTGGACAAACGTCTGGAGGCAGAGAATTCCAACAGGCCAACCAGACCGTATTTGATCACAGCGGACATCCTGTACGCAGATGACACCATGCTTATTGCCAGGGAGCCCGAAGTATTGCAAGCTCATCTCGATTTGGTAATCGACGTCGGGAAGAATTACGGCTTGGAGTTGAATGCAGGGAAGACCATACTGCTCAAGATACGATCAAATGGGGTTGTCCACGGACCAGATGGCAAAGATATAGCGTGCAGGGAAAGTGCCGTATATCTAGGTGGGTAACTAAGCGTGGATGGGAGACCAAGGGCGGAGCTAACGCGACGACTTGGAGAAGCCAGTGGCGCATTCAAGAAGCTACGCATTGTTTGGAACCACGCGAACTTAAGCAAACTGCACAAGCAGCGAGTCCTGGAAGCATGGGTATTCTCGAAGCTTATGTACGGGCTGGAATCATGTATGCTTTTACAAGCAGACCGGAATCGGCTCGATGGTTTTCAAGCGAGGTGCTTACGCCACATGTTCAAAATATTACCCGCTTACGTATCTCGCGTGAGCAATGCTGATGTTCGAGAGCGCGCACATGCCTGGCCGTTAACTGCAGTTCTTCTCGAACGACAACTCAAACTGTATGGTAAACTCGCCCAGGACAGCATCACCAGTTTACCGAGAGCCATGGTTTTTGAAAGTGGTCCTACGCATGATTTGCTGCCTCGGAGGTGGAACGTGGCCCGGTCGAGAGAGAGGCCCCGTTTGCAATGGGCAACTTACCTGCATGCTGAAGCGTAATCAGTGGCGCACGATGACCCAGACACGTTACAGACCCTGCTGCAAAATCCTTCAGACTGGCGTGAGGCTGTAGCTCGATATTGTGCCATATAGCTTTGATAGTCTTGCCCCGCCCTCCCCGTCCTCCCCCCCCTCCCCTCGCCCTCCTCTCCTTCCCTCCCGCCCTGTTTCACAAATTGCGCTGATAACCCTTCGCACCTCGTTGGAAACGAAGGCTACAACGACGGTTCCCCGAGGCACTGCGCAATCTTGCGTTTTTCTGCATGCCGGCACGCATATGATCAGCATTTTCAAAATGTTTGCCAATGCGCCGTCAGGGCGCGGCTTCTCTGTCTGTCTGTCTGATGAGGGCACGGAAAGACTCGGCAAGGCGAAACTCGGCCAGGCTGAACTCGGCCAGCTAAACTCGGCGAGGCTGTACCCGACCCCGGCCAAGCTCAGCCTGGCCGAGCTCAGCCTTGCCGAGCTCAGCCAGGCCGAGTCTCAGCCTGTTCCGAGCTCGGCCTGGCCGAACTCTTCCTGGCCGAGCTCGGCCTGGCCGAGTTTATCAGCTGGTCCGAGCTCAGCCTGGGCCGACTGTCGGCCTGGCCGACTGTCGGCCTGGCCGAGGTTCGGGCCTGGCCGAGCTCAGCCTGCTCCGAGCTCAGCCTGGCTGGTTTTTTGGTCCTGGCCGCCGCGCCTAAACCCCCGACGTCATAATTTTTGCATGGCGCGACCCCCAGGGGGCCAGGACCCATTCCCCGGGACCGGTTTTTCATCCCGTGTCTTTTTCTGACGGCCCCGAGGCCTGCTGAGGGCCCCCAGAGGCCGAACATAGCGAAAAACCTTCCGTCGTGACCTGTTCATAACCCAAGTGGTGGCGGCGGCGGCGGCTGCGACGGCGGCTGCGGCGGCGTCGTCGGCGGCATCGTCGTCAGCGTCGGCGTCGGCGTCGGCGTCGGCGTCGTCGTCGTCGTCGTCGTCGTCGGCGGCGGCGGCGGCGGGTGCACCGTCAGCGTCGCCGTCCTCGACGGCGGCGGCATCGGCGTCGCTGCCGAGGAGCACCGCTCCAGCGCGGGGGCCACCGGCCGGGGGAAGTCCGGCGGCTCGGGCGAGATCGCCGGGGGCGGCCGCGGCCGCGGCCGCTCGGCCGGGCGCGGGAGCCGCTCGCCGCAGGCCTCGTAGAGGGCGCGCAGGCGGTGCAGCGCGGGCTGCAGGCCGCAGAGCAGGAGGTGCTGCGAGGGGCAGCGACAGGGGGTCCCAGACCCTCCTCCTCCTCCTGTGGGCACTGTGGGTACATAGAGGCGCAGTCACACCACGTGCAACTACGCCTGGGGCCTGGCCCAGATTACAAACTCGAACAAAACTCCCCCAACGCGGACCCGCTGACCTGTTGGATGAGATGAATTCGGCAAGAGGTAGATGGGAGTCTGCCTGCCAGCAAGGCACGCTTCTCCTTACTCTTGCTGCTAGGCTCACACTTCGACCTCAGCTTCAAAGCCTTCTGGGTCCCAAATTTTCCGCAGCGGGAACAGAACAAAACTGGGAACCCAGACTCAACTACATACGCCAACTGTAGGGCGTGCGCGCTGGAACCCTCCCTGGCGCGCGGAGCGCGCCAGGGGCGGCGCCGGAGGCGCCGCCGAGGGGGGCCCAGCGCGGATCCGAGACATCTGTGAGGAGCCCCACAGGTTTATATGTATGGTGCCTCTCTCTTCTTCGAACCAGGGCACCCTCCCCCAGCCGACCTCGATCCTATACCTCGGCCCGATATGTGTGCCTACGCGGGCCAGGGGCTCTTTGTGTCCTCGCGGAAGCGAGGCTCTGGGGAGCCCGCCCGCCCCCGCCGCCGCCCCCCGGATGGCAGCACATGGGCTGCTCGGCGGCGCGGCGCAGGGCCGAGAGCACCGCCCACACGAGGGCGTGGTCGTACCTGGCCTGGGCCGCCGCCACGGACTCCACGAGCGCCTCGTCGGAGGGCGCAGAAGCACACCCTGCGAAATGCTTAAGAAACCATGGGTTAAGAAAAATTCATAGTCTCAGAAGTGGAATAAAACCCAACATGTCTATTAAAATCTTAGGACTCACATTGAAAAGTTAAGAATACTCGAGACTCTGGCCGAACACTTAGGTTTTCTTAAGCATCGCCTAAGGTGTACTGGGGGGCGAGCGAAGGGAAGCGAGGGGAAGACAGGTGCCCTCCTCGGGCCCCACCGGGGGGGGGCGGGGGGAAGGGTGCCCTTCTCGGGCCCTGGCGGCCCCCCCCTGTGGGCCCCGGAGGGCCCTCTGTCGGTGCCGTAAAGGGCCCCTTCTCTGCAGCCCTCGCTGCCACCCATTGTTACAGTAGAGGCCCGACCACAAGAAGTCTTCCACAAGAAGCCCAACCCTGAGACCCCAGGACGTGCATTGATTTTTGGTGTGGGAGCGTCACGCCCCCCTCAGCAAAACCACCGAAACCCAGGAAGCCTAGGGCACCCTGGAGGCAAGCAGGATGGTCCTTGGCATGGGCCTCCGCTGTCACTGTATCTAGGGGAACAAAAAGTGGCAACATAAAAACTCTGAGGTCCGCGCGGATTTCTCGCATCGGCGCTGGAGCCCCCAGGCGGCGCCTCCAGCGCCGCCCCTGGCGCGCTCCGCGCGCCAGGGAGGGGGGTCCAGTGCCGATCCGAGAAATCCGCGCGGACCTCAGAGTTTTTGTGTTTATGCAACTTTTTGTTTCCCTAGTATCGCCCCCACCAGTTACGCGCCTCCGAGCTTCGGAGGGCGGGCCACTTTCGGAGCACGGCGCCAGTCCCAAGACCTCCCAGCGCAGACCGACGTGTCTCGCCGCTCTCTCGGCCTCTGCTGGCCGCCGTCGGGCCCCGGGGCCATCAGAGAGCGACTCTCCCCCTCCCCCTCCTCCACCTCCTCCGCCTCCTCCTCCTCCTCCTCCTCCCTCCTCCTCCTCCTTCTCCACCTCCTCCCTCCTCCCCCCTCCTCCTCCTCCTCCTCCTCCTCCTCCTCCTCCTCCTCCTCCTCCTCCTCCTCCTCCTCCTCCTACCTTACGTGCCCAGGAGCGCGGGGCTTCACAATCGGAGGAGGAGGAGGAAGAGGAGGAGCGACTCGGGACGGGAACCGGGCCCCGCGGACAGGGTCGGGACTTCTGGGGACCGCACCTCGAACACATCGGCTGGGTCTGGCCCCGACGGGAGAGCGGCCGCTACCTCAATCCTTGACAGGCCTCCGCCACCGCGCCTGCAGCGGCCAGCGTGCGTCGGGCCACGTCGCTTCCCGCGGATCCGTGAGGAAGGCCCCCCGACGCAGCGAGCCCAAGATGCGTCCGTCGTTGTGGCCAGGTCCCTGCGCTTCTTGGCCTCCCAGCTGGAAAAATCGTCCCAGGCACAAAGCCTGGCGAAAGGGGGTCTACGGACCCTCTCCCCTCCCCCCTCCCCCCAGGGAGGAGGAGGAGGAGGAGGAGGAGGAGGAGGAGGAGGAGGAGGAGGAGGAGGTAACCTCTCCCTCCAGGCCGCCCGAGCGCCGTGGCGGAATCGCGCGGTAGCGCAACTGGAAGAATTCGTGTCCGCCCCCCTGCCGGGGACACCTCAGCCCCGCTGGCCGACCTGGCCCCCCCTCGCCCTCTGGGTGGGGATGCGCAGCTCACCCTGCCCCAGCGGCGGTGGGGACGATTCTGACGATGATCGATGATAGACTGGCCCCCCCCCCCAAAAAAAAACGAACAAACAACATCAACATTAACTTTCGAAGCTCCGCGCGGACCTCTTGGATCGGCGAAAGGACCCCCCTCCCTGGCGCGCAGAGCGCGCCAGGGGCAGAGGGGCCCAGCGGCGAGATCCCAAAAGTCCGCGCGGGCCTCCGAATGTCGATGTTTATGCGATGTCTGTTCCTCCTGCAGGGTCGTGCGGCGTCGTCCGGCGCATCTTCCTCGCGGACAGGGCCGAGCGGGACACGACCCCTTTCTGGCGCGGGCAAAGGGCGGCGCCAGAGGCGCCACCAGGTGGTCACAACGCCGATCCTAGAAATCCGCGCGGAACTCCGAACGCTTGTGCTTGTGCCGTGGTTTGGCCCTTTGGCAAAGTCGTGCAGCTAAATGTCGTGTTGCGTCTTCGGGGGGACCTTGTCTGTCCCGTCGCGCCGCGATACGCGTCGCATTCGCGTCGAATCCGTGTCGAGCACGTCGAATCCGTGTCGAATCCACGTCGAATCCGCGTCGGGTCTGCATCGAGCCCGCGTCAGGCCACAGGAACCGAGACCAACTTTGGGGACAGGCAAGGTCACCCGAAGATGCATCGTCAGGCTGGGTGGCCCCCGCGCCGATCCGAGAAGTCCGCGGTCTGTGGTGCCGTTGTTGCGTGCTCCTCGAGACGATATCTTGGATGCCTGAAGTGGGTACGCAAAAAAAGGGTACGATGACCAACAACAAGTGGCCCAAAACCGACAGCGTCCGCGGTTGGGCACGAGGGCTTCTGTCCCAAATGGACGACGTCCGTGGCGACACCAACGGCGAGTCCTGTTCGAAACGAACAGAAACTGATGTAGATCTGCGTACCCTCTCTTGCCGTACCCATTTCGACCGCACTTGGGAAGGCCACAAGGTACCCATACAGCTACTCCCCGGACCTCTCCCGGGGTGCTTTCTGACCAGGACTTCAAGGCGAATCCAACCGTGGCGACTAGGGCCTCTCAGGAGGCCCGTAAAAGAGGAAAACGGGCGAAGGGTAGCGGTATCGGTATCTGTTCCTCCTCCGATTTTCCGTACCCATTTCGATTGCACGGTAGCTTCGTGCGGTGTCGGCGCGCGCGCAGGTTTTTGACACCACGTCGATCGTTCAACCTTGAACCGATCGCGGCCCCGATTGTTCAAAGTTGAAACCCGTTGGGCCCAATGGGGTCACCGTGTCCCTAGTTGCGCGTTTTATTATGTTCGGCGATGATGGGCATTAAAAGGGGGGGAGGGGCCAGGGGGGGTATAATGTAACGCCTCCCCCCCCCGCCGTACGCACGGCGGCAGTGCCCGGAGCGCACTAGGGGGGGAGGGACGTTACGTTATAGGGGGGGAGGGGGGGCCGGGGGCTATGATGCTCATTATGCCCCAAGCAATGAAGAAACACGCTTTCGGTGCCTCCGCGTCGCAGAATTCAGCCTTGAACGCCGTCGCCAGCGTCGCCGGCGCGCCAACGCCACACGAACCTACCGTACCCATCTCGATCTTACGGGTATATGAGCTCTGGCAACACGCAAGAGCAACCCTGGGCAAGGGTGACCTTTGGTGCGCGGCTGAACGCGGGACGCGGGGTGGCCAAACCCAGGCGCGCAAGCCGCTGCTACCTTTTCGCATTCAGCGATCGGGGGACCCGAGTGGGCCCGCACCACAGGTCACTCCGGCGAAGGGTCACCCCTACGTGTGGTCGAGAGCTGCCCACCCCCCCTGGGGCCTCGGACGCCAGGGCAGCCTCGCCGATGAGCGTGCTCTGCACGACGTTCCTGCTGATCTGGGTCAGTACCTCCGGCTGGTCCTCCCGCGAGGTGGGCCTGTGCTGGTCTTCGGGCCCAGGGGCACACACGCACACACACAAACAAACACACACACACACACACACACGCAGAAATAGACACAAATAAACAGGATCCCCAACATTCTTGACTGTCTTCTGGATGTTCGTCTTCCCATCTGCTTCCCACCTTCCCCCATGTTTTGGCGGCGCACACACGGGGGTGGGGGGAGGTGGGAGGGCTTCTTAGAAGGAAGCTGCTTCTTATGAGGCGCCGGCCTTAGTACATCTATAGATAAGGCCCGCGCCTTCTAAGAAGCAGCGGTGCCTCGAAGGAGCCCTTCCCCCCTCCCCCCCACCCCCCTCCTGCGCGTGGCTGACCTCTGCTTCCCACCTTCTCCCCCGTTTCCCTGGGGATCGACGTGCACTTGTGTCTGTGCCTGCGTGTCCCTCCTGGGCTGGGCAGCCCCGCGAGCCCAGGCCAGGCCCCCATCGAGCCGCGGTGAAACGTCACGACGGCATGCCTTGTGCCGCTGCTGTCTCTGCCTCTGGGGGGCCCTTATAGCGGGCCTCGGGACCTTCAACAAAAACGACTCAGGATGAGAATCAGGTCGAGCATGTCCCCCTACAGGCGGATTTTGGACGAAAATTTAGAAATATTCCCAAACTGATCAAACATAATCAAACATGCTATAAAAATCGTCCCCAGACTATTTTCCGACTATGTTTGAATATACCCCCTAAAAAGGACAGGCCCGACTCAACTTTACGACGGCATGCTTTCCGCTGTTGTCTCTGCCTCTGGGGGCCCTCAAAACGAGCCTCGGGACCCTCCACAACGACTCAGGATGAGAATCGGCGACGAGCGAGGGGGGGAAATGAGAAGGAGAAGGCCTTCTCAGAAGGCGGCGGGACTTCTCAGAAGCCCTCGCGCCTTCCGAGAAGTTTCTTGTGTCTTCGGGGAAAGCTGGGACAACTTCTCGGAAGGCCAGGGGACTGCCCAACCTTCTGAGAAGACCTTCTCCTTCTCAATTCCCCCCCCCTTGCTCGCCGCCGAGAGAAACTTGTCCAGGGGAATGGGTCGAGAGCTCTGGGGTGTCGACGCCATGGACAAATCATGACGCCGGGGGTCTGGGAGGGCAGCTCAGATCACCGACCAGATCTTGAGTTCATGTTCCGTGGGGCGCCCTCCCGCGCTGTCCGATTTGGGCATGGACAGGATTTGAAACGCATTTGATTTGGGACGCATTTGGGGCCCGATTTGGATCGGACTCGCCTTCCACAAGGGAGACGAGATGAACGAGGAGGGGGAGTAGGACCAGGAAGAGCGAGGAGGAGCAGGAGGTAATTAGGGCCAAGCGCGGTCCAAGTGCTGCAGGACAAGCTCATTTCGATGTCACCGCCTAAGGCTTCCATGAACAGGCATCGAACCTGCACTGTTCAACCAGTGGTCTGTCCTCGGATTTCCCCCTCGGGGGCCAATATCGAGCACCGAGGCCGTCCTCAAACGTGGATCTGGGAGGGAAACCTGCCCCAGGCGGTCGGGTCGGGACCGCTGGGACCGCGGATTGAAAAGAAACAACAAAAAACATCGACGGGTGTCAGGGAACGCACAGAGCCTCCCCACAGGACCAGCTCTTCATCCTAGAGGGCGCTGTACTTTACAGACTCAAGCAAGTTTACTCGCATGGCATTTCAGCCCAGGGCTGAACCTAAACGGTGTGTTTCGTTTCCGTTTCGCTTTTCGCTCTTCCTCGTTTTGCCTTCGCTTCGCCTTGAATGCAAAACAACGTATCCAGCTGGGCCCGTTTCCCAGCCCCACCTTGGGATAACCCTCCCTCTACGAACCTCCGACATCTCCTCCGCCTTCAAAGACGGCGCTGGGCCAAAAAAGGCGTGCCAGTGAGTCCCGACATGCGTGAAATCCAAACTTCTGTTCGGGCCTCGGCTCGGCACCACCCCCACGCGCCCCCTTCATGCAAGCAGACTCGCCAGAGCCTCAAGAAAAACTGCATCCTGGGCCGCTCTTTGACGGTCCTGAGTCCCTGGGAGGGCCCAGGACACCGAAACCGCCGGCCAACGCCTCACCTGAAGACACGTTTCCCTCAGGGCCCGCTTGCTTCATTGGCGGCCTGTCGGCGAAGCCGGCGGACGAGCTCATGGACCAGCCCACGTTGATTCGCCCGCCGCCGAGCCCCAGCTTCTGGTGCCTCCTCATGGCCTCTCCGGCGCCCGACAGCATCACTTCTGCGAGCAAGTCTGCCAAGGCCAACTGGAGCGCCGGGTACTCGGTACCGCACATCGGGCTCGTGTCCCGCTCGGCCCTGTCCGAAAGGAAGATGCGCCGGACAAAGCCGATGAGGCCCAGTCGCACGACCCTGCCAAAGGAACCGAAAACAGCATGAGCGTACACGTTGGAAGTCCGCGCGGATTTCGTGGATCGCCACCAGTCTCGCGCTCCGCGCGCCTGGGTGGGGGCTTCCGCACCGATCCAAGAAGTCCGCGCGGAGCTCCGACAATTCATGGTTGTGTAATCTTCTATTCGTTATTCATTTATTATTCATTTTTCAATCATCGTCGGCGCCGTCCCCACCCTCGCCAGGACAGGGTCAATTAGCGTGCCAACGTGCCCCCTCCAGGTGGGGATCGGTACCGCGCAGACCGAGGGAAGGCGACTCCGATCCAGGACACCCGCGCGGAGTCTCAAGAGTTTTTCCCAACCACTCCTTGGTGTTGGGTCCTCGTTTTGAAGACACGGTCCCAACGTTCTCCTTCCTTCCTTCCTTATTTCCTTCCCCCTCCCCCTCTCCTCCCGCTCCTCCTTCCTCCCGTCACCCCCCTCACTTTGGCACACCCCTCACACGTTTCGTGGCCCCAGACGGAGCTTCACCGAAGGCACCCCTCACTCGTTTTGTGGCCCCATAGGGAGCTCCGCCGAAGGCCCCAGTGCCACCATCCACATGCGTCCCCCACACCCATTTCGGCACACCCCTCACACGTTTCGTGGCCCCATAGGGAGCTCCACCGAAGGCCCCAGTGCCACAGTCCACATGCGACCCCCACACCCATTTCGGCACACCCCTCACTCGTTTCGTGGCCCCATAAGGAGCTCCACCGAAGCCCCCAGTGCCACCGACCACATGCGACCCCCACACCTATTTCGGCACACCCCTCACACGTTCCGTGGCCCCATAAGGAGCTCCACCGAAGCCCCCAGTGCCACCGACCACATGCGACCCCCACACCTATTTCGGCACACCCCTCACACGTTTCGTGGCCCCATAGGAAGCTCCATCGAAGGCCCCAAAGCCACCGTCCACGTGCGTCCGCTGCACCCATTACGGCACACCCCTCACACGTTTCGTGGCCCCACAGGGAGCTCCACCGAAGGCCCCAGTGCCACCGTCCACATGCGTCCCCCACACCTGTTTCGGCACACCCCTCACACTTTTCGTGGTCCCATGAGGAGCTCCACCGAAGGCCCTAGTGCCACCGTCCACATGCGACCCCCACACCCATTTCGGCACCCCCCTCACACGTTTCGTGGCCCCAGACGGAGCTTCACCGAAGGCTCCAGTGCCACCGACCACATGCGTCCCCCACACCCATTTCGGCACACCCCTCACACGTTTCGTGGCCCCATAGGAAGCTCCACCGAAGGCCCCAGTGCCACCGACCACATGCTTCCCCCACACCTGTTTCGGTACACCCACCACACGTTTCGTGGCCCCAAAGGGAGCTCCACCAAAAGCCCCAGTGCCACCGCCCGCATGCGCCCCCACACCCGTTTCGGCCCCCCCCCCATGGGGAGCTCCACCGAAGGCCCCAGTGCCACCGTCCACGTGCGTTCCCCACACCCATTTCGGCACATCTCTCACACGTTTCGTGGCCCCATAGAGAGCTCCACCGAAGGCCCCGGTGCCACTGTCCACATGCGTCCCCCACACCCAGTTCGGCACCCCCCTCACACGTTTCGGGGCCCCATAGGGAGTGCTACCGCAGAAGCTATTCACAATTGCGGTACGCACATCTGCAGATGATTGGGTCCTTCGCCAGGCTAGATTTGGTGCCTCGGCCTGCGGCACGCCTCCCAATCGCCCGTGATCGTGCGCGCGAGCGCCCGGACGCAGACGGTCAGCGTCGGGTCCGACAGCCTCTCGTTCCAATCCTCGCGCGTCGGCTTGGCGTGCTGCCTGATGATGCCCACCAGCTGCGACAGCGGGTCGTCCTCGGAACCGGCGCCCGCCTGCCGCTCCGCGAGGGCACCGAAGAGGGACAGCATCTTGTCCTCGAGGGGAAGCGAGCGACGGCGACGCCACTGACAGAAACTCTCGGAAGTCTGCGCGGACTTCCTGGATCGGCGCTGGTGATGGGCTTGTTTTCCACCACCACCACCATAAGCAGGAGGAAGAGGAGGAGGAGAAGGAGGAGGAGGAGGAGGAGGAGGAGAGGAAGAGGAGGAGGAGGAGGAGGAGGACCCCCTCCCCCTCCAACTTATGGTGGTGGTGGTGGAAAACAAGCCCATCAGCTGGACCCCGGGCCAGCCGGCGGAGCGTACCGAAGCCGGCGCCCGGGAGGCGCTGCCACGGGGGGCGTGCGGGGGGGATACCTGGCGCCGACCCTACAAAAAGCCGCGCGGAGCTGCGAGGATGTGTGCGTACGTTGTCTTTTCTGCTTCGGTCCTCGTTCGCCTGCTTCCGGGTGGTGGTCCTCCTCTTCGACGCCATCCGCACGCGGGACTTGGACCCCATGCGCGCGACAAGGGCCCCGATGGCATCCCCTCTGGCGTCGCCTGCGTCGGGGGAGCACATGCGCGGGTCCTTCAGATCGCTGCGCACCCGCATGTTGCGCAGGAGCTCCGACACGTTCGCCACGTTGGCTTCATCATCGCCGTCCAGCATGCCCGACGCCCGTGCCTCCGCCAAAGCCGCGTCGAAGGTGAGCACATGGCCCGCATGCAGCCTCTTCCTGGGGAGCGGAGAGAGCAGTCGAGTCAGCGCCAGGCTCCGAGGGACCGAGGGAGTTACTTGACTTGAGCGTCACTGGAGCCGCCCGAGCCCTGATATGACGAATCGACCGTGTCGCTGCCGCCTCAGGGCCACGACGAATCAGGTTAGTATTGTCGGGGTTCTCGGCCACTACCTGAAGGGACTCGGCCGACCCGAACGCTGACCATGAGCATCGTTTCGCCGAGCCCTATTCCCACTGGAATGGTCTTGGTTATAACTGGCCGGCTTAATCCCTGGGTGGGGATACATGATCCCGGGCCGAGTGTTCACACACACACACACACACCCGAGATGAGATGGGTCCTGGGGTTCACATGCCCACCCCCTTCATGGGATGGAGGAGGGACGACGACGACGACCACCACCACCACGACTTTGACGACGACGACGAAAACGACGACTACGACGACGCCGACGCCGACGACGGCGACGGCAGAAGACGATGACGACGACGACGATGACATGACGACTTTGACGACGACAACTTTGACGACGACGACGACCACGACCACGACGACGACGACGTGCTACAGAAAGGGCGACCCCCGCCGCATGTCGATATCGTTCTAACGCCCTTGCGCGCGTGCGGGGGGGGGGGCACGATCCCTTTCTAATAATACCATGCGGGCCACTCACGCGCGTCGGCGGCGCCCGACGCGAAGACACCGTCATCATCATCGGCGTGATCAGCATCGTCGCCGTCATTGGCCCCACCATCGTCACCGTCATCATCCCCACCACCATCGCTAATATCATCGTCGTGTCTACAGTTGCCGACGTCGCCATGACACCACACCCGCCAAGGTCACCGACTCGCATTGAAGTGCGCACTGGAAAATGCCCAGCGGTCAGCGCCATCGCGGCCGCATCGGTCGCGCCAGACTAGCTGGCCGCCGTGCGCGCGAGCGTGCACAGGCTAACGCGGCCGTGGAGATGCATTCATCGCAATCGCCGCCCCATGGGTCTTGCAAAACAAGATGCGGGTGGGTGTGTGGGATGATTGCGCGGGCATAGGATTTGTCAGCCCCAACTTTAAGAAGTAATTGTGCCACCTGGACTGCACCACAGCTTGCACAGCAGATGGTGAACTGCATAGAACTGCACCACAAGAATTGCACAACATAGGACGCTCAACGTAGACTGCGCACCGTAGGTTGCATAACCTAAATTGTACCGCTGAGATTGCACAACATCGATTGCTAGAAACATTGTTTAGGATCACCGCTACCTAACACATGCGTAATTACGTGTATATAGATGTGTACTCCACATCCCTTATTAAGCGGCCCCCGGGGCCGGTATATTAAGGGGCCTTTTTTCAATGGGAGGGGGGGGCCGGGATATTAAGGCGGTTTCGCATGACCGAAGCGAAAGGGGAGCCGGAGAATTATGGCGTTTGTTGAATGACCATCTTGGGCAAGAGGTTTGAAACTGACCTTCAGGATGGCTCCTAATAAACTGAAAATATGTTTCAATACCGCAGTCGTCGGCGATCATGATGACGGTGGTGACCTCACTTGTGAACGCGACGGTGATGTTAATGATGATTCTGGTGACAGCGGTGAATGTAATGATGGTGATGATGATGACGACGACGATGGTGATGATGATGGCGCCCCACTGTTCGGCTCTTCGTTCCACGGTGGTTGTAACCACCGTTGGGGCCGCCACCGCAATCGCAGCCATACTATATATGTGTGTGGCGTATATGTATTTATATACGTATACATATATATATATATAAACATATGGCGCCTCTGCCACAACATCACGTGCACGATCATGGCGTTCATCGTATTTATCATAATTGTTGTCGACGTCGCAAACCGACACGACAGAGTTCTGATCACCAATGCAGTCACCACTTTGTAACCACAGCCCCACCACGTCCACCAGCTTAACTACAACGCTCAACTTCCCCAGAGAGAAAACCGAAATATTAAGGCGCCTCCCGTGGAGGGGGGGCCAAAGTATTACTGTGCCGAAGCAGGGGGGGGTGGTATTTTAAGGGGGGGCCGTTTCATAAGGGATGTGGAGCACATGCGCAAAGAGTCCTCACACAATGCTTGCACCGCGAAGTGCTTACTTGTTTCTACGGAGCTGGGCCTGACCGCCGGTCCGGCGGCGACGTAATCGCCGTCGCCGCCGTGTCGTCGCCTCGTCGCCGCCCGTCGTCTGGGCTTGACGGCCGCTCCGGCGGCTATGTAGTCGCCGTCGCCGCCCCGTCGCCACCCCGCGTCTGGGCGCAGATGTCGGTCTGACGGCTGCGTTGTCGCCGTCGCCGCTCCGTCGCCGCCGTTGCATTGCACAACATAAGCTGCGTTGCGTTTCTTCGCGTTGCTTTGCGTTGCGCTGCGCTGCTTAAAGGTGTTTTGCAGTGGACTCCTGCCTTGCAAGATTTTGCATTGCGGATGCTGCGCCACATAGATTACACCACAAAAAATGCACGCAATACATCGCACGAAATTGGTTGCATCTCTTATCGTACACACCATCAATCGCACCATCTTTATTGCACAGCGTGGATTGCACCGCCGACTTTGCATCATAAATCCCCCCACCCACCCACCCACCCACACACAGGTTGCGCACAACGAATTACAAGACGTATACTGCACAATCCAGACGGCACCGCAGATAGTAAGCAACGTAGAAACGTAGACGGCACCGCACAGATTACACAATGCCGCGTTGCGCAATAGATCGGTTCAGTGAGAATTCTTGCACCAGATAGACTTCCACCATATATATATATATATATATATATATATATATATATATTGCACCGCGCAGGTTGCACAACACATAAAAAACACACGCCGATTGCTTAACATCGAGCGAGCGACGCAACTCGCACCGCGTGTATTGCCCCACCTAAACTGCGCAAGACTCTACCCCCCGCCCCCCCCCGGACTTATCAGCCCCCCCTGGGATTGTATAATTTCCTGTATATATATACATATATATGTATATATATATATATGTACAATCCATCCTAGATCCCCATGTTTTGTGTCCCAAGACGAGAGTCTCGTCTTACTACGCACGGATGGGGCGGGTGGGCCCCAGGGCGAGAGCCTTGTCTTGCTGTGCACGGATGGGGCGGGCGAATTCCAGGGCAAACTACATGGGATGCGCACGCATTGCACGGCTCACAGGACGACGATCGAAAGAACGAGGATTAAAGCCCCAGGCTCGCGTATGACGTCACTCCGCTGGGCCACCCAGCAGCCCTCGAAAGTGGTGACGGTTTCGCAAATCGCAGCCCCCCAAGGATGGCGAGGTCCAATATGAATCCGAATATGTCCCCACTCCGCTGGGCCCTCCAGCAGCCCTCGAAAGTGGCGGCAGTTTCGCAGATCGCAGCCCTTCGGGGATGGCGAAGTCGAGCCTGAGTCTGCGTAGGACCCACTCCGCTGACCCCCCAGCAGCCATCGAAAGTGGCGACGGTTTCGCAAATCGCAGTCCCCCAGGAATGGCGAGGTCGAATCTGAGTACCCCACTCCGCTGCCCCCCCCCCCCCAGCAGCCCTCGAAACTGGCGACAATTTCGCATATCGCAGCCCCCCCCCCCCCAGCGATGGCGATGTCTAATCTGAGTCCCCGTGGGGGCTCACTCCGCTGGTCACCCCAGCAGCCCTCGGAAGTGGCGACAATTTCGCAGATCGCAGCCCCCCAGAGATGGCGATGTCTAATCTGAGTCCCCGTGGGTGCCTCACTCCGCGGGGCCCCCCAGCAGCCCTCGAAAGCGGCGACGGTTTCACATCACAGATCGCAGCCCCCCAGGGATGGCGAGATCTAATCTGAGTCCCTGTGGTGCCTCACTCCGCTGGGCCCACCAGCAGCCATCGAAAGTGGCGACAGTTTCACCAATCGCAGCCCCCCCCCAGGAATGGCGAGGTCTAATCGGAGTCCCCGTCCCCGTGGTGCCTCACTCCGCTGGACCCACCAGCAGTCCTCGAAAGTGGCGACAGTTTCACCAATCGCAGCCCCCACAGATGGCGAGGTCTAATCTGAATCCCCGTGGTGCCTCACTCCGCCGGACCGACCAGCAGCCCTCGAAAGTGGCGACAGTTTCACAGATCGCAGCCACCCCCAGAGATGGCGAGGTCTAATCTGAGTCCGCGTGGTGCCTCACTCCGCTGGACCCACCAGCAGCCCTCGAAAGAAAGTGGCGACACTTTCACAGATCGCAGCCCCCACAGATGGCGAGGTCAAATCTGAATCCCCGTGGTGCCTCACTCCGCTGGACCCACCAGCAGCCATCGAAAGTGGCGACGGTTTCACAGATCGCAGCCCCCCCAGGGATGGCGAGGTCTAATCTGAATCCCCGTGGTGCCTCACTCCGCTGGACCCACCAGCAGCCCTCGAAAGTGGCGACACTTTCACAGATCGCAGCCCCCCACAGATGGCGAGGTCTAATCTGAATCCCCGTGGGGCCTTACTCCGCTGGACCCACCAGCAGCCCTCGAAAGTGGCGACGGTTTCACAGATCGCAGCCCCCCCCCCCAAAGATGGCGAGGTCTAATCTGAATCCCCGTGGTGCCTCACTCCGCTGGACCCACCAGCAGCCATCGAAAGTGGCGACAGTTTCACAGATCGCAGCCACCCCCATAGATGGCGAGGTCTAATCTGAGTCCCCGTGGTGCCTCACTCCGCTGGACCCACCAGCAGACCTCGAAAGTGGCGACAGTTTCACAGATCGCAGCCCCCCAGCGATGGCGAGGTCTAATCTGAGTCCCCGTAAGGCGTCACTCCGCTGAACCCCCCAGCAGCCCTCGAAAGTGGCGACAGTTTCACAGATCGCAGCCCCCCAGGGATGCAAGAGAAAAGAGGAGGAGAAGGAGAAGGGAGGAGAGGAGGGGGACGGGAAGGCGGAGGGAAGACGCGACCGCAGTGCTTTATTCAAAACGAGTACCCAACGCAGGAGGGTTGGGAAAAAACACATGGTTTCGCAGCACTGATTGGCTACAAAAACTTCCGCGCGAGCTCTTGCGAAATCTTAAGAAACCAATAGGTTTTTCAATATTTTCACAAAATGCTATCAAACGGGCTTCGCGCGCGCATGTCGAAATCTGTCGAACGCCCTTGCGCGTGTGCCGTCGCGAGAATCCTCTGCAAAAAACGGGACGAAGTGCAGACGCGCGCGTGGTCGCGCGCGTACGCCGAAATCCTTCAAAACCCATCGGTTTCGGAAGGATTTCGAAATCGCGCGTCCAAAAAACATACAAAAACCCAAGGTTTCGCAACACGGATTTTCAACAAAAGCGTGCGCGCTCGCTCTTGCGTCGTCGTCGTCGTCGTCGTCGCCGTCCTCCCTCCTCCCGCGTCGTTGTCGTCGTCGTCGTCGCCTACGTCGTCCTCTGTCTTTCCTCGTGTTCGTCGTCGTCGTCCTCTTTGGCGTCGTGGTCGTTTCCGTCGTCGTTGTCGCCGTGGTCGTCCTTCCTCCTCCTCCCTCGTCGTCGTCGTCGTCCGTCGTCGGCGTCTCGTCGTCGTCCCTTCTATTTCGTCGCCGTCGTCGTCGTCGTCGTTGTCGTCGTCGTCTTCCCTCCTCCCTCGTCGTTGTCGTCGTCGGCGTCGCCGTCCTTCCTCCTTCTTCGTCGTTCGCGTCGTCGCCGTCCTCCCTCCTCCCTCGTCGTTGTCGTCGTGTCGTTGTCGCCGTCGTCGTCCTCCTCCTCCCTCGTCGTCGTCTTCGTTTGCGACGTCGTCGTCGTCTTCGTCGTCGTCGTCGGCGTCGGCGTCGTCGTCGTCGTCGTCGTCGCCGCCGTCGTCGTCGTCGTCGTCGTCGTCGTCGGCGTCGTTGACGTCGTCGTCGTCGTCGGCGTCGTCGTTGTCGTCGTCGTCGGCGTCGTCATCGTCGTCGTCGTTGTCATCGTCGTCGTCGTCGTCGGCGTCGTCGTCGTCGTCGTCGTCGTCGTCGTCGTCGTCGTCGTCGTCGTTGTCGGCGTCGTCGAAGTCGTTGGAGACGTCGTCGGTGTCGTCGTAGTCGTTGTCGGCGGCGTCGTCGTCGTCGTTGTCGCTGTCGTCGTCGGCGTCGCTGTCGTTGGCAAGTGCCATTTGGTACCCACCGTCACGGTCTTAAGAGATTTTGCGAACCAAGTTGCGGGTGGGTGGGTGGGATGTTTGCGCGAGCAGTGGAGTGGTCAAGCGCGGTGCACGGTAGTCAATTGCACCACGTAGAATGCACCACATGGGTTGCACCACGTAGATCGCACCACACCCATCGCACAACATAGATCCTCCTTTCTAAAAAAAGAATAGGCTCTACCCCCCCCCCGGACTTATCGCTTCCCCCTGGGATAATTTATTTCCCATACACACACATATATATATGTATATATATATGTGTATATATATATATATATATATATATATATATATATATTCGCTGCACACTCGTCCATCCTAAATATGAAATCGTACCATCCCAGCCAGGCCGGGTTCCACCCCTTGAGGTTCCCTTGTAAAAAACACTGTGCGGTGACATTTTTGCTCTAGCATAACACTTTTTGTTCGCAAATCCCTTGCAACAAATGGGACGAAGTGCGCACGCGCGCGTCGTCGCGCGCGCATGCCGAAATCCTTCAAAAACCTTCCGTGCTGGAAGGATTTCGCACTCGAGTTTCCCAAAAACATACCAAAACACATGGTTTCGCAACACTGATGTGCTAAACAAGCTTCCGCGCGAGCTCTTGCGAAATCTTAAGGAAACCATAGGTTTTTCAAGATTTTCACACAATGCTACCAAACGGGTTTCGCGCGCGCATGTCGAAATCTGTCGAACGCCCTTGCGCGTGTGCCGTCGCGAGAATCCTCGGCAAAAAACGAGACGAAGTGCAGACGCGCGCGTCGTCGCGGGCGTATGCGGAAAACTCTCAAAACCCATCGGTTTCGGAAGGATTTCAAAATCGCGCGTCCAAAAAACTTACACAAACCCAAGGTTTCGCAACACGGACTTTCAACAAAAGTGTGCGCGTGCGCGCTCTTGCGTCGTCGTCGTCGTCGTCGTCGTCTTCGCCGTCCTCCCTCCTCCCGCGTCGTCGTCGTCGTCGTCGCCTACGTCATCCTCTGTCTTTTCTCGTGTTCGTCGTCGTCGTCCTCTTTGGCGTCGTGGTCGTTTCCGTCGTCGTTGTCGCCGTGGTCGTCCTTCCTCCTCCTCCCACGTCGTCGTCGTCGTCCGTCGTCGGCGTCTCGTCGTCGTCCCTCCTATTTCGTCGCCGTCGTCGTCGTTGTCGTCGTCGTCTTCTGTCCTCCATCGTCGTTGTCGTCGTCAGCGTCGCCGTCCTTCCTCCTTCGTCGTCGTTCGCGTCGTCGCCGTCTTCCCTCCTCCCTCGTCGTTGTCGTCGTTGTCGTCGTTGTCGCCGTCGTCGTCCTTCCTCCTCCCTCGTCGTCGCCTTCGTTGGCGTCGTCGTCGTCGTCTTCGTCGTCGTCGGTGTCGTTGTCGTCGCCGAAGTCGTCGGAGACGTCGTCGGTGTCGTCCTAGTCGTTGTCGCCGGTGTCGTCGTAGTCGGATTAACAAGTTTTGCAAACCAAGTTGCGGGTGGGTGGGTGGGATGTTTGCGCGAGCAGTGGAGATGACGAGTTCAAGTTCAGCAGAGTGGATTGCACCACGCAGATTGCACGCATGAGTTCTCCTTTGCCCCCCCCTGGGTTTATCGGTGCACTTTTCTGTGCTACAATTTACATACGATTCTGCCCCATCGTCCATCCCAAATATAAACTCGTACCATCCCAGCCCAGCTGTTGTCGACCCCCCCCGCCATCCTCTGCAACAAAAGTACTATGCACGCGCACTCGTTTGTCGAAAATTATCAATGTCCAGGAACTCCTTTTTTAAAAACAACAACAAAACAAACAAACACGAAACGAAGTGCACACGCGCGCGCCGTCGCGCGCGCATGCCAGAATCCTTCAAAAACTCTCGGACCCAAAAGGAAGTAAACATCGAATGTTCAAACAACCATATAAAACATGGTTCCGAAACGCGGAAGTTCAAACACAAAAGCAAACAAAAAAACGCGCGCGTTCGCGCTCTTGCGAATCATTCGGGGGACCATGGGGTTTCAACATGTCCAGAAAAATAATACCAAACGGGCTTCGCGCGCGCACGTCGACACCGTTCGAACGCCTTTGCGCGCGTGCCGACGCGCGAATCCTTTGCACCAAATTGGACGAAGTGCACATGCGCGCGTCGTCGTCGCGCGCATGCCGGCGTCCTTTAAAAACCTTCGGATTCGAAACGGTTGCAAAACCGAGTGCCCCAAAAACAATTAAACTTACACGGTTTCGTGACATCCGTTTTCAAGAAAACGTGTGCTCGCGATCCTGCGAATCCTTTGAACAAGCAACGCAGGTAATCCGACATGTTCATGGAATTCTACCATACGGGCCTCTGGCGCCGCATGCCGAAATCATTCGCGCGCCCTTGCGTGCGTGCTGGGGGGGGAAGGGGGGCATGACCCGTGTCAAATAATACCATGCGGGCCACTCTCGCGCGTCGGCCGCGCGCGCATGTCGAACTCCTCCAAAACCTTCATCACCGACGCGAGGGCACCGTCATCGTCGACGGCGTGATCAGCATGTGCGCCCGCACTGGCCGCGCCGTCGTCGTCGTCAACATCGTCACCAACATCCCTACGATCATCATCGTGTCTACCGTGGGCGACGTTGCCATGATACCGCGCCCGCCCAAGTCGCCGACTCGCACTGAAATGCCCGCTGGGATGTTCCCAATGGTCAGCGCCACCGCGGCCGCGTCGGCGGCGCAAAACAAGCTGGCCGCTGTGCGCGCGTGCTACGGTTGGCGCGGCCGCAGGGATGCACAAACCAACGCCAAGCATGCATCGCAATCGCCACCGGATGGGTTTTGCAAACCAAGTTGTGGGTGGGTGGGCGGGATGTTTGAAAGAGCATGGGATGTGCCAACTCATGAGAAAAAAACATTTCACCCCATCGAAGCACCACATAATTAGGTTGCACAACGTAGATGAGTAGGAACCCACGGTGCGGGGTCAAAGCTGGCAGTCTTATGTTACACACACATATATATATACATATGTATGTATGTTTGTGTATATATATATATATATATATGCATTATGTATAAACACGTGCGTTGCTGTTGCGCGGGAGATAATTCAACCCAGCCCCACGCGCAGCAAAAGGCGAACAAAGTATACTACAAACTGTCAGGAAACAGATGCACAACTGACATACTATACACAGGAAATACACAAGGCAAACTGCGACGGGGGACGGCCCTGGCGCGCGGAGCGCGCCAGGGGCGGCGCCAGAGGCACCGCCTGGGGGTCCCCAGCGCAAATCCAAGAAATCATTGTGAAGAGCCAAACTGTTTATGTGTATGCGGAATTTCGCTCTTCGACGATGGGTAGCGGGGGAGGAAGAAGAGGAGGAGGAGGAGGAGGAGAAGGAGGAAAAGGAGGGGGAGGAGGAGGAGGAGGACGAGCTACCTTTCCCTCTTCCGACCCTCCGTGCCCACTTCGCGATCGCACCCGAATCTCCTGCCGACGGTCATTGCCTCCGCGCACGCCGCCCCGAGCCGGCTCTTCACCGCGTCCCGGACCGCCTCCTCGGCGAGGCAGGCCGCGCCCGCCTGCCGGCGGCCGGAACGCTCGGGCCGCGGGGGCGGCCGGGAGGCAGCTCGGAACCCGCCAGAACGGAGCTGGGAGACGAGGCCAAGACGAGGATCAACTCTGCCTGGACGGTTCCTCCCGGGGCCGTAGGCGACCCGAGGAGCAGGAGGAGGATGAGGAGGAGGAGCAGGAGGGGGAGGATGAGGAGGAAGAGGAGGGGGAGGGGGAGGAGGGGGAGGAGGAGGAGGAGGAGGAGGAGGAGGAGGAGGAGGAGGAGGAGGAGGAGGAGGAGGAGGAGGAGGAGGATTTTCCCAACATCAACCATGAGGATGAAACGCAGCCGACAGGCGACAGCCTGGCAAACAGCCTGGCCCGAGACTGATGGCAGCGAAAAGAGCGAGGCTGCAGAGTTAAATTGCGGCCTCTTGCAACTCATCCAGGAAATCGACGAAATGAACAGTTGCCGACGTCCTGGGATGCTTGCCACGCACGATGCTGTTCCAACTCGACCGACGACCCCGCATCCTGCGATCGGACAGCGGCAGGATGAGGGGAGGGCAACGTTTGCCCAAATCCGTCACCCTACCGCCAGTGCTGTAAGACTTGCAGCGCGTGCATAACGCTATCAATGACCCGTCTGAACAATCAAATGCGGCCATTATGTGGCCCAGCTCCTTCAGAGTCTGGGCGCTCAAACCCCGCAGACCACCAGGGCCAGAACAAGGCCCCGCAGGGGGACGCTCCAGGCGCGACCCCCTGAGACAGACACTGCACTGCCAAGATCTCCCAATCTTGGCCCAGCTATGATTTACCTTCGGCTGGCGGCTGGCTCCACCATCAGGTTTTTCCCATGGCGCGCCTTGGAGGTTCAATCTTGGCCACAGCGGAAGAACGTGCGCGGCCAACTTCGCGGCCTGCTTCGCAATAGTTATCTTCCGCTGCACGGCAGACTCTTCCTCCTCCGACGGCTTGGAACGCTGATCGCGTCCTAAATTGGCCAAGCGGTCAGCGTGCCAGTTGCCAAGACGCAGTCTGTATTCCGCCTCGGGCAAATTGACATCTAATTCTTGGTGCGCGCGCACCTTGATCACATCGCTGACGTGTTGCTTCCTACCCGACTGAGCCTGAAGCATGAAACCCGCATGGGCTCGCTTGTGACACAAAAGCAAGCGGCCTGGCCAGATGCCAGTGATTAGCGACCGACTGACAAGCCGAATGGATCGAGGTGGGGCCCACCAACATATACATCATGGCCGCGAAAATGCGGTACTCGGCCCCCTGGGGCGTTTGGGGCCAGGGGGCCCACAACGGGGCATACAGCGCAGCCCCTAAAGAGCCGTCGGGTTGCATAACCACCCCTCCAAAGCCGGTCCTGGAAAGCTCACGACTTGGGCGTCTGTAGCACGACCCGTCTATAAACAGGTCCCCCGAAAGCTCTAAGCCGCCTGAACAATCAGACCCCCCAGGAGCATGACTCTCAAAAATAACGCCGCCGTCGGTCAGAGGTCGAGGATGGTAATCCCCGGGGTGCTGGAACAGGCCGCGGGAAAAGAGCAGGACATCCTCGGTGGAAGTCGCATCCACCACCTCGGTGCAGAACTTCCGATGCTTCTCCCCTAGAACCTCATCTCTCTCCCCCTGGCAGCTCTTGCAAAGCCACAGACGGTGAAGAAGAGTGTCCTCGGCCTCTCCGCAGCGCTCACAGATGACGCTGTCTACTTTCCAGCCGAAGGTCTGCGCGCGCACCGGCGTCCAGACGGCATTGGTGGCCACGCTCCTGATGCAGCCTTTCTGCAAGGGCGTGAATTTGAACGACGAACCAGCCGTCTTCATGATATCAAAGCAGACCCTGCCTTTGATCCCCTCCTTTCTGGCTACGTCACAACCTGTTTCAACAAGATCCCGACCAGCTTGGGAGCCGTGAGGGTGAGCGAGATCGAGTTGCCGAAATCGTCAGTGAATGCTGCGAACGACTCCATCTTCCAGCCGATCCGTGAAAGCGAAAGGCGTAACGCTGTCATGGGACCTGCTACTTTCCTCCAGGTGACCGATCGACTCTGTCGAAAAGCTGCCTCCCATCCTGCCCGGAGGTCTTGCCAGGAAAGCGACCCGTCGAACAAACCAGTATGCCTAAACCAGATCTCCTGGGCGTACCGAGCCGCGACTCCCACTGATCCAAACCACGCTGGGTCGTCTTCTAAGATCATCAGTCCCGAAATCGATCTCATCCCCGCCGATGCTTTGATAGTCGATGCGGCCCCCCTTCGGACCTGCAACAATTCATGATCCGACATCCCAAAGACAGTGCAGCCGTAAAACGCCCCGGGCATAGGGCCACTGGCGCAGATTCGCATGGTACGCTTACCGGTAAAAGACCTTTGCTTCAGGAGCCGCTTGCCTTTCTTCTTGAACAGGGCCATGCGTAATCCAAACTTTGCCAACCTACCTGCTTGTCGCCTGGCCCGCCCAGCAGTGGCATCGACCCCGAGGTTCGTCGTGACCGTGAGGTGTGGCCCCGCAAGGGCCCCGAGGTGGTCCTGGAGGGCCTCAGCTACTGCTGGGCTGGATGAGATCATTGCGATCTTACATTCAGCTATATTCGCCTCCATGTCGGCCGTGATGACATGGTGCAGCGCATCTGCAGCAGCACAAAGGTCACTTATAACTTGAGCGGGCGTACCGACCGACGTGAGTGTGTCATCGTCAATAGATAAATCAAGTGCCGTAGTATGCCGTATCGTAGCCATGACCTTGTCGCATGCATCAATTGAGTAAATGCGCACGTGTGCATTCGCAGACGAGCAGCCGGCCACAACCCCTTCTGATGACAAACCAAGGTCCGTTAATACAACCTGCCATAGAAACATAACGCGGAGACCGATACGCCGCCAACGTCAGGTATAATATAGCCGGTGGGAACCCGTGTCGAAGGGCCTGATCTTCGAGTCGAGACAAATTAAAGAGCTCATAGTATTTGTGCATGTCCCACAAAAAAGCCGAAGGAGGAGGGGGAGGAGAAAGAGGGTGAGGGTGAGGGCAGTAGGGAACGCGTCAGTCGGGCCGACGCGCCCCGCCCGCGGCGCCCGCGCCCCTCGCTCAGCGGTTGCCGCCCTCGGCGGCCCGCGGACCACGGGGCAGGCTCAGCGCGGCGGCGTCAGCCCGCGCCCGCTTGGCTGGCGGGCTGCCGGCGGGCGCCCAGCGGGCGGCCGACGGCGGCCAGCTGCAGGGGCGGGGGCCACGGCCCGCTGGCACAGCAGCCGCCACACGGCGCTGCCGCTTCGCCTCCTGGCCGATCTCGCCCTCCATGGCGGCGTCGCCTCGGCCTCGAACGGCGCGAAGCAGGAAGGCAACCTTGTCGCTGAGACTCGCATCCGCAGGAAGACCACGAGGAGGCGAGGAAGACGTCGCCCCCGTGGCGCTCCCCGCCTCCTTTTCCCGCTCCTCTCTCCCGCAATTTATCACAGGGTGCGGGCAACTGTCTGACCCAGCCGAAGGACCTGGGGATGCCGCCCCCAGCGGGACTGGCCCCCCCAGGTCTGCCGCCTCGAGGACCGAGTCGCCCAGCGCGTCCCCGATCGCGTCGTCCCGTGCGGAGTGGTCCCCCACACAGGTGGCGTCGTCCAGCACCTCGCACCCCTTCACCGCGTCAGTGTCGGCGAGGGCCCTTGACGAGAGCTGCTTCAGGATCAGCGGTTCGCTCTGAGCTAGGCCGATCTCCTTCACGGACCGACTCGCAGCACCAGCGCCTTCACGTATCTCCTCCCTGTTCGTGCCGTCCAGCTCGTGGTGGACAGCTGACTCCTCTAGGCCTGTCATCACGGCTGAGTCGCTCTTCACAACAACATCTCGCTCGATATCGGTGGTGTGGGGCCTTGGCGAGAGCCGCTTTGGGATCAGCGGTTCGCACGAGGTTAGGCCGATCTCCCGCGCGGATCGGCCCGCAGCACCCACACCTCCTCGAACTGCATCGCCTATCATGGCATCGTCGTCAAACAGGTGGTGGACCGCCCCGTCCAGCATGTCAACGGCCTCCGTGTCCCTCGCCTGCGGAGCGGCTGACTTCTCCTTGATTGCTGCCTCGTAGACCGCGTCGCTCGTCACAACAACCTTCTGCTCAGTGTCGACGGCGTGGGGCCTTGGCGAGATCCGCTCTGGGGTCAGCGGTTCGCACGAAGCTAGGCCGATCTCTCGCACAAGTCGACCCGCAGCACCCGCGCCTTCACGAAGAGCATCTCCATCCGCGTCGTCCGTCACGTAGTGGGCTGCCTCGTCTGGCTTGCCGTGGGCCCCCGCGACCAGCGCAGGGGGGGCCAGGTCTCCTCGTCGCTCTGCAGCCCGTGCAGCAGCTCGTGCAGCACGGCGTCGACGGGCCAGCAACCTCGGACCTATCTCCAGCTCGGCTTCCTTCCTGACGAACCTGCGCTGCCCACTGACCTTCGGCCAAAGGCCTCGTGCCAGCCGCTGGAGGTAGTCACGACCAGCCCGCGAGGGGCGACCCAGGCATCTGGCCCTCAGGCCTAGGCCCACCATGCGACCCGCTGCGGCCACGAAACAGCCGCAGCAGACACAGAACCACACGTCCAGGCGCTCGTGGAGTCGCAGAAGATGGGAAGCATGAGGTCGACCTCCTCCGATGTGCGGGCGGCCCTCCCGCAGCATGAGTGTGGCGGGCCCATCGCGCAGCAACCCTGGGCAACGAGATGCCATCCACAGCGATCGCACGGAACGGGAGGCCGAACACCTGCATCTCAAGCAACTGCCTCGGCTGCCCAACGCATGCGACGAGCCGAAGGCCTCCACCATGCTGGGCGCAGGTGGGACCTGCCGCCGTCGCCTCGCACGCCGCACCGCTGGCGTGAACTCGGCCTCGGCGCTCAGCGCGTCCAGGGTAGCTCGTAGTAGGCGCCGTCTGACCACCAGCGCCATCTGCTCGGTCTGGAGCACCCGTCCTCTCTCGGTAGCGGGGAGGCGAGCCAGCTCAGCAGCTTCACCTGCGAGGACGTCGGCGACCGCGTTGCCCATGATCAGCCATGACGGGAGACCACGCCGTGCGGCCTCGTCCATGCCCAGGTGCGAGCTCACGTGCTCCACGACGAACTCCGACCTGTCCCTCGTCACGAAGAGCTGGCCCAGCTGGGCCCACAGGTCGCCATCAACACCCTGCGGCCGCTGATCGCGTCTGCTCCACCAGCCCATGCAGACTGCCAGGTTGTCGGAGACGTAGACCGTCGGCCCCATGGAGCCCTGCGCAGCCACCGCCAGCGCACGTAGCTCCCCGCGGTGCACGGTCTGCACGGGGCCGCTGAGGCTGCCCCAGACGGCCTTGTCCAGCGTTCCGCTGAGCAGCTGGATCTTGGCCACGGCGAGGCCGACCCGCCGAAGGTGTGGTACCTGCCCCTCATGTCCTCCGCTGGCATCGCCGAACAGGATGAGGGGGTCGAGCTCGGAGCCACGCCCCAACTCACCAGGGGCAACATCAACAGCGCGATGCCCCTGCAAGAAGATCCACGAGTCGCCGTCGGGTGGGGCGCTGACCTCTGTCCAACTGGCAGGGAGGAGGCCCCTGAGCCAAAAGGCGGCGTGCGCCTCGTGGTCGGTGGCCGCACGGCTGCTGAACTCGTCGCTGTCGTCGTATGCTTTGTTGCCCTTGTTGCACGGGCAACTCCAGTATCTGTGGTAGGCAGTCTCCTCCTCCTCCCCACAGCGCGGGCACGTCAAGAGCTCTGTGTCACCGAAGACCTCCCTCTTTCTGGCTCGCGGCCACGCGCCACCGACAGCGATGGTGGCTAGCAGCTCCTCGAGTGCCTGCCCTCCAGGGAGTCGCCTGGGCTTCTGAAGGAGACTCTGCAGAGAACGCAGGTCAGCTCCTCCTTCCAAGCCCGCTCCGCACCAGTGACCTGCCGCACGCTGCCGCAGATCCTCCTGAACCGAGGCGTCGAAGGCGTCGAGGATGGCCTGGCAGGAGCCCTCGGTGATGCTGACAACGTCGGGGAAGGCCCATCTTTCGCGGGAGCCGTCCTGAAGGTGCCGCTCCCAGCCTCGAGGACCCACAGGACACCAGCCGTACTGCAGCAACATAGCCTGCAGGGCGGGGATGGGGCCACGCACCAGCCTCGACCTCTCCTCGGGTAGGGCTTCACGCAGCCTGGTATGGATGGGGATCCAGGCACGCTCGACCTGCTGACGCACCTCCTGGCTGCCTCTCCACACCTCGAACCAGTTCTTGAGGAGCGCCCGAGGTAGGCGCCGTACAGGGTCAAGTGCTCCTGCACGGAGGGCCAGCTGCGTGGTGAGGCACCTCCCCCGCTTGACGGCGCCTGTGACTGACGCCAGCCGCCTTCGCAGCTCGGCCAGCCTATTGCCGAAGGCGCCGAAGATCTCGAGGCCGTAGGTCGCTGCCGTCTGGAGGCCGACTTTCTCGACGAACCCGCACTTCAGATACTGCCTCGATGCTTTGGCCATGCCTCGGAGCCGCTTGCTAGCCTTCCTCGTTTTGCCGAAACGCTTCGTGATCGTGGAGCGCACAGGCCGTCTGCCCGCCGCGAGGTCGACTCCGAGGCAGGTGCCGAAGGAGGAAGCCTGGACGGTGAACCCGTGCTGCTTGACGATCTTCGCGACCCTGCGGGCGTCCTCCAGCTGCGAGCACACCACAACACTCTTGGGAGAGATCGCAAATCCCTCCTGCTGCATGCCCTGCCCGAAGTCGCGGATGCCCTGCGAGACGGCAGCTACTACTGCGGGACGAGAGCCCACCGCGGAGAGGGAGAGGTCGTCCACCCAGATCCTCGACGGCAGGAGCTGCGGCATCCCCTGTGGGGCCCCTGTGGCAAGCCTCTCCATGGTGTAGTACGTCATGCACCTGCCGAAACGCGTGCCCGATCGCGCTCCCTGGACGACCGACTGCGAGGGGATCACGACCCTCGAGGCCACTCCGTCCTGCAGCAGGACGCGCCCCGCCATGCACTGCTGCAGCTCCAGGGCCAGGACGGCGGGCGGGAAGCCGCACCGAAGAGCAGCCCGAGCTAGTCCCGCCCACGGCATGCTGTCATAGAACTTCTGGATGTCCACCAGGCCGTGCGCGTAAGAGACGCCCATGGCCGCGTAGGACTCCTCGCTCACGGCCCTCGTGAAGGCCTCCCGCAGCGAGGAGTTGCCAGCCACCGCCGCGTCCCACGCTGGGGCCGTGCGACGCGACCACTCCCGCATGGCGTCCTCCCTGACCATGCTCCAGCAACGCGTGACCATGCTGAGGACGCCGATGATACGCTCGCCCCCGCCCTTCTTCTCCAGGACATGGCCGGGCACGAGGAGGAGCTGCTCTGGCCACGTGGCCGCCCGTTCGGCGGCGGTGTATACCGCTGGCCATGCTGGCGGCAGATGGCGCGCTCTACATGGGCTGCCCACTCGGCGTACTGAGCGCTGAGCTGCATCAGTTGAGGGCCGCCGACCAGGAGGGCTGCCGTCACATCCTGCCCTGGAGGCTCGGGGACGGCCTCGTGGGGGTCAGCGACCGTGTCGATCCAGACCGCGTCTTCCAGCTGCCACTGGTACTGCTCCCTGCTGCCGTCGAGACCAGGGGACAGTGGGGCGCGGGGAGTGACCGTCCTCCCCCCTTCACGCCCCTCCAGAGGGCGCAGGAGATGGGCGTCGACCCTCCCCTCCTGGCGGCGGCTGCGGGGAGGCAGGGCGGCCGCGCCCACAGGAGACCCCTCGGGCGGGTCGCCCTCGGTCTCCCCGAACTGCTCTGCGGCGAGGTCCTCGAAGGGGTCGACGTCCATGTCGTCCAACCTCGCCGAAACGCGGCCTGCGGGGGCTGCGGGGAAGGCCTGGCCGAACTCGGGGACCTCCCACCCGTCGCTCTCACTGCACTCGTCGGAGGTGTCTGAGCCCGCTGAGCCCGTGGCGGTGGACGCCTCCTCCAACACTCTGGTCTGCGCGTGGATGCCGTAGAGCTGCTCGTGCAAGTCCAGCTCCTTCTCCTTGGCGAGGGCGCGGCGGCCTGCTTCCTCTCCCGACCGACCTCTCCTCGTGCTGGTCTTCTCCTTCCTCGGGCGCGAGGCCTGCGGCAAGCTCTTGGCGAGCGCCAGGCGACGGCCCTGGAGCACCTCATGGCCTGCCCGAAACTCCACCACGAGGCCGCAGTGGGTCTTCCAGGGCACGGCCGCTGTGGCCCACATGCCCGCCAACAGCGGTGCGCACGAGGCCGAGCACAATCCATAGTCAATGTGAGAACCCTCCTTACCTGCATCACATGTGGTGGCTACCTTGGCCTGCACCACTTGGGCTCCGACTCGCTGTAGGAAGCCTGCACCTCGTAAGGTCTCGCTCGGCATGTTGAAGTCGCCGATGATGGCCTGGAGGAGCCCCCCCAGCTTGGCGAAGCGCCGAACGTTACTTCCTCTCCAGCCTGTGCCACTCACGCCGTAGAAGGTCACCACCACCAGCGCGCCCCTGCCCTTGAGGTGCAGCACGCTGGCCTGGAAGCCGTCGGCGGCAGTGGCCCCAGGCGCAGCAAGACCCACGTCCGTGCTGCCCTCGAGCGTGTGCGTGAACTGACCGCGCTTGCACAACAACCACTCGCCGCCCTCGCACCCCGCGACGGTGGATCCTTCCAAGAGGCCCTTCCTGGAGGGCCTCGCATGATTGGCCAAAATCTTGAGATCAAGCTTCTTGGCTGCAACGCGCCACTTCTCGAAGCGGCTCCCCTGCACGTGTGTCTCGACGAAACAGAACGTGTTGAACCGTTCGACCGACTCCTCCACAAATCCCCACGCAAGTGGTCCCATCTCCGTGACATTCGCAAAGCATATTCGATGGCCCCCACAGCGGACAAAATTGGAGTCGATCTCGCCAACACCACTCTCGAGACCCGTGCTGGCGCGGGCCAAGCCAGCTTGGGCTGGGCCCGCGACCTCCCGTCAAGCTGAGGCCGCGGGGGCCCCGCTAGCCGCTGAGGCTCCTGGCCCGGCTGCGGGTGCGACGGGGAGGCCTGCCTCGGCGGTCGGGGCCCCGCCCTCAGCGCTGGGCTGCGCCGCTGCCGCCCCGCCTGCAGCAGCCGCCTTGGCGGCCCTCGCGGCAGCGAGCTCGGCGGCGCTAATCTGCTTGGCGGCCTGCTCGATGGCGGCCGCTCCCTTCTCCACTGCGCTGCCCGCGGGGCTGCCCACAACCACCGCCTTGCCGTCGAGAACCGCGTCGCTCATCACAGTGTCGCCCTCGTCGGTCTCGCTGAGGCGATCGGGCGAGTGGGAGCCCTTCCGCTTGCGCCGTGACATCCCCACAGCGCGCACCTGCTGGAACTTATCCTTGATAGCCTTCGCCCTGCTCGCCAGGTCGGCTTTGGCAGCGTTGAGCGAGGACTCCAACTGCTTCAACTCCCCACGCTCGGACGGCGAGAGGTCGCTCACATTCGCGAAGACACCTGGGTCCCACGTGAGCTGGAAGATGTCCTCGCTGAGATCCTGCTGCCGCTCGCCCTCGGCGGCCTGGCGCGCCACTGCTGCTGCAGCGGCACGCTTGGATTGCTCCGCCTCCGCCAGCGTCACGGCCATCGCGTTCTCCTTTTCCCGCGCCGCTGCGAGCTGGCCCTCCAGCCTGATCACCGCGTCGACAGCGCCCTGGTGCTTCCTGGCCGCCTCCTTGTGGAGCCCCGCCGCCTTGCGGAAGACCTCGTCAGGCGGCTCGGCCTCCACGGCGGGCGGGGGCGGCGCCACCAGCTTCCGCGCCAGCTCGATGGCTGCGGCCGCCTGGGGCTCCTGGCCTTTGGAGGCCGCCAGCTGCGTGAGGACGGAGGTGAGGTCCGAGGCCCTGCTCACTCCGCCCGTGGAGCTCGCGTCGCCATCAGTGGGCCCCTGCCGACGCCAAGGGCACTGCGTGAGGGAGCCCGCGCGGCCTTGGCTGGCTGGAGCCGCTGTGGCTTGGCGCCGCGGGTGCCGACGGAAGGGCTCGACGGCGTTCCCGCAGCTGCATTTCCAGAGCTCCTGACACCAGCTCTTGTTCCACCGCCACGAGGAGCATCCCGAGCAGCGCGTCCAGTCCTCCAGGAACGGCACCGCGAGTGCAGTCCCAGCAGCGGGCCGCGGCGCAGCAGAGCGAGGGCGGCGCGGCCCCATCCCGAATGTTTGCTCCGACTTGGTCGGGGCTGGTCACGACGCCCTGGGCGTGGCGACAGCAGCCCGTAATCAAGAACACCACGCAAAGGTGCGGAGCCTGGCCCAAGGGCGCCCGCGGGCGCGATTGTGCCAGAACGGTTCTTGGGGGGAGGAGAAAGAGGAGGAGGAGGTGGAGAAGGAGGAAGAGGAGGAAGGGGAGGAGAGAGAAGGAGGACGGGTCGCCTAAGTCCTTCGGAGAAACCCTCGAACTCTGCCCAGGGAGGCCCAAAAAATACTCCAACGGATGAACCCCGCATGAAAACCTAATTTTGTATGGAATACGTACACTATCCGAATGATGATGCTCCTGCTGACGCTGCTGCTGCTCCTCCTCCACCTCCTCCTCCTCCTCCTCCCTCCCCTTCTCTCCTCCCCACTCGTCCTGCTCCTCCTCCTCCTCCTCCTCCCTCCCCCTCCTCCTCCCCACTCGTCCTGCTCCTCCTCCCCCCCTCCTCCCCCTCCTCCCTCCTCCTCTTCCTCCCACTCCTCCCCCATCCTCCTCCTCCTCCCCCTCCCTCCTCCTCCTCCTCCTCCTTCCCCCCCCTCCTCCTCCCACCCCTCTTCCCCCTCCTCCTCCGGCGCCTCTTCCGTCTCCTCCTCGTCCTCCTCCACGTCCTCCTCGACAAACGTGCATTTCAACCATCTCCTCCTGAAGGCACCGCGGTTGAAATCCCCCTCCCCCTTCCTCCTCCTCCTCCTCCTCCTCCTCCTCCTCCTCCTTCTCATACACCTCCTCCAGGTCCCCTCCTCCTCCTCCACCTCCTCCTCCTCCTCCTCGTCCTCCTCCCTAGTTTTCCTCCTCCATATCCTCCTCATCCTCACGTCTCCTCCTCCTCGTCCTCCTCCTCCTCCTCCTCCTCCTCCTCCTCCGCCCTGAGCAGCGTCCATTTCAACGGCGTCCTCCTGACGGCGCCGTGGTTGAAATCCCCCGCCTCCCCCTCCTCCTTCTCCTCCTCCTCCTCCTCCTCCTCCTCCTTCTCCTGAACCTCCTCCTCATCCTCCTCCGCGCGAGCGGGCTCGCATGGAATGCCCCTCAGGGTCATTCCGTGCGAGCGGGCTCGCTGATGCCGATAGCCGTTGGAATTTCAACTTTTAGGTGGGACCCCCTAGGGGCCACAAGGGAGGTCCCTTCCGCGCGAACGGGCTCGCATGGAATGCCCCTCAGGGTCATTCCGTTCGAGCGGGCTCGCTGGTCCCGATAGCCGTTGGGATTTCAACTTTTAGGTGGGACCCCCTAAGGGCCACAGGGGAAGTCCCGTCCGCGCGAGCGGGCTCGCATGGAATGCCCCTGAGGGACATTCCGTGCGAGCGGGCTCGCTGATGCCGACAGCCGTTGGAATTCCAACTTTTAGGTGGGACCCCCTAGGGGCCACAGGGAAGGCTCCTTCCGCGCGAACGGGCTCGCATGGAATGCCCCTCAGGGTCATTCCGTTCGAGCGGGCTCGCTGATTCCGATAGCCGTTGGAATTCCAACTTTTAGGTGGGACCCCCCAGGGGCCACAGGGGAGGTCCCTTCCGCGCGAACGGGCTCGCATGGAATGCCCCTCAGGGTCATTCCGTTCGAGCGGGTTCGCTGATGCCGATAGCCGTTGGAATGCCAACTTTTAGGTGGGACCCCCTAGGGGCCACAGGGGAAGTCCCTTCCGCGCGAGCGGGTTTGCATGGAATGCCCCCCAGGGCCATTCCGTTCGAGCGGGCTCGCTGATCCCGATAGCCGATCAGGGCACTTGTTACCCACTCACAACTTAGTTTTCGCAAGATACAACCCACCTTAGCATCCACTCGTAACCCACCTATCCCCTTAGCACCCCCAGCTGTCATCCCAACGGACCTTCGATAATTAGCGCATCCGCATGTGCCTGGGCAGGGTTGGCTATCGGGCCCCTCTCGGCTATCTATGGGCGACTGGGGGTCGATGCATCCCCCACTGAGCTCATCCCCCCTGAGGTTGCCCCTTGGCTTCTTGGCTTCTGGCGGCCGTTCGGGACGATCTGGGCACACCGGAACGCTCTCGGCGAGGAGCAGCTTCTGGAAGGCATCCCGAGGCTGGACAGACGACGAGAACCTTTGAAAATCACCGAAAACCTTGACCCTCAAAACTTCCCCCCCCCCCCCCTAGGCCTGAGCCCCTCTGCTCGCGACCAGGGCTTGCCACGCCCCGACTCGCAGCCTCCCCTCCCCGAGCCCATCCCCCCCGACGGTGCCCCTGACCTGCACTGGCGTCGGGCCGCCCCACTGCGTGCCATCGCGCCGCCCAGCGCTCGCCCCCTTGTGCCTGGCGATGCAGTCCTCAGGAGCAAGAAGATCTGCCGGCGACTCCAAAGGGTGTGGCTTGCCGAGGGCGTGGTTGCGGCCGGGACCCTGGGGAACATCCTGGGGGGCACCCGGGGGGGCGCGCGGGGACCTCGATGGAGTTCTCCCGCGCTCCGAGGAGGCCCGACGAGGACAACGTCGTGCCCCCCAGGCCTCAACGGTGCCGATCGCAGACCACACCACGGCGTAACCACACCCTCTGCAGGTCGCCGAATCTGTCGCAGCCACCGTGGTTTTTGGCGGCATATGCGTAAAGCAACTGGAAGTCAGGAAGAGAAAGAGAGAAACAGAGAGAGAGAGAGATGAACAAAAAAAGAGAGAGAGAGAGAGAGACATGCAAAAGGGCCTGCCCTCCTAACGCCCTGCACGCCCCCGAGGACGCGCAGCGCAGACCGACGGCGCAGACCGGAGCCCCGTCGGCACGGCCAGACCACGGCCACCGTGCCACCACGGGGAGCGCATACTGAGCAGGAACGACACGGACTTTCCTGGCCACGGCGGGTCCAGGCGCCACGACATACGGCAGGTTCGTGTCGCGTCGACCCCAGCGTTGGTTTTTGACACCGCAGGGATCGTTCAACCTTGAACGATCGGCCGCTGCCGCAACGTCCGATCGTTCAACGTCGATCGATTCTGGGTCGCCGGCGGCGTTCAACCTTGAACGCCCGCGCTGGGGTCGCCGCTGGTCGACACGACGCAAACCTACCGTACAAAAACTTAAGGCCCGGCCCGAAAACCCGAGAGGCCCTTCCTGAGCCCAGAGCGGTCCTCCTCATTTGCAGCGTCTTGGCTCAAAAATCCCTTCTGAATCACCCCCCCTAGAAAGACCGGACCCTCCTCCGAGGGAATATTCCGGGCCCCCCTCTTCGACGGAGCCCCTCCCCAGCGAACACAGTTCCTTCTTCAGCGCCCCGACTCTACCGCCTCTGCCTGGACCTCTCCCGGGGTGCGCTCTGACCAGAGCCTCGACGCGAATCCAGCCGCGGCGACGAGGGCCTCCCCAGGAGGCCCCCAACAGGCGAAAGCGAGGGAAGGGCACTGCGGTCTCTTGGAGGCGGCCGTGGGTCTGATTGGTTGGGACCCTGGGGAGTCGGCCAGGACAGGGGCTGAGGCCCAATCCGCTCAACCCTTGAAGGGTCCACCTGGAGCAATTTTACACCCCGGATCCGTTTCTCATGGTCCCAGGGCTCGAAAACGGGTCCCGGGAGGCCGAAAAAGATGAAAAACCTGCCCTACCCTAGAACCTCGAGCCCTGCACGCCCTTCTCAATGGCCAGCACCAGTGCTGGGCCAACTCAGACCCCCAGACGGCCCCAAGCGGTCTCGGTACGGCCGGACCTAGGACAGGAGAACATCCTTCGAGGTAGGCATAGGCATAGGCACAGGCATAGGCATAGGCATAGGCATAGGCATAGGCACAGGCATGGGAGTTAAGGGGGAGGCATAGGCATAGGCATAGGCATAGGCATAGGCATAGGACTGAGGGGGGGCATAGGAATCAAGGTGGGGGGCAGCGGACCAATCAGTAGGGTTTGAGTTAGAACTCTCACAGGGTAAGCCTATTTGGAGAAATTCGAAACATCGTCCCCAGACATGTTTTTCCAATGTTTGAAGATTCCTCCTGAAGAGAGACAGGGCCGACTTAAACCTACTGCCAGCAGGGGCGCGAACGAGGGAACGAAGCCCCCTTCTGGGGCCTTGAGACCGCCTGGATGCGCGAGGAACGCCAAAGGAACAACGAGGCCGTTTCCGAACCCGATTCGTTCTTTATGTCAGCGTCTCGCCTGTGCCTTAGCTGTCCCGATACGCAACACGCCACCCGTAGCGTGCTGACACGGAGCTCAGCAGGTAGCTTTAAGTCGGGCCTGTCCCTCTACAGGAGGAATACCCAAACATAGGGAAAATAGTCTGGGGATGATTTGTTTAGCACTTTCTTGCTATGTTTTAGATCTGTCTGACTATGCTTTTAGTTTTCCTCCAACATCGACCTCTACGGGGACACGCCCGACCTAAACGTACCTTGAACCCCCAGGCCTGCCGCGATACGTTCGGCAAAACGTGGGCCAGTACGCTGAGCCACCACGCAGCGCCTTGGCACGCACGTCTTCGTGGAGCACGGCACGGCATCGAGGCAGAGCCGAGCGTTCCTTACCTCGGCGCCTTCGCTGCACCTCTGCACGCCCCCAGAGGTCCAGCACCGTCCCGACGGACCGCGCCCCGCCGAGGAACTCGGACGTGGTGCGCGCCAGCTCCGCGGTGGCGCGCACGTCCTCGGCCTCGAGCCTGGGCGGCCTCCGGGGCATGCCGTGGCACCACGAGGGCCCCCGCGGGGAGCCTCGCTCCACCGATCCCTGTCTCGGCGGTGCGTCCAGGGGGGGAAGCTGCACGGTTTCCCCCCGGGCCGTAGGCGACCCGAGGAGGAGGAGGAGGAGGAGGAGGAGGAGGAGGAGGAGGAGGAGGACGGGTCGCCTAAGCCCTTCGGAGAAACCCTCCAGGGGAAGTGAGGGCGAGGATGCAGGAGGAGAGGGCGGAATTGAGGTTCGAGTATCGTAGGTTTTCTGACGCTTTCGGTGGATCTCGGCGGGTTTCCAGACTCGGGGTGCTTTCCAGCAGCTGCGCCTCGCCGAAAGCGTTCGGGGGGCGCCCGGATCTTCCCGAACGGCCGCCGGAGAGCCGAATTATTACCCTCGAACAACAAGCCACCACAGGGTTCGTATTGCACAATAGCCACGGGGGCTCGATACAAACAAAAAGCTTACAAGTTCGCATCGTACCGAATTGGTGATCTGCCTGGTAACCATTCTGGCCCGTTGGCTCCCGCCTCTGTGCAGTTCTAACGAGTCGGCACAACCCGAAACACACTGGAGCCGCTGAGCTGCTTTCGGCGGCCACCCTGGGGGGAAGTGAGAGGTGGCGGGCCTTCTCAGAAGGCTCAGAAGTCCCCCGGCCGTCTGAGAAATTTCCGAAGTCTTCCCCAGAGGCACAGACAAATTCTCAAAAGGCCCGAAGGCTTCTGAGAAGCCCCGCCGCCTTCTGAGAAGGCCTCCTCCTTCTCACTTCCCCCCCTCGCTCGCCGCCGCCTGTCCCCGCTGGCGTGGCCTGGGCCCCACTGGCCGGTGGACCACCCCCTGCATCGGGATGCAGGCTGTTCCCTTCGGGCCTCGAGGTGTATATCCCCAAGTGGGGTGGTGAGATGGTGGGTACGGGTATGGGGATGGCGACTCCAGTAGGCGATCGGGGATCGACTACAGAATTGATTTACCCAGCCTGCTCGTGTGTCCACGAACGTCCTCCAGGTGTTCTCGCAGGTTCGACGAAAACTCAAATTTGGGGGTAAATCAAGTCTGCAGTCGATCCCATACTCGAGCGATGGGGATCAGTTAAACGATGCTGACGCTGGCGTGGGGCTGGGCCACCTCCGCGCGCGAGCAATCGCCGCCGCGAGCCCGGCCTGAGCCGAGACGGCCACGGAGTTGCGCGATCGGTTTGGCGAGGGCGAGGAGAAGGGCCCAGACCCCCTCGAGTCTGGGAAGAATACAGGTCGCCCCCCCGCCGAACGTGGCAAACCCACACCCGACAACTTCTCGCCCTGAACCGACCGACGCCCCCCACCTCGCCCCGGCATCCCCACAACCCGGGAGCTCTGTTCTTGCAGATCCCCCTCCCGACGACTTCTCGCCCGGGACCGACCGACGCCGCCCAACACGCCCGGGCACCCCCACCGCCCAGGAGCTATATCTTGGGACCACCAACCTGACATTAGATCGGGCATGTCCCACTACAAGCAGATTGTCGACGAAGAATGAAAATCTTAAAGACATGCTCGACAATAACAAAAATACTCAAAACATCGTCCCCAGACTACATCTGACTACGTTTTTTTCAACACTCCCCCTGTAGAGGGACAGGCCCGAAACCGCTCCGCCGGCGACCTCGTCCGACACCCACCCCCTGCCCTGGGACCCTGTGCTTGGGACCCCCCCACCAAGCAATTTCGCGCCCGACACCGCCCCCCGCCGTCGACCTCGTCCGACACCCCCCACCGAAACCGCCCTCCGCCGGCGACCTCGTCCGACACCCGACACCCCCTGCCCTGGGACCCTGTGCTTGGGACCCCCCCACCAAGCAATTTCGCGCCCGACACCGCCCCCCGCCGTCGACCTCGTCCGACACCCCCCACCCTGCCCTAGGAGAATTGTTCTTGGGACCCCCCGCCCGTGAATTTCGCACCCGACACCGGCCCGCCGTCGCCCTGGCTTGACACCCCCATCCTGCCCTTTGTTCTGAGGACGACCCACCCGACAATTTCGCGCCCAACACCACCCTGCCATCGACATCGTCCGACACCCTCACCCTGCCCTGGGACCTTTGTTCTTGGGACACCCAACCTGATAATCTCGCGCCCGATACTGCCCAACCGTCGACCTGGTGGGGGAAGGAAGAGGAGGAGGAGGAGGAGGAGGAGGAGGAGGAGGAGGAGGAGGAGGAGGAGGAGGAGATGAGGAAGGAGGAGGAGGAGGAGGAGGAGGAGGAGGACGAGGATGAGGAGAGGAGGAGGAGGAGGAGGAGGAGGAGGAGGAGGAGGAGGAGGAGGGCACGAGGAGGAAAAGGAGGAGGAGGAGGAGGAGGAGAAGGGGGAAGGCACGAGGAGGGCACGAAGAGGGCGGGACTGCGACTGCGACCCGCCTTGCGCACCCTGTAGGTGCCGCGGGTTGGGGCCGAAGCTCTCTATGAGCAGTGAAGCTGATGCACAGAACAAATATTAAATATTGTCCCGTGCGTCCCAAGCAGAACACGTCATCAACGCGTGCACGGAAGTACGCGCCTCGCGCGCACCAGAGAAAAGTACAATTTCTTCTGGAGGGCACGCGGCGGGGTCGCGACCTCCACGACGAAGCGCCGCCTCCTCGAAGAAAATTCGGCCCCAAAGAAGCCGCCAGAGCCTTTTCCAAAACGACCCCAGGCGTCCAAGAACCTCCTCGAGATTCGACTCTGGAACCCCGATCTCCAGGAGGAACCAGTGACCCCCTAGTGCCTAATGGTGCCCCCCCTGGCACTGCCCGACAAAGGACATGAGGAGGAAGCCAAATCTGCCGGCACCCGCTGGCTGGGAGTGAGAAGGCGCGCGGGATGATTGGATGTCCCTGGGCCCAGGCAGAACACCGAGGCGCCGGAGAGGGTGAGGGGGATCGCACGCCACTGAAGGGCAAGGGGGAGGGGAAAGGAAGCCCGACGGTCCTAAAAACATCCAGAGGGGGCCCATCCACGCGAAACTTTATGTCACCCTGGCAGGACAGCCGAAGACCTGCCATGGGGCCAGCGACAGGGCCCCCCCCTGGGCATTAGACCGTTTCAATTCTCATCCCCCAGCTCATTGTCTGGAGTCCTCTCGTGCAGCTTCGGTCCCAGCGCGGCCGCTTCGGAGTCATTTAGCCCAAAGGCCTGCTGGACGTCTGCAAAGCACAAACTTGCATTGCAGGGTCGGGTCTGAACACCCTGTTGCTTCTATGCTGGGCCGTCTTGGGCCCCCCAGTACCCCCTGCAAACTCACGGGCCCACGCCCTAGGGGTCCTCCAAGGGCCCAGGATTAGAGGTCTGTTGGGGCGCTTCCCTTTCAAGACAGCCCTGGAGTTCTTCTTACAAGGGTCCACCAAGGCATGCTATGAGCCCTCACGCTCTCTGCGGAGACCCAGAGATCCCGCGGAAACCGTAGCGCAGGCCCCGCACGTGGAACAACAAAGGATTGGGGGCTGGTCTTCAGCAGCCACCTCAAACTCCAGGAGGACATGCCCCCCCCCAACAAAAAAAAGAAGAAGGCGTTTGCTGCCCATCCAGCGCCTGCGCCTGCAACTCGGGACCCAAGGGCTCGAGAGGAGGACGCCCGGGCGGGGGCGGGGCACGGGGAGGAGGGGCAGGGGCAGCCGCAGGCCCTCCCTCCTCGCCCCACTTCCTCGCCGCCTCCATCGCCTCCTCAAAATCTGATGCCCCTTCCAGGGAGATCATCGTGAGCCCTTGGGCCCCAACATTGTCCGACCTGCCCTCGCTGGCATCGCGAGTCTCGGCCCTTCTAGTATATTGGAGCAGCAGACGCGACGCGTGAAGCATGCCCTTGGCCATCGCAACAATATCACTCGGGCATCTGCACAATTCTACACCTGCGTTGGCCAATCTATCTGCTTAGCTTGATCGCTGCCCTCCCTCTCCAAGTGGCTGACGCGCCCTTCCCGCGCATCCGCCATGGAGCTATGGGCCGCAACTTTGCGAAAGCTGACAAGCCCTGGCTTTCCCTCCTTCAAGGCCTCCTCCCAACGGTGCGCCCTACTGTTGAGAGGCCCCTGGGCATGGCGCTCGTTCAGGCAGCGCGTGATTGCGCCTGCACAATCATAAAATATCGTGTACTTGCCTATCATGTGCTAAGCGCCATGAGGATCGCATAGCCCTCTCCGTCACGAGCCAACTGGCCGGGGCCGGCCGACGGGGGGGCCGCGCCAAACCGCCCCGCCAATGGGCGGCGCTCGTGATCATAGACCGCCACCCCCCATCCAGCGACTCGAAACGACGGAACGAGCCCATCGACCCCAGAGCCGGCAAGAAAACAAAACAAGCAAACAAATGGCCGTCATCTAAGGCGAGAGGCGGCGCCTGCCTTTCAACCTTGAATGCCCACTCTGGGCCCCGCTTGGGTAAGAAAAAACCTGGCACGGGTCAGGTAATATTCCCCATAGCAAAACGCTCTTGCAAATTGGCGGGCGCGACGCGCAGCCGCCTGACAGCCGCCCCAAGGTCTGGGGGAAGGACATCTCGCCTCCAGCCTTGACGGGCTGGGCACTGGAAGTGGCGATGAAATAGACTCCCCTGGGCTTCGCCACAGATGAGGCAGTTCGCTGGCAACTGGGGGTCATGCTTGTGCAGCCTGGCTTGACACCAATGCGATCCAATGACCAGGCCTCGGAGCACTCGCGGCTCCCGAATCCACCGCCGCCAGTCCGTGCCCGCGCCGCCCCCATCAGGCGAGGTCTTCCACCTGCGATGCAGCAGCTCATTCAGCGGACGCCAAAAAAACTCCTACCCAGCCCATGCCTTGGTCAATATTCGCAAGGCCTGCCCTGTCAGAAAACCCCCCAGCCGCAAATTGCGTTCTCCTCGCAACCAAAGCTGGCGCAACCTGGCGGCAGGCCCGCACTTCTCCCTTGTCCTCGCGCAGGGCCCACGGGTCAACAAAACTAAGCCCGACCCGCTGACGAGTCAGGATGAGGCCCCCAACTCTGGCCCATGGCCGAGGCAAATGGAGCAGCTCCTGACCGCGCGCAAAAAGAGCCTGCAACGCCACAGGCGTTAGGCGCGGGTCCGCGAGGATCTGGCTATCTGCGCGGAGGGCGTCGGCCGCGTTGGTGGCTATGGGTCTCGAAACCAGCCGCCGCGAACGCGCGAGGAGGCCAACTCGAGGGGGCATCATTTCGGGGGCCTCCCTTCCGCCCTAAGCGCCGCCACTCAGATCCTCTTGGGCTTGCAATTGAGGAGCCCCTGCATGTTGGCCTCCCACAGGGCCTCGGAGGTGACCCCCGCCCTAAAGACTGCGCCACACTGAGCCCCTGCTTCCCTCAGCGAGAGGATTTTTGCAACTTTTTGCTGGGCTTCGCAAAACCTCTCGTGCTGCGTGCTGACGCGCCTCCTGGCGCCGTCAGTCGCGTCGCCACCTAAGTCCCTGTGGACTTGCGCACGCACAGACACTGGCAAGTTGCATCTACGGGCGACCGGATCCGCTAGCTCGGCAGAGGAGGCGATCAGGCCTAGCTTGTTGACTGCGATCGGTAGTCCCATCCGCTGCAGGTCCGAACTTAGGGGCATAAAAGGCAACAGCAATCTCACGAATGATGACCTGCCTCCCGCCAACCGCATGGAGCGAGATGTCATCGATCACATTATTGGCACAAGCTGCGGGGCTACCTACGGCTGCCTTGCGCAGAGCTCCGAGCAGTAGCAGACGCGCAAAGGTGGTCGCCCCGGAACAGCCAGCAATGATCGTGCCATTGGGCTGAATTTCGCGACTGATTGCCCCTTGCCACGACGCTCGCCGCGCCCCTCTGTACAGGCAGCAGTGTGCTCTCAACAGTGCCAATGGAAAAGAACACGCCTGGGCCGCCGCCAGCAGCTCTTCGCGCGAAATGCGCAGTACTTGCGCAGGTCATTGAACAGGGTTGCTGCTTCCAGCCCCGCTGTCGACCTGGCGCGCGCACTCAGGGCATTGTGGGCCCGCGCACTCTTGTCGCACGCCGCGCTGGAGCTGGGCCCCCAGAAAAACGTCTCATCTACAGTCCGTTCCCAAGCCGCGCGCAGGCGGTGACGGATACGGCTCCAAATTCGAGCCCGTAGAGGGATGGGCCCAATGGGTCTCGCCCCTCCCGCGGGCCCGGTTAAAACACAACGCGCCCACATCGGTCCGATCGCGCGATCCCGCTCCCAAGCCGACACAATCCTTGCAATGACTTCCACCAATTGACAGGGATGCTGCAGAAGCAGGCGCGGACTGAAAGCATCCCAGCCCAGGGCTGTCGAGGGGCTGAAAGAGGCCGCCGCTTCCAACACTTGGTCGGACGTGATAGGCGCGAGATCGAATGGGGCGGCCCGGCTGCTCGGCAAACTCTCTGAGTCGCGAGCAGGCTTTGCCCAGTTTGGAATCCGGCCCTGTAGAATGCGGTCCAGGGCCGCTTGCCCTACTAGCGGCCTGAGGTCACCTGAGCCCCCCGGGCCCTCATCACATTCAGGCAGCACAGGCATCGGAGGAGGAGCGGGGCCCTTCGAATGCCTGTGCAACGCCCGACCACCCCGGCCGACCGACGACTGAGCCAACGACCACCAACTCTTTCGGCCTTCCGCCGTCTCGCGCTGCACTCTGCGGCCCGCCTCTCGCTGGATCGCACCTGCGACGTCAGCTCGCATGGGCCCATCCAGCCCTTGAACAAGTTGCTCGATCGAGCATGGCGCCAGGATTGGGTTTCCCACCTCCTTCAGGAGGTCGTTCGAGGACTTGGCGAGCCCCAAAAGGCGGGCCCTCTGGCCCTCGTCACGGGCTTTCATAAACTCCAAGGCGAGGCGACGGCGAGACAGCCAGTGTTGGGTCTCAGGTTGGGAGCACCTATGCAACTCCTGCCCCATGAGGCCTCTAGCGGGACGAGTTGGACCTTGCGTCCTTTGGCTCTCCCAAAAAACTGGCGGTCCGATAAGCAGGGCAAACGCCCAGGGGCCCCTCCAGCCTGTGCGAACCACTGTTCCATGGCAGCCTGGGGAGCGAGTGAATCCCATTCGAAGGGGGTCTCAGACTGCTCTGGCGTCCCGCGGAAGCGGACCTTCTCCTCCTCGTTCCGTGGAAGGGGGAAGCTCCTTGGCACCACGCGCTGCCACACCTTGGCCTGACCAGCCACTTGGCGTAGCTTCAAGGTGACCGCTGAGTGCGGCCCCGCAGGCGTGTCTGGCATTTCCAGGCAGTCCTGGATGTGGTGGTCCAGGCATCGACCCACCGCGAACAAATCATAGCAGCTATTGTGACACGTCGAGCCTGGCGGGCGAATCACACTGGCCCCAAGGTGGTCAGCCCACTGAGACTCTATCAAGTGCTCAGCGTCGATGTTCCAATCGCCGCCAATCACAAACGGGCAGCCGCCTGCGGCCACTGCCTCGCTGAGATCCCCCAGGAAGGTTAGATTGGCTCCAGCCAAACCTAGCGTGGTGCGGCCGTAAATGGATACAAACAAATTTTGGAAAGGCCTGGTGAACCATGGCCTTGATCATGCAGAGCATCTCTGTCCACCGCTCCTAGGAACATTCGCAACTGCCAAAGTGAGACTTGCTGAGTACTGCCGTGCCTCCAGAGGTCTCTCGAGCCCCTTGTCCTGTTCTTGCCGCCGACGCAAACCACGAGGCGTAACCCGCCTTGTAATACCAGCTTCGAGCCGTCCGAATCTGCTTCGCTTCCAACCTGTGTTCCTGAAAAAAACAAAGCGTCAAACGTGGTCTGATGCACATCACGCTCCCACTCCATATAGCTCTGGGCTGTCGGCCAGGAGTTACAGTTGTAACTGGCAATGTGAAGATCCCATGTTGCACCAGGAGCGGAGGGGCAAAGAGTGGAGGGAGAAAGCATGGCGGCGGACTGGCGAAGCCAGACGGGGAGAGGGGAAAGAAAACGTGTGTGCCGTGCAGCGGGGATGGTGGGCGCAGGAGCTCGCCGGCCCATCCCTGGAGCTCGCCAGAGCCTCCAATATCCACCCTTCGAGGCCGGGGGGCTGCTCAAGATGCCTTCCGAGAGGGCTGCAAAAGGGCACCACCACGCTGGAGAAGCCTCCAAATCTACCCTTCGTGGCCGGGGGGCTGCTCAAGATGCCTTCCGCGGGGGCTGCGGAAAGTCCCCAGCACGCCGGAGAAGCCTCCAGGGAAGCCAAGATGGCCTCCCGGGGAGAGACCTGCACGCCGATAGAGGGCCTCACTCGAAAATCTTCTTCAGCGACTCCACTGTAACCGCTTCGGCACTTACGCCGCTACTCGCGCCATCCGCGCGACACCCTTCAGGAACACATGCAAACCCTCAACGCCAGGCTTCAAGATAGCGAGGACACCCGAGAGGGCCTCACGAGGCGAAAATCCGTGGTTCCCCAGGGAGGTTTTGAAATGCACTTCGCGCTCTCGCCCTGTTCGGTCCGCGCACGGAGGCGGCTCCTGCTCAGACTGGGGGGCCCTCGCCCGAGATATGGCCAAGGCAGCCATGGCCGCGGGCACGAAGCTCTGCAGCGGTTCTGGTGGAGGGCGGGCTCCTGCTCGGAACACTCCCCCTCCTCCTCCTCCTCCTCCTCCTCCTCCTCCTCCTCCTCCTCCTCCTCCTGATCCTCCCGCCCCTCCGCCTCCTCCTCCTCCTACTCCCCCTCCTCCTCCTCCTCCTCCTCCTCCTCCTCCTCCTCCTCCTCCTCCTCCTCCTCCTCCTCCTCCTCCTCTCAGAACACTCCCCCAAATTCTTCCGTATACTCTGCAAGCCAAGATTGTGCACCGGCTGCGCGGAAGGAGGGCGGTCCCTCTTCAGGGCGCGGCTGCCGCCGGGCACGTCCTTGGGCTCTCTCGTCTTGGCGGTGCGCACAGGGGAGCGGAGGGCGGGAGGAACGCGCTTCTTAGAAGGAGGCTGCTTCTGGGAAGGCGCCGGCCCTACATCTATAGATAAGGCCCGCGCCTTCTAAGAAGCCCTGTGCGCTTCTTAGAAGGAGGAGGAGGAGGAGAAGGAGGAGGAGGAGGAGGAGAAGGAGGGGGAGGAGGAGGAGGAGGAGGAGGAGGAGGAGGAGGAGGAGGAGGGTGCTTCTATGATAAGCCCTCCCCCTCCCCCCATCCCCCCGCTGCGCGTGGCCGATGATCTCGCCTTGCCCGAGTGCTCCAAGCTCGAAGGAAGGAGCACGACGTCTTGCAGCCGGGAGCCGCCGCCCCGACGGCGGGCACGTGGGGCGCTCGTCTTCCAGGTCGGCCTACGCCTCGTCTTAGGTCGGGCGTGTCTCCCTACAGGCGGATTCTGGAGGAACAGAAAACAGACTCCAAACATACTCGGGAATAGTGGAGACATCGTCCCCAGACCATTCTTTGACGATTTTGGGATTTGTTTTCCTGTAGAGGGACAGGCCGACTCAATCTTAGTCTGCCTCCTCCCTTCCAAGACATGGGATGTCCTGATTTCAGCACGGTGATTCCAAACTCCCGACCCTTTCCCCAGGTATGGTTTTTCATCCTGGGCCGTTTTTTGACGGCCCCGGGCCCGGTAGGGCCCCCATAGGCCAAAAACAACCAGAACCTCTCGCCCTGACTTTTCAGGGCGCGAGTACGTCTGGGCACGCCTCGCTCCTCGTCGCCCTCATCCCCGCCCTCCTCCTCCGCGCCCCCTCACCGTCCTGCGAGACGAAACCAGGACGAGGATGACATCGGACAAGGATAAATCGAGAATCTAGAGTCTCTGAAATCTGGCGGCTCTGCAGGATGTCTCAAACACCGCGGCCATCTCAGAACGTTCCGGAACGCTCTGAGAGCGTTCCAGAAAACGCTGTATTGGATTTCTCTTCGTCCATGAAGGACGGGTGGTAAGGACGCAAGCCCCTTGGAGGCCGAAGTTGGGGCTTGCTTGTGCGGCGGACGACCAATAAAACGGCACAGGACGGGCCGCAGAGGCGCAGACACAAGGGCACCCTAACTGAAGGCGCGCGTCCTTACTAGGTTTAGGTCGGGCGTGCCCCCCTACAGGCGTATTTTGAGCGAAAAATTAAAGAATACTTGCACATAGATCAAAACAAATATTCAAACATGGCAGAAAAAATCCTGCCCAGACTATGGTTTGACTATTTTTGAATAGTCCTCCTCTAGACGGACAGGCCCGACTCAATACTAGGCGCGTCGACTGTGCGCGTTCCCTCTCGGGGGCGCGCACGAGGGGGGCGGGTCGGCGCCAGGGGGGCAACTTCCATGACCACCGTCCCGCTGTTGAAACGAACCAACACCCTTTATGGTATCTGATGAGCGAGCAGTTAAGCACCTGAACCCAACGTGAGGTGCATCCCTCATCGCCAGTTCTGCTTACCACTTACCAAATATGGTCCACTTAGAGCTGCCACGTATCCCAGGAGCTCACCCAAGTAACCACTGGATCTTACCCATTTACAATTTGAGAATAGGGACTGGCATAGGGAGGAAAACATCGAACTGGGAGTGGCATTGGGAGGGCCTTCCAAAATGGCGCGGGTGGCTTCTCAGAAGGCCTCCCTCCTGTCCCCTTCTGGGCGCCACCTCGCCTGCCCTGACCTTCCAGAGGGCTAAGACATACATAGACCTCCAGACTTATGTTGTTCCCACCGTACTTACGGACCACATCCCAGAAATAATTTCGAGCACCCAGAACACTATCGAACCAGTGTCGAACGAGTATCGCCTCCCAGAGCCCGACACGTGAAAACCCTCCGATTTCGCTACTTCCTTGATGCTCGAAATTATTTCTGGCGGTCAAGGCTAAAGTAGGTTAGAACATCATACTCCAGACCCACATACAGATCTAGGCTGCATGGAACCTCGGCTGGACCTCGAACTCGAAAGGCCTGCTGCAGTTCTTAAGAGGCCTCCTGGATGGGGTCGGAGTACGTAGATGGGGTCGGAGGAACGCGCCGCATCGCCGATACATCGACGATGCATCGGCGACGTCCGCGTGAAGCACATCGAGCTCCACATCGAGCCGCATCGCCGATGCATCGGCGATGCGGCGCGATCCCCCGACCCCATATACTCCGACCCCATCTACGAGGCCTAGAGTCCATGTATTGGGGGGGTAGCGATAAACCCAGACCCCCTCGAGTCACGAACAAATCACGACGGGAGGTTGATCGCTATGATCGGCCTCTGGGGGCCCTTACCGGCCCTCGGGACCGTCAAAAAAACGACTCAGGATGAAAAACCGGTCCCGGGGTAAGGGTCTGGACCTCTCGGGGTCACGTCATGAAAAACTCATGAAGTCGGGGGTCTGGAAATGGGGAGGTAGCCCTCTAAAGGCCCCCACGAGGCCCCAAAACCTCCCACGGGCCCCCAGGAGTTCTGCAAGAGGCCCCCCAGAGACGCATCCCAAGAACCCCTCAGGTTCATCCAGGAGGCTCCTGGCCCAAGAAAAACTTACACGACCGTCTCGAACACTCACTCCTTGTGGGGGTCGGCGGCGTGGCATAAGACACTTGAATACATGCGGAGGAAGCGAGAAGGGGAGGGCCATCTGAAGGCTCGAAGGAAGCCCGGCCTTCCGAGAAGTTTCCCGAGCCTTCCCCAGAGGCGCAGAGAACTTCTCAGAAGGCTGGAGGGCTTCTGCGAAGCCCCACCGCCTTCTGAGAAGGCCTTCTCCTTCTCACTCCCCCCCTAGTTTGCCTCAGATAATATGGGGGCGATTTATGGTGGGGAATCTTACCTGCCCCTTTTTGGGCCCCAGGGGGCAACTTCAAGACCCTTGGCGTGCACAGAAGGTGCAACTTTATTCGCATCCCAAATTTGTCGCAACCCCATTGCGTAACGCCCGTGACTGACAGGGACCACAAGCATTGCCTGGCCCCCGCCAAGATACCCGCACACCCCGAGCTCTGGTCCCCACCCTCGGGCACATGCTGCCTTGATTTACAGATCCGTGGATCAAGCGCACGGAAGCGGGACCCGTCGCTGACCCACGGGCCTTAATCCATGCTTGCGTGTCCTCATCTTCGACGCTGCCGGCCATCCTGCCCCTGCTGCCCCCGGAAGCGAATGTGCGATCGTGCGGGAAACGCCCGTGTTCGGCCCCGCCCACCCCCTCCCCAGCTCCCCCTGGCCACGTCACGATTCGCGACTGCGCCGTCTGGGAATGAACAAGTTTGGACCACTCCGAGACGACTGCCCCTCTCCCCGCGGTCACGCGCCTTATCATCAGGGGGTGAGAGCTGTCTCCAGCGGCCCGCGGGGGCCCTCCCCGAAAAGCATCCCGAACAAACCCAAGCCGAAGGGCGCCCCCCAGACAAAAAACGCCCAGCGCCCCGCCACCAGGCGATGCCTCGCCACCGCTCCCGAGGACCGCACCCCCACCCCCCTGGGAGCGGCGGGGCCACCGAGCGCAGACGGCGGCGGGACCGTCGTCAGCTCCATCCCCGGGATGGGCATGACGAAGCCTCCCCGCCCTTCTGTTGCAGGCAAGGGTGGTGCAAACATGCTGGTGGAGGCGACTCGGAGAGGACCACTTTGCCACCTCGCCAAGGTTGGGCGATTGAGGATGGGGATCCTTTGGCAACCTAAATATCCCCATGCTCCCCTCCATGATCTTCCTCCAACTCCATCCCCATCCTGCCCCTCCCCAGTCCTCCTCGTCACCGCCGCCGTCATCGTCGCCGTTCTCCTCATATCCACTTCCCTTTCCTTTTCCTCCTTCTTCTCCTCCTCCTCCTCCTGCTCCTCCTCCTCCTCCTCGTCCTTCTCCTGCTCCTCCTCCTCGTCTTCCTCCTCCTCCTCCTCCTCCTCCTCCTCTTCGCCCACCTCCTCCTCCTCCTCCTCCTCCTCCGCCTTCCTACTCTTCCCCCTCCCTCCTCCTCCTCCTCCTCCTCCTCCTCCTCCTCCTCCTCCTCCTCCTCCTCCTCCTCCTCCTCCTCCTCCTCCTCCTCCTCCTCCTCCCCGCCTCCCTCCTGTTCCCCCTCTGCAGAAATACCATGTCGTCCCACACGGCCTCCCCTTGCGCGCATCCGATTTTCCCAGAGGATTGGCACACATGCTACCCGAGCCCGACGGCCCATCGACCAGTAAACCTGTGGCAAATGTATATATACACGTATAAAGAGAGAGAGAGAGAGAGAGAGAGAGAGAGAGAGAGAGAGAGAGGGAGAGACCTAAAGAGAAACAGAGAGAGCGAGAGAGAGAGAGAGAGAGAGAGACAGAGGCATTGACTCACGCTTTCGCTGGAAAGAATGGCGCCGATCTCGTGGCTCTCGACACGACACCCTCCTCCGGGTCTGGTGTTTTATCCTGGGTCGCTTGTCGATGGCCCTCGGGGCACAGAAAAAAACCTCCGAGGACACCCAAAACGGAGAGTTTGTTCTTCGGCCGTCTCGGGGCCTGCGCAGTGACGCCGGGGTCTACGGGATACGCTTCCGAGTGAGGGTAGAACGGACGAAGAGAACTACAGACCCCAGATCCAAACCTCCTCCGTGGGAATCCTAGCACCGAGTCCGCGCCTCCTCCTCGTCCGCTTCGTCTTCCTCGTCATCTTCCTTTTCCTTTTCCTCCTCCTCCTCCTCCTCCTCCTCCTCCTCCTCATCTAGGCAAGCGCGTTCCACTACTCGAAACAGAACTACTCGCATGTGGCCTGGATCCGCCGTGGGGGATTCACGATCCATCACATCGCGGCGAACATTGTAGTTTTTCGGACGGCTGCGAGTTCGCACTCTGCGAGTCGCGGAACGCGTTCGGTGATCCTCCTCCTCCTCCTCCTCCTCCAACTCCTCCTCCTCTTTTTTTGACGTTGGGCGAACTTGAGCGTCATGGCTGCAACGTTCACCTCGGCCTCCTCAGCCTCCTCCTCCTCAGCCTCCTCGGGCGTAGCAAGGGGGCGCCTGGGGTTCATCCACATCACGTGCACAGGCCACCGCACGTTGGGCGGGCAACCTGAAACCGCACCGCCCTGAGCACGCTGGATTGCGTGTCTGGCGGGATCACAGGCGCTGACACTGACACGAGAGGGTGCAAGGCATTGAACAGGAAGTAGGCGAAGACAGGGATGGCAAAAGAGACACGAGAGGGGGAAAGGACGCCGAGGCGAGCGAGGGGACGATAGTCAAGAGGGTGTCCAGCAACTGCTGTGAGGAGCCCCAGGAAACGCGGGCACTTCCAGTAGTGCCAAAACCTGTCTGCACAATCTGGGCATCCGAGCATGCATGGTGTAGACTTCTGAAATCGGCTATCTGCAACCCAGGCAGCGGCAAGAGTTTTCAGCACGGCAGCGCGCCAGGAAGGAGGGAGGGAGAGAATCTCGGTACGGCAGCGATCCCAGTCTATCGTCTCAATCTCTTGGGCCGACTCTGGGCAACCTCTGCGCAGACGAGCCTTGAACATCGCGATCAAGTTATCGGGGAAGAGGGAGTGCAGGAGGGACAGGTAGAGTACACGCTGGGGATGAAGTGCTTTAACAGGAAGGAGAGGGTGAGCAGCGACATGGCCTCGCAGCGCGCGAAGAGCCGTCCTACCAGGGATCCTGCAAGTCGGGGGGTCCTGAACGCCTAGATCAGCCTGTTGCAGATTTTGAGCGATGGGGCGGGGCCTCCAAAACTTCGGGCACCAACGGCGCCCTCCTTCAAGATCAGGATAACCAGAAACGATGGTGACGGGCGGGAGTTCGGCCCACGCGGTCTCTTTCAAAATCCCCATACAGTCGCGCCAGCACGGGAGGGTGCATTTGCAAGAGCGCATCAGAGAGGCGAGGCAAAGGGCGAGGATAGAAGTCGTTTGGGGCCCACCCCAGTCCTTCAGGCGGTGCCACTCGGCGTTCGCCCAGCAACGAAACGGCGTCTAAAATAGACGGGCCAGCTGCTGGTACTCTGACTTTCGGAGATGAGGAGGGACGAACATGAACTGGGCGACGTAAGATAAGACCGAGACAGCACGACGGCGATAAAGTAAAGCGGTCGCCTCTGTCGCAGAGCCACCAGCAGCTATCATGGCACAACGAGACTGGTACTTACTGAGCGGGGCGTGGCACAAATCCCATTCGACATCAGGTCCTAGAAACATCCCAAGGTACTTGAGTTTGCCCGAATTTCCCATGGAGGTCCATTCCCGAAGGTGAGAGCTAAGCCAGAGGCGATACTGGTGAATGACTTCAGGAGATGCCGGATCTATAAGCGGGACAATGTGGCACTTCGGGATCTTGAGCTTTAAGTGCGCCAGTCTCTGAGCCTTCCGAAAAACCGCCGAGATCTCACTCAATGCGGAGATGCACTTCAGCGCCATGCCGGTGTCTTCGGCACAAGCTCTCGTATGGCCACGGCCCGCGCCGTCCACCACGGAGCGAAAGTCTTGAAGAAAGGGATCAAGAGCGAGACTGAAGGGAAGCCCAGAAGCCGGGCAGCCCTGGACGATGCCAGCCGTGATGTGGTACATAAAGCTAGTAACCCCACCAATGTTCCCCCAACACGCGACGTTTTCGTAGATAACCTGGTAGAACCACCGAAGAGGAGGGGGGAGGGCGAGAGCGTCGAGCACCAGCATCAGCCATCTCTGACTCAAGCTCGGGAAGGCCTGGCCGAAGTCAAAACCTATAAGCAGCGGGGGCGACGCCCTGGGGCCCATAGAGTAGACCCTCAAGTAAGTGTCTAACTCCACGATGTTCGAACAAAAGCTTCGGCCCGAAACGAAACCACGTTGGTTCGAGTCGAGTCCAGCAGGGACGCGACGAGAGAGCTCCCAACAACAAACCCCCGTCAGGATCTTACAGTCCGTGTTTTTGAGGCCGAGAGGCCGAGTATCCCCAACATCCCGAAAAAATCCATCTTGATCGCCAGCTTCGGTGCCCTTGGGAGCGTATACTCCCAGCAGCTCGTTAAAGTTGAAGGAGAGCGAGAAGCCGCTCAAGATCCACTGAAGTCCTTCAAACAGCATGGAGGGACCTAGCGGGAGATGCTGCCACGCAGCGCATCTGAGACGGTCGGGCCCAGGGCCAGAGTCGGACTGCCTCCGAAGGTAGCTGTCCAGGAAGGCCAAAGTGGGGGGGGGGAGATCGCGGCGCGAAGCTCGAGGGGCGAACTCCTGAAGGTACGACTCCGCAGGCTCTTCTTCGAAAGGCTTACCAGAAAAGACTCGACTTCGCAGGCTCTTCTTCGAAAGGCCTACCAGAAAAGACAAGGGCCAAATGGGCAGACAGCGCTTCAAGGACGCGGGAGGGTTCCTGCAAGATTTGCCCCTGGGCCCGAACCCCCGCCAGAGAGACGCGTTTGTCAGAGGGGGGCCATAACTTAGCAGCCTTTCTCATTTTCTCCACCCGTCCTCGAAGCCGAGCCCGGCGCTGCCCGCTTCCAGCAGCAGCAAGACTCGCTTGCACGAGTTGTCGCCGACGCTGTGAAACTTCAGCGTGCAGCGTGTCAGAGAGCGATGCGAAGTCCAGCGGCGAGACCAGATCGACCGTGCTCGCAGCTTCGTCGTAGACGAGGTGCTCACGAGCGAGAGGGTGGGACAGGCAAGCGCGTTCGGCGAGACGCACATCTTGCCGAAAGACAGCGCGTGCACACGTACGCAGGACTATGAATTTGGCGTCGAGCGACTGCGGCTTGTGTATGATAAGCGTGTTTCGGGCATATCGAGCTGCTTGCACCATGAGTTTCTTATAATGAGCATGTCTGAGAGGTACACTGAGATGTTCATATTCAGCAGCAGCAAGTGCACGACGCATATACCACAGAAATTCGGCCGTGCGAAAGATCTCACGCGGGATGGGCCGGGCATCTTCAGGCGGCCGCTGGCGAGCAACAAGAGTCGCACAGACTGCCGCATGGTCTGAGATGTGTTTCGCTAGAGGCTGTTCTGGGATTCCCACCGCCTCCCCGCTGGCAACCATCCGAGATAACACCCGCCCTGGAGCAGAGCAGAACAACCGATCGATGTTGGATAAGTGCTGTACCCCCCCATGATAATGGGCAGGCGCCTCTAGCTGAAACTCGACCATCGTACGAAGAACTTCTCGCCACTCGAGAGCCCCTGGAACGAGCGGCGGCAGAGGTGCGTTGAAAAGCTCGTCGCTCGGGTTGAGCGGCACGGGCGGTTGCAGACCGAAGTTAAAGTCCCCGACAACGATGACCAGCTTATTCTGTGGGTCTCGACTAGCATCCATTAGATCATTAGCGATGCACTGACATACGTGACGACGTTGCACACGAGAGATACTGTGATTGTGAACGTTATAGTGAGATATCCATGTCGAACCATCATGAGATGAGAAACGCGTGTGTAATACTCGACCAGGAACCAGAGAGAGAGAGAGAGAGAGAGAGAGAGAGAGAGAGAGAAAAGAGACGTGGGGAGACGCGCTGCCGAACCTCCGCTCCCGTTCGCTGCTGGGGTTAAACTTCGGTAAAATGTGACAGCGCCTCCTGCAGGGCGCGGCCTAGTGATGCCATCATCGTCAAGCACTGCTGGAAGGAAAGAGGAGGAGCAGGAGAAGGGGAGATTAGCGTGGTGTAAGAAATCTCGCACCTCTGCAATCGATCCGTGGCCTTCCTGCGCGGCCACGATTGCCCCAGGACGGAGCAGGCGTTTTAAATTGCGGAATTTAGCAGTGCGCACGAGAGTCTGATGGTGCAGCAGGGCATTCGAGTTCCAAGAGCCGATCCTCAACGGCGTCTCGGAAGATCCGCTCCAGGGAGCGAAGAACGTGCTAAAGAGACCACTGGGTCTGGTTGTCCCCCTGGATGGCGACAGCCAGCGGCTCCTCGATTTCCTCGCGGGAGATATTCTCGAGAGCCAGATTCGCTTCAGCCCAGCGAACCCGCGGCGCGTCGTCGGCCTGTGGAGTGATCTCCACGAGCTGGCGCCAATTAGTGGAAATGGTGCCGCGCAGCTTGTCAACAAAAAACTTGTTGTCCTGGGAGCGGTGCTCAAAGAACCCCCTGGCAGCCTTAAGCGCGACTTCGCGCTTAACCTGGCACTGTTTTTTTTGTCCGACCCGACGAAGATCTCCGAGCGGGCCCCCGAAATCGCAGGAGCGAAAAAGCGCATCCACTCCTCTCCAGGGCGCTGCGGGCGCAACAGGCTGAGTGCATGCTGTGCACGGCGGGCGGCGAACCGGGAACTACCCTTGAACTTGATCGTGAACCTCTTGTCCGACGGTCCCCCCTGGGGCCCCCACTCGGACGACTCGGTGTTGAGACGCTCCAGCCACGGAAGAAGGGCTCCATGAACTTGATGCTTCGTTGTCTGCTCCTTGCAGCGGACCACAATGATCGACGCGCCGATGGCACGGTTGAGCGCCGAATCCAGAGGCAACTTCGGGAAGACCGTGGGCATCTCGCTGGGAGTTTCCTTGACCACGTTGAGCTCACGCTTGAGTTGTTTGACCTCTTCATGAAGAACCTGGAGCTGCTTGGTGTGACCGCGTTGAATCGTTTCCACTCCATGAAGACGTTGCTCGACCTGCGATGCCATCGCAGAACATGTAGTTTGCACCCTGGTAGCCAATCCCTGTAGACTGGAGTTGAGCGCGGAAGTCGTGTCCGTGACCTGCTCGAGCAGCTCAGCAGGCAAGGCCTCGATGGAGTCCTGTAAGTTGGCGGCGTGGACGACCTCGAAGTCAGCATCACCTGCGGGCAGAGGACCAGCGCTACGTTTGTTGATGCCACCTTGCGCTCCTCGGCCACCACCACCCAAATCAGCACCAGGAGGGGCAGCACCACGGACAGGAGTAGCCACTTGCGAAGACCCACCAGCGCCCACTTGAGACGGCGGGAAGGTAGGGATGTCGTCGAGGTCGATATCTGTGGCCATCTGCATCTGACTCGGGATGACATGACCGCCGTCGCCCATGGCTCGCAGAGAACACTGGTGGTGCACAGGGTGAGAGGACGAGAAGGTGTGCCGCGGGCAGGCCCCAAGCGATTCGAGAGATCGCTACGGATGGGTCCAAAGCTAATCGCAACACCTCGGTTCCCCGAACCTTCGTTACGTTTAGCCTTGAGCCAAACTGGCTACGGACCTCCTCCTCAGCCTCCTCCTCCTCCTCCTCCTCCTCCTCCTCCTCCTCCTCCTCCTCCTCCTCCTCCTCCTCCTCTGCACTGCGAGGCTCGCCGTCCACCCCGCCCTCCTCACAGACGCCATCCTTCTGCCTCTCCCTCGTTCCCCCGCTCCCTGCCGTCGCCGCTGGCCGCCGCCCACTCACCCACCCTCAGGTCGGGCATGTCCCCCTACAGGCGGATGTTAGACGAAAAATGCAACACATGCCAACGGAGTTCCCCACATAAGAATATTAACGGTTTCGTGGGACGCATGGGGTACGACAGCATCAACACGAAGGAGAAGCTCGAAACCCTGAAAATAGTATGGGTTTCCGAAACCGTCCTCGCTCAGGCGGGGCCCCTCTGGAGGGGTGGGAGGGGCACGAAACCATGTAAATCGGGGCCTCCCTGGAGAGGTGGGAAGGGCACGACACCATGTAAATAGTATGGGTTTCCGATACCATCCTCGCTCAGGCGGGGCCTCCCTGGAGGGGTGGGAGGGCCACGATACCATGTATATCGTATGGGTTTCCGATACCCTCCTCGCTCAGGCGGGGTCTCCCTGGAGGGTTGGGAAGGGCACGATACCATGTAAATCGTATGGGTATCCGATACCCTCCTCGCTCAGGCGGGGCCTCCCTGGAGAGGTGGGAGGGGCACGAAACCATGTAAATAGTACAGGTTTCCGATACCCTCCTCGCTCAGGCGGGGCCTCCCTGGAGAGGTGGGAGGGGCACGAAACCATGTAAATAGTATTGGTTTCCGATACCCTCCTCGCTCAGGCGGGGCCTCCCTGGAGAGGTGGGAAGGGCACGAAACCATGTAATTAATATGGGTTTCCGATACTCTTCTCGCTCAGGCGGGGCCTCCCTGGAGGGGTGGGAATGGCACGAAACCATGTAATTAGTATGGATTTCCGATACCCTCCTCGCTCAGGCGGGGCCTCCCTGGAGAGGTGGGAGGGCACGCAACCATGTAAACAGTATGGGTGTCCGATACCCTCCTCGCTCAGGCGGGGCCTCCCTGGAGAGGTGGGAGGGGCACGAAACCATGTAAATAGTACAGGTTTCCGATACCCTTCTCGCTCAGGCGGGGCCTCCCTGGAGGGGTGGGAGGGGCACGAAACCATGTAAATAGTATGGGTTGCCGATACCCTCCTCGCTCAGGCGGGGCCTCCCTGGAGGGGTGGGAAGGGCACGATACCATGTAAATCGTATGGGTATCCGATACCCTCCTCGCTCAGGCGGGGCCTCCCTGGAGAGGTGGGAGGGGCACGAAACCATGTAAATAGTACAGGTTTCCGATACCCTCCTCGCTCAGGCGGGGCCTCCCTGGAGGGGTGGGAGGGGCACGAAACCATGAAAATAGTATGGGTTTACGATACCCTCCTCGCTCAGGCTGGGCCTCCCTGGAAGGGTGGGAAGGGCACGATACCATGTAAATCGTATGGGTATCCGCTACCCTCCTCGCTCAGGCGGGGCATCCCTGGTATGGAATGGTAGGCATGGTATGATATGGGAGGCTGGAATGGTAGGCATGGTATTGATATGGGAGGCGGGAGGCGGGAGGGAGAACGAGAGGATGTTCTGGGGAAACAAGAACCCCACTCAAGATGTGGGGAACTAAAACGAAAAACTAAAAACAGTATCCCGGCAAATCAACCTAACAGCGATGTGTATGATCATATCTGGAAGCATTATCCTGAAGATTCAGATTAGATCCAGTTGTAGAATTCTGCTGTTCTCGCAGCCTCTGTCAGCCTCAGCCTCAGCCTCAGCCTCAGCCTCGCCTCAGCCTGCCTCAGCCTCAGCCTCAGCCTCAGCCTGCCTCAGCCTCAGCCTCAGCCAGCCTCAGCCTCAGCCTTCAGCCTCAGCCTCAGCCTCAGCCTCAGCCTCAGCCTCAGCCTCAGCCTCAGCCTCAGCCTCAGCCTCAGCCTCAGCCTCATCAGCCTCAGCCTCAGCCTCAGCCTCAGCCTCAGCCTCAGCCTCAGCCTGCCTCAGCCTCAGCCTCAGCCTCAGCCTCAGCCTCAGCCTCAGCCTCAGCCTCAGCCTCAGCCTCAGCCTCAGCCTCAGCCTCAGCCTCAGCCTCAGCCTCAGCCTCAGCCTCAGCCTCAGCCTCAGCCTCAGCCTGCCTTCAGCCTCAGCCTCAGCCTCTGCCTTCAGCCTCAGCCTCAGCCTCAGCCTCAGCCTCAGCCTCAGCCTCAGCCTGCCTCAGCCTCAGCCTCAGCCTCAGCCTCAGCCTCAGCCTCAGCCTCAGCCTCAGCCTCAGCCTCAGCCTGCCTCAGCCTCAGCCTCAGCCTCAGCCTCAGCCTCAGCCTCAGCCTCAGCCTCAGCCTCAGCCTCAGCCTCAGCCTCAGCCTCAGCCTCAGCCTCAGCCTCAGCCTCAGCCTCATCAGCCTGCCTCAGCCTCAGCCTCAGCCTGCCTCAGCCTCAGCCTCAGCCTGCTTCAGCCTCAGCCTCAGTCTGCCTTCAGCCTCAGCCTCAGCCTCAGCCTCAGCCTCAGCCTTCAGCCTCAGCCTGCCTCAGCCTCAGCATCAGCCTGCCTCAGCATTCAAAATGTGGCCCGGGAATGGAGTTCTGGGAACTCGAAGAACACGAAGTGGCCTACAGTTGGCTCCGGGCATTCAAAATCATGCCCAGGAATGGAGTTCTGGGAACTCGAAGACCACGAAGTGGCCTACAGTTGGCTCCGGGCATTCAAAATCATGCCCAGGAATGGAGTTCTGGGAACTCGAAGACCACGAAGTGGCCTACAGTTGGCTCCGGGCATTCAAAATCATGCCCAGGAATGGAGTTCTGGGAACTCGAAGGCCACGAAGTGGCCTACAGTTGGCTCCGGGCATTCAAAATCATGCCCAGGAATGGAATTCTGGGAATTCGAAGAACACGAAGTGGCCTACAGTTGGCTCCGGGCATTCAAAATCATGCCCAGGAATGGGGTTCTGCGAACTCGAAGACCACGAAGTGCGCTACTGTTGGCTAAAAAAGGAGTCCCCGGATCTCCCCGGTTTTACGCGGCACCCGTCCGGCATCTGCCCAGACCCCCCTGGGGAGTCATGATGCTCTCTTCTGACCCAACTAGAAACCTATCAGTCTTCGCTGTTAGGTAATACTCAAAACTTCCCCCCAAAAAACATCCCCCGACTATTTTTGGACTATTGTTGGACTTTCTTCCTGTAGAGGAACAGGCCCGACTTAAACCCACCCACCCGCCGACGCCGACCACGGCGACGACGGCGACGGCGGCAGCGACCACCGCCCGCCAGGGACCCACTGGGGACCCGCTTTGACGAACGAACAACACACACGCACACTCACACACACGCACACTCACACACACACACACACACACACACACGCACACACACACACACGCACACACATACACACACACACCCATAGGGCGCGAATGGCTTTGATCGCTTGCTCTTCCCCTTTTTCCCTTTTCGGGGGGTGTCGACCCCTCCCCCTGCTCCCCACCCCTGGGTCTGGACAGGGCCTTCTGCGAGGGGGCCCGCCAGGAGCCCGCCCTGGTTCCAGGCAGAGGGGGGCCTCTCGTAGCGGGGTCGCAAACAGCGAATGCCACCGATCGCCACGTGGCGCAGAGCGCGTGGCAGCCACGTGCTGGTATCGTACGACGTGCGCATCCCGCACGAGCGATTGCACGAGCTAGGGTCAAAACTGATAGTAAAGATACACGACGAGGGTGCAGGGGCCTTGGAAGGCAATGCTGACACTGTTCGAGCGGGGCGCGGCAAACGAAAAAGGCCAAGGATGGGAGGGGAAGGAAGCACGGGGTCGACTGCATTCATCCTGTGGCACAGGGCGCGTGACAACCACGTGCTGACAGTGCACGATGTGCGCATCCCGCGCGAACGATTGCGCAAACTACTTGGGGAACCCCAAGGGTACCGACACCGCCACTCCCCAAACCTCCCCCAGGGTGGTTCTGACCAGAATTGCAAGGCGAATCAGGGATGAGGGCTTCCCAGGAGACTCAAAAAGGCGAGAACGAAGGGTGGCGGCATGTGACCCTTCCTCATCTGGCTATTGCGCACGCTTTCAAGGCCCCCGTTGCACAGAACCCATTGGCTCGAACCCTACCGCCATACGCCTCCCGCCGCGGGGGGGGGCACCAACCGGGAGCCCGCCACCAAGGGCCCGCAGGCCGTCACAGCCGCTGCGGCTGCGGACATCAGGGAGCCGAGAGCATCCCGAGGCCACGCAGACGGCGATGTTGCTTAGCGGTGATGTTGGGAACCAAAGTGTAGCAACTCACGAACGACATGTGACTACATCTCCAATATGCCAATGCATCAAGAGGATACGACACAGCGGATTGCAGGAGAGCACAAGCCACGCGTTCCCACAACACCGAAACCTACATCGCCGTTATCTACATCGCCATAGCCTACATCGCCGTTAGCGTGCCTACGGGCATCACTTGCGCTCGCAGGCGAATCTGCAAATGGAAGGCTCACGGTACAGTCAACACTGATAATACGGATGAGCAGCTTTCCCCGACGTTTCCCTTGCATCCTTTCCCCGCGGCCCGTCCTTGGCCACTTTCGTTGGCCACGCCCCGCCCGTCATGTGCCGATGGCCCCCCAAGGCTCGTCAAGGCCTCGTCAAGCTCGCACACAGCTCCTCCCAAGACTCGCTCAATGCCTCCCGAAAGCTCGCTCAAGGCCTTGGCCATGCCCCCCTCGTCAACCGCTCGTCAAGGCCCTTACACCCTTATCGTGCTCAATTTCGGCTATACTCGGCAACACGCAAGAGTGACCCTGGGTAAGAGTGACCCTGGGTGCGCGGCTTTTGGGGGGCCGCGGGGAGACCAAACCTGGGCGCGCAAGCCGCTGCTGCCGCTTCGTACTCAGCCATCTGAGGGCCCATCTGTGCCCGCACCAAAGGTCACTCCGGCGAAGGGTCACTCTTACGTCTAGTCGATATAGGTCTCAACGGCGCCCTGGAGAAAAAGGTGGTCTCAAAGCCGTGTGACAAACCGCGCGCTGACCTCAGAGCCCCCCAGGACCTCACCGCGCGGTCAATCACCGCAAGGTTTCGGGGCCTGGGGTCCCCAGTCGCTCGAGACATCCTCGGAGAGCGTCTCAAATCCAAAAACCGCGCGGTAACCCCCAATCTCCACTGACTCGCCACACGTCGTGGTCGCCACACCAATTGGGGCCAGACAGTCAATCTGTATATCCGCCGATCCGGCGTGTGAGTTTCTGAGAGCGTGGGCTTGAGCTCGCTCAAGCTTCGCTCTGGAGGGGGGGTCGGGGGGGGACGCAAACGACGAAAGAATTGACACGCGAGGGGGGGGGGGGAAAGGAGAGAGGGGAGGGGGGCAGGAGAGAGAGGGGGTGGGGGGGACAGGAGCGGGGGGGGGGAAAAAGAAAGAGAGAGAGTTGGTTTCTCAGACTTGAGCCAGTACGTGACATACGTTTCACTGCTCATTTGTCCATGCTTGCTCTAAGCTTGCTATGTGAAACACAACGAACAGTAGTCTAACGAGGTCTGTACAACAATATATTTATTATGCTACCCGTTCTCTTGACAACTTAGAATCAGAAAGCGGATCGTGGAGCGATCCCGGCCTCACACATCAGCAGCATCTCTTCGTAGATGTCGGCGACCAACTCCACGTACTTGTCACGCCGTAGATCATCATCGTTGTCAAGTAAGTCGTCCTCGCTGTAGTCCGGCTTGATCACGCTGGACTTGGTCCTGATGATTTGTTATCCTCTGTAGCTTCCATAACCCTGTCGTGCATTTGAATAGTAACTGAGGAAATACTCCAAGTTTCGTCATCCCATCGGCCAACATGCTCGTAGTGGGAACATAAGCTACTCTGCGAAAGCTTCCAGTCAAACGATCCTCTCGTGGTGGCATTACCGAGATCCTCTTGGTTTTATATGTCGTCAGTCCTCTGGCTCCTGTGATCAGCTCGAAGAGGTCCATAGTGCGGTCACCGCATCGCACGGAATCAACAGCACGCTATTCTTTCCCAACTCCAATAACTGACGAGGTCACGTAATCTGCATAGCGAACAACTCCGTCATCCGTGAGGAGATTAGCTGTGCCACCTGCAACCCACCAACACATGAATTCGTTTCAACATGAGAGGTGCTGTGACTCACTCGTGCTGCTTTCCTTGCCGTGTTTTGCTCTTGATGGCGCGGGCCAAGAGAGCGTTAAACTGCTTCAAGTGCGTCATCAGAGGGCTGACCATCTCGCTTTGTAGAAGCACAACTCCATGACATAGATCCACACGTGCCAGGCAAACCCATAAGAGACTACACAACAACGATCTGGACTCCCTGTGTTCTGTCTTGTCCAAAGGCAGGCTGTCGTTCTTGAGTCGCTTAGCGTCGGTTGCCTTTGCTGGAGTTAGCTTCACCAGGTAATGTTCTTGATCCAGGAAGTAGTGTCCTGGTGATGGCATAGAATGACGTACTCCAACATATATCAATGGATGAACGCATCTCTTGACTGCCAAAACGTTCTGACAATCACATGTAGGTCCTGTCCAAAAAGCTCTAAGAAGCGATAGTCAGGATGTCATCCACCTGAGTGATATAGATCGCCACGATCTCCCATCCACAAGTAATGTAAAACAAATTCTCATCATGGTAGGCGCTCATGAAGCTCAGTTCTTTGGCCGCGAAGTTCGCCGGCGCCAGCTGCCATAAGAGACGGCCGTCAACGAGTCCATGCATGGCCTTCAACAGCTCGAGCACGAAGTAGGTTATGTCCTGGTCCTGCACACAGATGCCACTGCCATCGATGTCTCGAAGATGCCTCCACGCGTTTGGAGGAGGCTTGAACCGGACCTTCCGAAGCTGCTTCGCTGCGTGTCCAAGTTCAGCTGCCCGGCGTACAACTTCAGGAAACTTGAGGCCCTGCAAGCAGGCCGTGCTGATGTCTACACTCTCGCTCACGAGGTCGTACTGAGCTGCCAGCGATGCTGCCAAGCGGTGAGAAAGTCGTGACGCTGTCGGACTGTGTCTGTCAATGCTCGTCTTCTGTCGGTCAAGAAAGCCTCGTCCACAACATCTGCTCTTCACCAGCCCTTTTGATCGATCTCACCACTTCCGGATCCGCGCACCGTCGATGGCGTTGTTGGAAGCTGAAGCTGGTGCGAGCTTGAAGATACCATGAGACACAAAAATGCTGACCTCCTTCCCGTCTGCTGTTTCAACTGCTGGCCAATAGGCAATGCTCCCCACTGGAGTGAGAATCCAATTGCTCGATGCACTGAAACACTCGTCATCCTTGAAATCATAAAAGAAAAAGCGCGAGGTACGTAAGGGGCCTGGAACTACCAGGAGAGCCCCCTTGCCAAGGTAAGGCGCCAGCTTCCTCAATCCGAGCCTAGTGTAGGAGAAGCTCTGCATCGTGAATTGCGTGGTTCATGTAATCTGCTGCGTAGTCGTCATGAACTTCGTCGAGCGAACACTCTGCTGGAGAAGCCCACCAGATTGGGAAAGGTGTGGCACATCTGGAAACTTGTAGATCCTTGTAGTCGAGGGTGTCATCCAAGGTACCTTCGGGATACTCGATGGCGTTGTCAGGATCTTCATTGGCAGGGTGCTCGGTCGCCTGATGCGATGGGCCTTCGGCTTCAGGGTGCCCAATAATCTGGTCCAGATCTTCAGCTCTTTGCTCTGGTGAAGGTTCTGCTTGCCGCACTGCATCGGAATAATGTTCCCCATCATGTTCTGGAGAGGTTCGCTGGGAAAGAACGCCTCGAACATTCTGGGGAGTGGAGATTCCCGCTGTCGTTGACGTAGTGGTCGTCGGCGCTGCTATCGGAAATATCGGATGAGATGATGATGCTGAAGATGTCTTTAGCTGCTTCTCGCCTGGAGGGAAGTATCGTAGATGTCTCCGATCTCTTTTGGCCTGTTGTTGCTCTCGGTGGTGGGGGCGGCGCCGTGGGCGAGGCGGGAGCAGCCTTGGCGGAAGCAGCCTTGGGAGCAGGCCTTGCAGGTCGCTCTTCAACTTCAGGCAACTGGGTCCGAACACGAGTGCGAGACCTGTCATGATCTTCTCCCGATGAGGTTGAACTCAACTCAGCCTCTGTCTGCTCATGTATCATTGGCGATGCCAGTGGAGTATCGGGTATGGCTACTTGCCTGGGTGTCCCAGCACGAGGTGTCATAGGCAGTGGCACCGTCGGCGTAGCTGGAAGATGTAGTCCTAGGGGAGGTGCCATTGGAAATGGAAATGTCGGCGCCGCTGGAACCTGGGGTAGTGGAACACGTCCTTGCCACGGAGACTTCGGACTTGCTGGAGCCTGAGGTGAAGATGGAAGTGGTGCTTGCCAGGTCGCCGGCGCTGGAGGGGCTACCACTGGCGCTGCTGGTGGTGCAGGAGGTGCCAGAGGTGGCGGCGGATGTCCTGCTGCAACGTCTGATACTTGCGTCATTGGGCTGTCATTCGTCATGCTGGCCTCTGGCGGCTGCAGGCTGACCTCCAATGGTCTCGAAGGTGCTGCTGGTTTTGGCGGTGGTGGTGATGGCGGTCTCCTCGGCTGGTCTGGCGGCGTCTGGTAATCAGGCGCAGGCGGTATCGTGGATGGTGTCCCATCTGACCATGGCCAAGGCGAAGGTTGCCACATCATCTTGTTCTTTGGGCCCACGACGTCGTCCAGGTCTGGAGTGCGTTCATAAGAATCATTCGGCTCGTCTTGAACTTTAAAGAAATAGAGCAATACATATGATGACTCAGACCATGGACCGTGAGATGCTAAAGTGATGGCGCTGGCCGTTGCAAACTGCTTCACCGCATAGTTCGATCGGGAGCTCCGATTCCACAGAACCAGGATGCATCGTCGCGCTGCAGGCGCTGTCGTCGCACGCTTGCACTGAGTGCCCACCTGAATGCCACCGAGGTCCGACTCAAGAAACGTAGTGTTGGCCACCTGCTTGGCGACCTTTTACAGATGCGGCTCGTTCTCGTAGAGGTCTGGAAGTACGGCTATGAAATGACCTTCTGCCTCGTTGAAGACCTTGCCAAAGATAAGTGGAGCGTTTGGTGCCAGCTGCTCGACCAAACTCATAAGTTCAAAGACCACTTGTGACTTATCTTGATCAGTCTTGTAGTCCGCGTGTGTGTCTCCTTGTGTCAGCAACCACGTGAAACCCACATGTGGTCGTATATGTCGACGGGACCAGCATGGGATATCCACGCCAGGAGACAGTCGCCTTGTTCTCTGGCATGTAGTTCTTGATGAGATCTGCTGGTCCTCTCCATCCAGGGTCGTCTTTGGTGTCGGGCTCTCTCCACGAGTCCACCTTGGGGCCGTCCACCAATTTAGCTGCATCGGCTGCGGTATGCGGCTGAACTCGCGTGCTGTGGGCCTCGGCGATCCTGTCCTCAACGGTCGAGGCATTGATGGCACCCCTGGTGGCCATCCTGAGCCGGATGGAGGTCTCCACGGCATCCGGCACACTCTCGAGGATACCCAGCTGCGCGACAAGTCCAGGGTTCTCATGATCAGAAAGCCCTCGTGGTTGAACTCCAGTAAGTGCCGCTGCTGGCGTAGATCCACCATAAGAAAGAGACAGGTTCGTGGTCATGCAGCACTTCTCAACGCATCGCTCTTCGCTGACATTCCATCCTTGCTTCTGCGCTGTGGCCCGCAACTTCATACTGCCAATGCGCAATATCTGAATTCGCCTATCACACTTTGTCGCTGCAGTGTGGCCCTGACTTCCACCAAGGTCCCTGTTGATCGAGAAATGCTCGCACGCCTTGGATGCCAGATCCGAGATAGCCGCTCCTTCCTGATCTGAGACGAGCCACCACGTGGGTCCAAAATATTTGATCCACAGGTGAAAGGCCGCATGCATCCAACAGTCTGCAGTCTTGTGCTCGAGCTTCGTCGTGAGAGCATAGCTGATGCATTCATGAACAAAGACTACAAAAATCATGTCCCATATGAACCACAGATCTGTCTGCACGCGAAAATAGAAGTGAGGGTCTAACGTAACTCCATGTTGAGGTCGTGTAGGGTGTCGGCGCCAATCCATGCAATCGATGCACATCTTAGGAATGACCTGAAGTACCAAGGTCAGAACCTCCGTGCCAAAACCTCCCCGTCGAAAAAAACCGAAGCACATCGTCACGTGGAGCATGCCAGAACTTGATATGGAGGCCAAGAACGATCTTTTGCTTCTCGGCAGTGCTGATCGAAGGGTCGTTCATCTTGCCGCGAATCTTGGCGAAGTCGAAGCTCGGCTCGATGTAATCCGGCAGCTCCACTACCTTCGGGTCTGCGTACGGTTCCAATGTCCTGGGACCTGTTTTCCGTGTCAGAGCCTTCCTGGGAGGTCGTGGCTCTGGATGTGCGGGAGGAGGAGGAGGATCGGCTGCGCCTGTATCTCCAGGTAGTACTGGTTGATCTTCACCCGCACCGTGTTCAACTGCAGCTGCTGGCTCCGGCGCTGGGGCTGGAGGCTCAGCAAGTACTGGTCCTGCTGGTGGTGCTGGGTGTGCTGCTGCTGCTGCTGGTCAGGCTGCTGCTTCTGCTCCTGGTGCGGGAACACCTCCTGGTGGCACAGATGCTGATCCACCAGCACGAAGAGGGTCAAAGCGGCAGCCTTTGACCTTAGTGTGTGGAAGTGTAGGTACTGGTTGTCCGTCAGGGCCGATCTTGTGAGCTCCATGCTTGCACCGCTCGAACGTCCAGCCAACGAAGTGAGACTGGCTCCTGCTGATGTGCTGCATGTCCGAGCTGATGTTATGCCGAACCGCGTCGTTTCCGATATGCGTCGCAACGTCCATGAGCAGGGCCAAGCAGGATAGCCATGGATATACTGCTGAAAGTGCTGCTCGGTGAATAGACCCGACTCTGCCCTGCAAAATGCCGTGGTCCTTGCACTTGTTCTCGCCGTTGCAATGCCGCAGCGAATGTCGGAGTTGAATGCCAGTCACCAAGAGGGCCGCGGCCTTCTGAGTAGGTAGGCCCGTCTCATCACTCGCGCCGAACTGACACTGATCGGTGTGGTACCTCTTATTGTCACCCAGAATCTTCGATGGTGACTGCACAACCTTCTTGAGCGGACTCTTGCTGAATATCGAGGAAGACCGGGGATTCTCAGCGATGCAGACCTCATCACGCCCAAGATCGTCGTCCATGTGCTGTGCTACCCAGTCCAAAGTCGATCCTTCGGCTTGTCCAGCTTTCTCGCGCTTCTCTGGAGGCGATCGATTTGACTGAACAGACCATGGTGCACATCGTGGAGACCAACAGTGAACGCGAACACCCAGTTCTTGCTTGCACTGATCCAGTAGGCGTCGATGTTCAGGCTGCTTCAAGTCCCATCCATATCAGTTGCCCACAGGAAAGGCGATCTTGAGACCAACAGCTGCTGCAGCTGCCGACAGGCGACCAGATCCACTCATTCCTTCTTGCATGCAAAGAGGGGTGCCGTGAAAATAACGCTTCATGACCGTGGTCCACTGACGAGCGTTGTCCGGCGCAATGACCACACAGCCCGTGAAGGTGTACAATTATTCCGGCATCGCCCGATACTCATGAGATAATCGTTTCGAGATCTCTTCCATATGTCGAGGTCTGTGATCACCTTCGTAAACAAAACCGTCAGTCATGTTCCAAGCCTTGAAGTAGTCCAGGTCATGGTGCTTCGTGAATCTGCTGAAAGAGGGCCAATCGCATGTCGGTGCCCATTGAACGCTGATCTCTTGAGTTTGCGTAGGTGCCGACGAACTGCGAATTGGTGCAGTACTGGTTCCCGTTCTCGAGGCCTGGCCAAGGAGCTGACTGGGAGCCTTACCCTCAGGGGCCTGCTGACCGAGGATGTTGCGGCAATATTTCCGAACTGCATCCTTCAGCATGTCTTCCTCAACGTTGGCTTGGCCAAACTTCCCGATGGGTAAAAGGCAGTGCCCACTGTCCGTAAAATAAACTCTGATAAAATATGCTTTCTTCTTGCCGTGAGGGACGGAAGCGTTCGAGACTAGAACTCCATCACGATTGTCTCGGATGTCGCAGAAGAGGGCGGCCGTATACTGCAACAAGGAGGAGTTGGGAAGTAACCCAGGGCACTTGGAGCCAGTACCGCCCGTCAAATCTGCCATGAACATGATATCACTGCATCCAGGGACTCCAATCAGCATCGTCGCAACTGCCAGTCCAGGGTCTGGCTGCCCATCAGTGCCAGAGAAGGTGCCGGTGCTGGGCTCGAGCTCGCACTGAAGGCCTGCGCTCTTCAAGTGCTGCTTAACAAAATCCTTCATCGTGCCCGCGCCCACGATGCCAGCTGCCGCTCCTGGGCCCACGATGAGACTTGCCATCTCTTTGCCACGAACAGCGCGCGTCGTGCTGAAGTCCTTGGCGGGGCTGTCCGTCGCCATGAAGATGCCGCGCTTGATTTGACCATAGCCGATGCCGTCGTCCATGGGGGTGTCGCCAGCGGGGGTCTCCCTGACTTCCGGCGGCGGCCTGAAGCGCTGAGGATCTCCGTCGTCGTCGCCATCCTTTGCTTCAGGTCGTGGCCGGAAACGGTGAGGATTATCATCGTCACCCTCGTCGTCTCGTTGGAGCCTCAGCGGCGTCGACGGAAGTAGCTCTGTCTGGATGATAGGGGTCTTCGGGAAAGACTCTGACAAGAACTCGAAGGAGCCCGTGATTTCTGACGTCGCCTCTGGCGTCGGGATCTGAATGTTAAGAGGTGTTGTTGCTGAGGGCGCTGGCGACGCTGAGAAAATTCCAGGCTTCGGCGCGGCCCAAGAGAAATGCGGATGATAGCTGCCCGTCTGGGTAGAGTGCGCTGAGCCGTCGTCGCAATAACTGCCATAACCGAACTCAGAGGAATCATCGTTCCAGTCGCCATCGTCACCGTAGAAGCCACCTTTTGATCGAGACTTGCCCTTGCGACTCTTGCCTTTCCGAGTCTTGCCGCATCCTTTGCTTTTGCCATTGCTTGATGAGGAAGCAGAACTACTCTTGCCTTTACAGCTTGAGGATCCATTAAGACTGGGGCGTACCGCATGCCCTCTCTGACAAGCTGCAACAGCAAGATGGTGTCCAGAAGGTCGAGCGCGTGCCTGTTGAGTGGCTGTTCCGGGTCTGCGTCTGGGTGACCCTGCGGGCGGTCGCCTGATTGCCGCTCGCCATGGTTGTAGCTCCATGGGGTTAGCCAACCTGTGGCAAGTGATGCAGTGTCGTCCAGTGGGGTCTCGGAGCATCCAAGAACCGCAGAAGTCGCATCGTTGGGTCGGGCAGAAGAAGTCCTGTAGCAGTAGTCGATGCGCTGTGGTGGACCAGGGCCATGCGTTGTCGTTACTGTCGCCCCCTTGAATCGGTATCCCAGGGATGCCCATTGAGCTGGCAGTTATTCCTGTAAGGGCGGGCTCTACCCATGGTACTGGGCCTCTGCCTGCTTGTCGTCTCGAGTGTACGTCGTCCCCAACCCGTCCAAGATTTCCCCTCCTGATGGCCCACTGTCTGATGCCCCCATGGTCCGGAAAGTGAACTATGTTCTGTCTGCGCTCATGAATTAGGACTCTATGCGCATACTCCCTGATTTCGCCGTCCATGGGGTCCTGGGTCCCGTCTGGTCGGTTAGGGCCGCTACTGTGCGGGGGCACTGCGCCATCGGGAGATCTGGTGGGCATGAGCATCCTGTCTGTGTCGAATCCATTCGGGAGCTCCATGCCTATGTCGCAGTAGTGCGCTGCAACGGCCATGGCCGCGTATTCGAGACGCGCTAGTTGCATTTCCGCTACGGAGGGATCATCGGCGTCCAATATTCCCCTTCTTATACTGGGGTCATGGGTGATGCTCGCAAAGCGGAAGGCGAGGACCTGCAACGGGTCTGGCTGCACACCCCCGAGGCGCCCTTCGTAATCTCCTCCCGTGACGGACCAAACAAGCCAGGAGAGGTCCAGGATGGCGAGGGTTGGGGCCGAGGTGGCTCGTTGCGAACCGAGTCCAGGGAGGAGGGCTTCTGCTGGAGCCGCACGCATGGGGCTGCCTGCTCGCATGCCTGGGTGACCAGGGCGATGCCCCCTCCACGCGTGGTGCGTGAGGAGCTCCAGGTTGCTGGTCTCGCGCGGTGTCCTCGGTGCCCCTCGATCGGGGATCTCGCGCCAGGGGCCGTCGATACGCACTAGGTGGCGGCGGAGGGCGTTCATGGTGCCCCCCCCCCCCCCCCCGCCAGTGACCCAAGCGTCCGCCACGGGCGGCCCACGCATGGGTCCGCCCGCCTCACGACTGGCTGCCCAGTCAGCGTTCGCGTGTCCTGTGGCGTCCAACCGTCGAGCGTGGAGGTCGGTAGCGCACTGCCCTCTATCTCTCTGGGCTTGGCTGGGGTCCTCAGCTTCCGAGGGGGCGATCTGGTTTTCCCTCCGCAGCTCTTCCCCCAGGGCAAGGTCGGGAGAGGGGTGGGAGGGCGGGTCGGGCATGAAGGGAACTCTGGGAGCCGCGCATCTCAACGCGAAAGGGGAGCCGTTGGCCGTCCTGATGAGGGGCACCCGCTCCCGACCTTGAGACGGGTCTTCGCGGCCGTTGCCAAGGCCGCGCGGGGGGCCATCTGGATGCCCCAGCCCAGGGGGTGGGTCGGGAGGGGAAAAGTTGGGAGAGGAGCAGGTGGGCGAGAGAAGGGAAACGCGAGGCGATCCCGCGGCAGCTATCGGAGGTCCGATGTGGTCGATCCGATCGACCAGGGAACCTGTCCCGACGGCGGGATCAGCAGAGACCCTGTTAGCGTTGGGTGCGTGAGGCCGCCCCAGGGACAACCCCGTCGTCGTTCCCGGGGAAGGTCGGTTACGGTCGGTCGTCTCAGCAGAAGGGCGCGCCTCTCTGTGGCCGCTGCTGCCAGGCCCACCCGTCTCTTGCTGTCTCCCTCCTGGCTGAAGGCCAGACTCTTCTATGAAATTAGCGGCGCGGAGGCTGGGCGCGGCTCTGGCGTCAACGCCCGTGTCTGCAGGGAGAAGGGCGGCGGAGTCAAGGCGGAAGCCGTTTGATCTGTTCGTAATGCCGTCTGCGCCTGTCGCACGGTCTTCGGCGCGCCTTCCCAGGGGTGGTCCCGCTGCAGGGCTGGCCCCGTCAGCGTCTAAGTCGGCGCGGTCGGTCGGTCGCCCGCAGCTGGCGCGAGGGTCCACCTGATGGGGAGGGCCCAGCACGGTGACACCAGGAGTCCCAGGAGGGTCGAAGTCGTCTCCGTTCGTGGTCACGGCCTCTGCGACTCTCTCTACGTCCATTGGCACTCTCTCTGGATCTCGAGCTGAAGGCCCGTCACTTCTGAGGTTGCCCGGTACGCCTTGGACCCTCGAGCTGAAGGCTCGTTCCGCGTGAGAATCTCGAGCTGAAGGCTCGTCACATCCGCGACTGTCCAACTGGGGGGCGGGTGGCTGACGAAAGTCTTCGGGGAGTTGACTGGTCGCTGCATCGCCGTCGGCGCCGAACAGTCCGCTCGGGGCGCCCCAAGCTGCAGGCTCGCTCAAAACTGCTGTCCCGCTGGGAGCCCCTCGGGCTGAAGGCCCATTCTCTACGTGAGCAGTGCTGCCAACTCCAGGAAGGGCGGCGGGCGCGCGGCGACTCCCGTCGCCGCTCGTGGCCACATGCCCAGCGGCGCTCCCGACGTCCACTGGTGCCGTCTCCGACTCTCGAGCTGAAGGCTCGTCACCTCTGAGGTTGCTCGATTTGCCTTGGAGTCTCGAGCTGAAGGCTCGTTCCGCGTGAGAGTCCCGAGCAAGAGGTTCGCCCCGCCTGAGACTGCCAGCCTGGGGGGCGGGAGGCGGACGAGAGCCCTCGGGATTACGGAAGTGACCAGAGGGGCGACTGGGCGCCGCGTCGCAGTAGGTGCCCGCCAGTCCACTCGAGGAGTCCCTAGCAGCAGACTCCCTCGGGCTGAAGGCCCATCTTCCATGTCCATTATGCTGCGTCCGCGGGGGGCGGCGGGGGGGGCGGCGATCGCCATCGAGCCCTCTGTCAACGTCCGCGGGGGAAATCGGCTGCGCGGCGAGGGCATGGGTCTCCGTGGTGGCAGGGTTGGCACATTCGCAGCTGAAGGCTGCTTCTCTCGGTATTGAAGTGTCCAGGGGGGGAAGCTCGTCGGAGTGAAGGCGCAAGCCTCTGTGCTGCGAGTCGGGTCCCAGGGCAGGCGTCTGCCCGTGCCCCCTCCTGTCACACCCGCGGTCACCCTCTGGGGAGGCCCCGACCCTAGTCCCCCCGTCTTCGTCGTTGGGGCCCCTGGGTCGGTCGTCAGGGGTACCTCTCTGTCGATCGTCCGTTCGCGAACCGTGCGAACCTGGGTCCGTCGGGGTGGGGCCCTCGCCCACCGTGATCCTGGTATCGCTGTGAGCGATCCAGCTCTGCCCTGCGCCGCCAGGAGAGAAAGAAATTGGGCGCCCAGATGGGCAGGGGAAGGGTCGGGGTGAGGGAGGGGGATAAGCTAGGCGGGAGGGCGTCATGCCTGTCGTTGTCAATCCCAGGGAAGCGACTGAAGGTCGCTATGTCAGTGTGTATCGCGGGGTTGAACGTGTCTCCCCGTCTTCCCGTATGGCTGAAGGCCATCGGTTCTCGTGTGCACGCAACGTCGACGGGAGCGTTCACGTCCAAGGGGGCGAGGGGCGACGGCTGCCCTGGCGGGATGGTGTCCTGTGATCCAGGGTGAGGATGCCTTGAGTCTGCCAGTCCGTTGGCCACACGGTCGTCGACTGGGCTTGCATCGTCACCCGCGGAGTTCCCAGGGATGCCAGGACCGTCGTCGATCGGTCGCCCATCCATGCTAAGCCCGACCTGGGCCAAGCTGCTGCGTGAAGCCGTAGGAGAAGAATCCAGGGAGTCTGATATGGCCGGAGCGCGGCCCGGGGGGAAGCGCGCGGCCCGAAAACTCCTAGGGGATGTCCTCTTGAGCTGGGAGACCCGGCCGAGGGGCCGGGGCCCAGAGATGGCTTGAGCCAGAGGGGCTACGGACCTGGTGGGGATACGCGAAGCGTCAACAATTTCTGCTCGACGACCTGGCCGAAGAGCAGCGCGTCGGGGCCCGCCTCGGCGGCTGCTCGCAGCGGCCGCGCCCCTCGCCGCAGCGGCGGAGCGACGTCTGTGTTGCCCAGCGGCCCCGGCTCAGCACCTGCTCGAGCGTCCTCGTGCCCGCCAGCAGGTGTTCGCTCGCACCTCCGTGGCGGAGCGAGCACAGGTGGGGTTGCAAATGCGCGATGCTCAACAGGCGGCAAGCGTCGGAGAAGAGACGTGCAACTGGACGTGGGCAGGAAAGCCAAGAGCGGGCCAGCAGCCCCCGCCAGCTTCAACGCCTCCAGCGCTGAGGCCCGCCACGGAGCTGGCAAGACGCTCTCGTCCCGCGTGTGCGTGTGGCCCGGCAGCTGCAGGTCCGAGTCGCGGAGGAGTCATCCCCACGGCGTGGCGCCCTACCCAGGGCTGGCCACGGGCGGCGCTAGGTGAAACCCCGACAGACGGAAGGCTTTCTGCGAGCGGAAGTAGGCCGCGAACGATGGGCAGGCGCGCGCGCGTGGAGACGCGCCGTCCCCATATTTTTGTTGTCATTTTGTTTGTTTTGGCAATTCCTCCTCTAGAGGGACAGGCCCGACTTAAGCCTACTCTTCCGCAAGGTGATCCAAACATGTTCCCCGATGGCGCTCGCCGAGAAACAGCGCACACGTCCGAGCGATGCCGAGTCTCTCATAGGCTTAGGTCGGGCGCGTCCTCCTACAGGTGTATTTTGGACGAAATTAATTGACAAATGCCCCAGAATAGCCCAAACAGAATCAAACATCGTTCCTGGATGTTTTAACTATTTCCCTACCTAGGCTCTGCCTAGAAGGGTTCTTACTCTCTGAGCTGAAAGGGGCCGGGCAATGGGGCTCGCCCCGGGCGGTTCCCCCAGGATCCGCCACGCGGTTCCCCCAGTTACGCCCCCTTAGTTTAGCGTTGCTCATCTCATCTTAGCTTAGCTTATTTCATCTTAGGTTAGCTTAGCTTCATCTTAGTTCAGGTTTGTCTTAGCCTAGCCTGTCTTCATCTTAGCTTCGCTGAGCTTTAGCATAGCAGAGCACAGCATAGCATAGCGCAGCACAGCATATCATAGCCCAGCATAGCATATCATAGCGCAGCATAGCATAGCGTAGCATAGCATAGCGCAGCACAGCACAGCATAGCACAGCGCAGCATATCATAGCATAACATGGCCGAACATATCATATCATAGCATAGCATATCATAGCGCAGTATAGCATAGCATAGCATAGCATAGCATATCATAGCATAACATAGCGCATCTTAGCATATGATAGCATAGCTTTGCATAGCACAGCGCAGCGTGACATAGCATAGCATAGCATAGCATAGCATAGCGCAGCATATCATAGCATATCATATCATAGCATAGCATCGCGCAGCATAGCATGGCATGCCATGGCATGGCATAGCATAGCAACTAATGCTGCTTTCCGAGGGGCTCCAACTTCTAGGTAAGGTCGCACTGGGGTAATCTTGAATATATTCCTCCTGTAGAGAGACACGCCCGACTTAATCACAGGGGTGGCCAAATCTCGACTTCCGCTGGCTTCCGTCGGCCTTCCGCCTGCGGAAGCGGCCTCCTCTCGCCGCCGCCGCGGCCCCCGCAGTCCCGGGCGTGCATTTGGAGTCCGAAACGGTGCAGTGACAGACCGCGCGGTCCGTCACCGCACGGTCTTGAGACCCTGGAGGCCCCTTCCGCCCAAGACATCCTCGGAGAGGGACTCGAGTCCCAAAAACGCGCGGTGACCCGAAATCCCCACCGACTCATCACACGGTGTGGTCACCACCCTGTTTGGGGCCCCCGAATGTATACATCGGCGATGCGTCGGCAATGCATCGGTTAGTGAGGGGGTCTCCTACAGCGACCATTAGCAGGCCATGGCTGTTAACTTCTTGGCCCGCGGAATGAAAACACAAAAAAACGAATTTGACAGACGAAGCGCCTTGAAATTTTCAAAATTCCGCTGAGCACTGATTTTTGCACGGCCTGTTTTGCCACCGGCTGCTTTGCAATATTCAGAATTCCACGAGGCATTGATTTTTGCCAGGCATGTTTTGCCATGGGGCGATGTGTCATCGATTCAAACGCGGGGAACCCCAGGCGATGCTCATTGGTACAACGCCCAAAGGGTTTCCGAAACAAGCAGCGCACATGTTGGATTTGGCGCGCGGCGTACGCGAGTGAGAAAGCAGCCGCTTCTCTAGGGCAGCGCGCGCCTTGAGGGGACGCAAGCTTCAACGTGCGAGCGCGTCCACCGCGCATGCGCAAACGCTACGAGCGACGGGAAAAACCGTCCGCTGCTCGGCGATGCGCACACCCGTCGCGACATCACTCGAGAACGTCGCAATACCATTTGTTTCCGTCCAACTTTGAAGACGGCGCTGCGTAACCAAAGCGCGCGCGGGCGCGCCAAAATCGAAGCAAACACGCACGCGCACACGCACGCACACACACACACACACACATACACACACACACGCGCACACACACACACACGCACGTGCACGTAGCGAGCCAAACTTTTGAGTCGCGACGGGTACAAGCTAGACCAGGGCGCGGCTAACATAGTTGACGGCAGCGCAAACATCTCTCTCTCTCTCTCTCTCTCTCTCTCTCTCTCTCTCTCTCTTTCTATATATATATATATACATATATATACATTATCATCTGTAAATGGAAACAAAGAAAACGGATCGCGGTATATTGCCCAGCAGCCAGCCCGGAAACGCGCCCGAACGGGCTCCGCGCCCCACGGGTGCCACAAGGAGAATTGTCGAATGCCGACGCGCACTTCCGCGCCGCGAAAGGGCCCCCATGCCGCTGGAGCTTCCGCCACCGCCCACCCTTTCCCGTAGCGCAAGGTTTCATCGTCTCAAACGCGCGGGTCCGCAAGCGATGTTGCTTTCTGGAGCGCCAGACGGCTTCCCCGCAATATCCGCGCGCATGTTGGGCTTGGAGCTTAACGTGCGGGACGTGAGAAACGTACTGATTATACAAAGCAGCGCGCGGCCAGGAGAAGCGCAAACTTAACCGCCGCGCAAGCGGGAGGAGCATTGGCCGAAGAACGGCCGTGACCCGGCCTCCGTCGGCCTCCTCAAAAGGCCCCAGACAAATTCATTTTCAGTTGCGGCACTTATATGTCGACTTCTATATTCTGGAAAATGCTGAATTATCCCGCGCGCGCGAGCGCCGGTGACCCGGCCTCCGTCGGCCTCCTTAAAGGGCTCCAGAAAAATTTAGATTTAGTTTCGGGAATAACATGTTGACTTTTCAATTCTGGACAATGCAGAACTCTCCAGCGCGCGCGAACGCCGGTGACCCGGCCTCCGTCGGCCTCCTTCAGGGGCTCCAGAAAAAATCAGATTTAGTTGCGGGAATAACATGTAGAGTTGTATATTGTAGACAATGCAGAACTCCCCGCGCGCGCGCGGGTGACCCGGCCTCCGTCGGCCTCCTCAAAGGGCTCCAGAACAGAACAAAACAAAAAACATGTTCAAACGCGGCACTTTACATGTCGACTTGTATATTCTGGACAATGCAGAGCTATCCCGCGCGCACGAGCGCCGGTGACCCAGCCTCCGTCGGCCTCCTGAAAAGGCTCAAGAAAAATTCAGGTTTAGTTTCGGGAATAACATGTCGACTTCTATATTCTGGACAATGCAGAATTCTCCAGCGCGCGCAACCGCCGGTGACCCGGCCTCCGTCGGCCTCCTCCAAGGGCTCCAGAAAAAATCAGATTTAGTTTCGGGAATAACATGTCGATTTTTATATTGTATACAATGCAGAACTCCCCACGCGCGCGCGCGGGTGACCCGGCCTCCGTCAGCCTCCTTAAACGGCTCTTCGACCAGCCAACCTGCCTACCAGCCGGCGCACCAGCCAAACAACACACTGGACTTAACCAACCACACGGCGCACGCGGAGCCTTACGTGTACAAATTTGTAGATGGGCGAGGATTATCGCGCCCCGCGATGCGCGACGCGCGGTGAACTTCACGCCCCTGCGCCGCCGCCCTGGACAAGGGCGGCTCTCCTGCCCGGGCCGCGACGCGCGAGGCGCAATAATCTTCGCGCCCCCAGGGGTGACCAAGTGCAAAGGCCTTGGGCGGCCACGTGTTTCAGAAATATGAAAACCCACGGATGCAAAGCACAAAATGAGTACGCAGGCGTACAGTGAAGGTCTTGACCTAAGGTGTGACATAAGGAACTAATGCCCCCACCTCGGCATGCGGATACATGCAGGGGCGACAACGGGGGGGCCCGAGATTGGAGCTGGACCATAACGCAGCCACCGTTCAATTATGTCGAGCCAGTGAGCTCCGAACCGCGTGGCCGAAGGAACGGGGGGGGCTCTTGCGAGGAACTGGACCTCAATGCCCCATACCTTGGCATGCGGATACATGCAGGGGCGACAGCTCCAGCGCGCGCCCCGCAAGAAACGGGGGGGCCTGAGAACGGAGCTGGACCATAACGCAGCCACCGTTCAATTATGTCGAGCCAGTGAGCTCCGAACCGCGCGGCCGAAGAAACGGGGGGGGCCCTTGCGAGGAACTGGACCTCCATGCCCCGCGCCCTGGCGCGCGGAACGGGCGGAAGCTCCAGCGCGCGCCCCGCAAAGAACGGGAAGGCCCCGGAGAGGCGCAGGGCTTATACGCGACCGCCGTCGCATTACGTCGAGCGAGCGCAAGGAACCGAGCCCACCCGTGGAGCCCCGTTCCTTAGACCGTCCGCCCCGATCGACAACACGAACCCGCGCGTCCAAAATCGCAAGGAACACCGGGGGGGCTCGCCGCCAAAAAGGCAGCGGAACGCATGCAAACCTAAGGAACGTCCGAGCCCCTTTTGAAAAGTAAGCGTTCCTTACTCAAGGCGCTCACTGTGCGCGCCTCCGTCGGCCTCCAGAAAGCTTCACAGAAAAGTTCAATTCAGTTTTTGGATTTACAAGGCGATCTTCTTATTGTGGGCAATCCAGAACTTCCTACACGCGCCCGCGCCGCGGCGCGCGCGCGTGGTGAGTTCTGTATTGTCCACAATAAGAAGATCGCCCTGTAAATCCAAACATTGAATTTGACTTTTCTTTGAAGCTGTAAGGAGGCCGAGGGGGGCGCGCAGTTCTGTATGTGGACGCTACAGAATTCACCGCGCGCGCAGGGAGTTCTGTATTGCCCACAATGCTATGCAGAACTGCGCGCCTCCGTCGGCCCCCTTACTACTTCACAGGTAAAAATAAATTCAGTCTTTGGCTTTACAAAGCGATCTGCTTATGGGGGGCAATCCAAAACTCACCACGCGCGCGCGCGGGGAAACCAAATGTGAAACTGAATTCTCTGGCCCCAAGGACTCGCCGTACAATGGGCAAATGCGTTGGGAACCGCAGCGCGCGCCGCAAAGTCGCGCGCGCGCGTTGGACAATGAGCGGGGAACCATATTGCGCAGCTCAAGGTCGCGCGCGCGCGCGCCCTTGCGCTGCGCACTGAGGTTTTCTACGCATGTGTCAACGATGTCAGCGTGAAAATCAATAGGGAAAACTCTCAGCAAAATTTAATTCTCTGAATCCAGGAGATGGCCACGCGATTAGCAAATGCGTGGAAAACCACAGCGCGCAGCGCAAGGTCGCGCGCGCGCGACCTTGCGCTTCGCACTATGGCTTCCCACGCATGCGAACTCGAAGTCCAAATCGGGAATGCATCATGTAAGCAATATTTCTCTGGCCCCAACAGATGGCCATGCAGTTGATAATTGCGTGGGAAAGCCAGCGCGCAGCGCAAGGTCGCGCGCGCGACGTTTCGGTGCGCACAACGGTTTCGTCCAATAAATTTGTGAACGATGTGAACGCGAAAACCAAGCGATGCGCAATTTAATACTCGTCGCAACAGATGACCATACAAGCGGAAACCATAGTGCGCAGCGCAAAATCGCGCGCGCGCGCTGCGCGCTTTGGTTCCCGCGCGTTTGTCGTCGGTGTGAACGCCAAAACCCATAGGGAAAACCCGATTTGAAATGTAGTTCTCCGGCCAGACACTTAACAAATGCGCGGCGCCCAATGGTTTTCCACGAACTGTTAAGTGCATGGCCATCAGCGCGCCATGGCTTTCCTGCGCCGGCTGCCGCGGCTTGCTGTGACCAGCGGGCGACCAATAGTGGGCCATGGGTGCAAACGCGCCCAGAAAGCTAATCACGGGAAGAGAATCCACGGGGGGCGGGCCAAGGGCATCGGGGCCTTGTTTTCGTCCCAAAGAAATCGGGGGGGCGGGGGGGGGGACCTCCTGCGGTTAACCCGCGACATTCCCGGCTGCGGGACCCGCCGCGCGCGCAAAATTTCCATCCGGGCCACTGCCCGATCTGGCGCAATTGCCGGCCGGGTTCGCTGAATTCCCAGCCAGGTTACCAACCAAAATCGCCGAATTACCGGCCGGGTGCGCGGAGTTACCAGCCGGGCGCGCGGGAATTAACAGCCGGGCTACCGGCCGGGTGCGCGGAGTTACAGCCGGGCTGCCGGCCAGGCAAAGGGCCGGCCGTCTGCGGCGTTCTGTAGCGGCGCTGTAGCTCCGCTACAGAATGTGCTGCAAGGCCAAGCTAAGGGCCGGGCTACCAGCCGGGCTACCAGCCGGGTTACCGGCCAGGCTGGGAGTTAACAGCCGGGCTACCAGCCGGGTTACCAGCCGGGTTACCAGCCGGGCTGGGGCTAACAGCCGGGCTACCAGCCGGGCTACCGGCCGGGTTACCGGCCGGGCTGGGAGTTAACAGCCGGGTTACCAGCCGGGTTACCAGCCGGGCTGGGGCTTGCAGCCGGGTTACCGGCCGGGCGCGCAGTTAACAGCCGGGCTACCAGCCGGGGGCCGGGTCACCGGCCGGGTTCGTAGAATTACCGGCAGGGTTACCGGCCGGGTTCGTGGAATTACCGGCAGGGTTGCCCGCCGCGTTCGCGGACTTACTGGCCGGGCTACCGGCCGGTCACCAGCCGAGCTACTGGGTGGGCGAGGGGCCAGCCCGCTGGGTACCGGTCAGGGTGGGCAGGGCTGCTTGCCGGGCCAAGCCCCAGGCCGGGGGCGACCGGGCTGCGCTGAACACGGGCCGCACATGGCCTCGGCGCTTTCCCCTCGCGCATAATATGGTGTCCCGCCCTAACGCGCGGCGGCATTGCCCCTTGCAACCGTATGTTCGCCTACCTACGTAGTGGCCCATGGCCACAGTGCGTGTGGCTGCATTTCCGCGCTCGCATATTGCGTTTATTTCCCACGCAGAAAGGCCCGCGGCCGCCGCGCGCCGAATGCACAGCTCGCGCCCGCGCGCGCGCGTAGTGCGCTGAGCCGCTTGGCCGACGTGCTACAACCCCATGTTAACTTGGAAATCCATTCGGCCACCGCTGAAGGGGCCGCTGGAGTTCCCAGGCAAACATAACGGCCCGTCTATTGTGGGCACAACAGAATTCACAGCTCGCGCCCGCGCGCGCGTGGGCGCGTTGCGCGCTCAGCCACATGGTCGACATGCTCCAACCTTATGTTAACTTGGAGATGCAGCCGGGCACCTCTCAGGGCCACCTTCGTTCACAGGCCAACACGGCGGCCCTTCTTTTGTGGGTAACCCAAGATTCACGACTCGCGCTCGCGCGGTCGCGGGCGCGCGCGCGCGGTGGCGCTTTGTAAATCGAGCCACGTAACCGACGCGCTACAGACTCATGCTAACTTCGAAATCCAATCGGTCACCGCTAAGGGACCATTTGAGTTTCCTGGCCACAACATGGCGGCCCTTTCTAATGTGGGTAGTCCAGAAGTCACATCTCGCGCGCGCGGGCGCGTTGTACGCTGAGCCACGTGACCGACATGCTACACGCCCATGTTAACTCGGAATGCAATCAGTCACCGTTAATTGGCCAATTAGATTTTCCATGTCAACATGGTGGCCGTTGTACGGTGGAAAAAATACAGAGTTCACAGCTAGCGCGCGCGTGGGCGACGTGTACGCTGAGCCACCTGGCCGATACGCGACAACCCCCATGTTAACTCGGAAGTTCAATCGGTTACTGCGGAGGGGCCACTTGAGCTTCCATGCCAACATAAAGGGCCCGATATTGCGGGTAGTACGGCTTTCAGAGCTCGCACGCGCCGGGGGGGGGGGGGGCGCGCGCGCGGGCGCTATGTGCGTTCAGCCACATGCTACCAGCCCATGTGAACTCGGAATTCCAATCGGTCACCGCTCAGGGGCCACATGAGTTTCCAGGAGACAGCGGCCCGTCTATTGTGGGTAGTGCAGGATGCACAGCCCGCGCGGGCGCGTGCGCGCGTTGTGCGCTGAGCCACTTGGCCGACATGCAACAACCCCATGTTAACTTGGAAATCCATTCGGCCACCGCCACGGGGCCGCTTGAATTGCCAGGCCAGCACGGCGGTCCTCTGTCGTGGATGATACAGAGTTCACAGCTCGCGCCCGCGCGCGCGGGCGCTTTGTACGCTGAGCTACTTGGCCAACATGGCACAACCACATGCTAACTAGCATATTCAATCTTCTACCGCAACGGGCAACTTTTAGTTTCCAAGCAAACATAGCGGCCCTTCTGGTGTGGATAGTTCGTAAGTCACTGCTCGCGCGCGCGTGGGCGTCCTTTACGCTGAGCCACTTGTGCGACATGCTACAACCCCATGTTAAATTGAAAATCCAGTCGGCCATCGCTAGAGAGCCACTTGCGTTTCCAAGCCAATACGGCGGCCCTTCTGTTGTGAGCGATGCAGAGGTCACAACTCGCGCCCGCGCGTGCGCGCGGGTGCGTTGTACGCTGAGCAACTTGGCCGACATGCGGCAACCCTAGGTAAACTGGGAAAACCAATCGGCCACCGCTAAGGGGCCACTATGGATTCCAGACCAACATGACGGCCACTCTATTGCGTGCAATAAAGAATTTACAGCTTAATCGGCACGCTGCAAACTCATGGTTACTCGGAAATCGAACCAGCCAACGATAGGATTGCACTTCAGTTTCCAGGCAATCGTGGCGGCCCTTTTATTATGGATAACCAAGTGATCCAGAAGTCGCAACTCGCGCGCGCGCGGGTGGGTGCGTTGAGCGCTGGACCACTTGGCCAACGTGCCACAAACCAGTGCTAACCTGGAAATCAATCCGGGGTTCCAAGCCAACACGGCGGCCCTTCTACTTTGGATCAGGGTTCGCAGCTCGCGCCCGCGCGCGCGGGCGCGTTGCGCGCTGAGCCACTTGGCTGACATGCTGGAAGCCACCGCAAAGGGGCTACTTGAGTGTACAGGCCAACATGGCGGCCCTTCTACTGCGGGTAATACGAAAATTCACAACTCGCGCGCGCGCGCGGGCGCGCGCGAGGCGCCTTGCACGCTGGGCAACTTGGCCGACTTGCTACAAACCCATGTTTAACATGGAAAATACCATCGGCCACCGCTAAGGTGCCACTTGAGTTCTCAGGCCAACGTGGCGGCATTTGCATTGCGGAGAATACAGGGTTCACAGCTCGCGCCTGCGCGCACAAGCGCGGGCGCTCTGTGCGCTGCACAACTTAACCGGCATGCTACGACCTTTTGCTAACTTGGAAGTCCGTCGGTTACTGCTAAGGGGCCACTTAAGTTTCTAAGCAAACATGGCGGCCATTCTATTGTTGGTGATACAGAATTCAACGCTCGCGCGCGCGAGCGCAAGCGGGCGCGCGCGCGCGCGTGGGCCCGTTGTACGCTGAACCATTTAACCAAAACGCTACAAACTCGAGCTATCTCGGATATTCAATCGGTCACCGCTAATGGGCCGCTTGATTTCCAAGGCCAGCATGGCGGCCCTGCTATTGCGGGTAGAACTCACAGCTCGCGCGCGCGCGTGGGCGCGCTGTGCGCTGAGACACTTGGCCGACGTGCTAGAAGCCCATGTTAAATTGGAAAAAGAAATCGGCCACCACTAAGGGGCTGCTTGAACTCCCAAGCCACCATGGCGGCCCTTCTGTTCTGGATAACGCAGAGCGGCGGCTCGCTCCCGCGCGCGCGGGCGACTTGTGCGCTGAGCCACTTGGCCGACATGCTACATCCCCATGTCAATTTGACAATCCAGTCGGTCACCGCTGGGGGGCCACTTTAGTTTCCAGGACAGCACGACTGCCCTTCTTTTGTGGATAACACAGAATTCACAGCTCGCGCCCGCGCGCGCGCGTGGGCGCGTTGCGCGCTGAGCCACTTCACCGACGCGCTACAAACCCATGGTGAATCGGAAATCCAATCGGTCTCCGCTAGGGGGCCACTTGAGCGCCCATGCCAACATTGCGGCACTTCTATTATAAATGATACAGAATTCACAGCTCGCGCCGGCGCGCGCGCGCGGGCGCGTTGCGCGCTGAGCCACTTGGCTGGCGCGCTGCAGCCCCGCGCTACCTGGAACACCCATTCGGTCACCGCCCAAGAACCCCTACGTTTCCAGGCCCCTTCGTTGCCAGACCGCTGAGAACAATGCAGAAATCACACCTCGCGCGCACGCGCGCGTGCGCGTTGTACGCTCGTCCTCCTCCTCCTCCTCCTCCTCCTCCTCCTCCTCCTTTCCTCCTCCTCCTCTTCCTCGCCCAATCCTCCTCCTCTTTCTCCTCCTTTCCTCCTCCTCCTCCTCCTCATCCCCCTCCTCCTTCTCCTCCCCCTCCTCTTCCTCCTCCTCCCCCCAAAGCTTGCGCAGTCAATGTCATCATACTTCTGCTCGCCCCTTTCCTGCTTCTCCCGTCGCTCCCCCCTTCTTCCTTTTAGTCCTCGTCCTCCTCGTGTTCCCCCCCCCGCCTCCCCCTCCCCCGCCTCCTCATCATTTTTCTGCGCCCTGCCTGTTTCGGCAAGGGCCGCGAATGTGCATTCGCACCCGGGCGTGCCCAGGCTGACCCACGAAATTCAGTTTGACGGCTTCCCCATCAATTTCTCTTCGTTACACGGAATGTTCCCGCACTTCCCAGAACGAGACATTTCGCCTGGGTACTATTGCTGGGTGGACCGTGATGGATACGAACAATCACGAAACCAACTACGCGATCAACCGCGAATGAAACTACACACGGAACTCCCCACAAACATGTTTCGCACGTGGCGTTCATCGTGCAACAACACTTCCAGAAGGGCGAAAGAGGCGAAGCCTTCCCACAATAAAATCACGATTTCTGAATTCAAGCACACACAGTCCTTCAGGGCAAAAACAGCAACAAACAATAATTCTGGATTTTCCAAACCATGCCTTCGGACAAAAACGTAATTTTGAATATTACATTTTAGTTGTGCCCCCCGGCCTGGCTGTTAGCGTTTTTGGGTGGCCCCCCCTTCCTGTAGACGGCCCCCTCACTAATGCATCGGTGATGCACCGGCGATGCATCGTTGACGTCGGCGATGCATCGGCAACGTCGACGTGGGGCAAATCGGGCTCCACGTCGAGCCGCATCGGCGATGCGTCGGCGATGCGGCGCGATCCTCCGACCCCATCTGCTCGGAACCCATCTGGGAGGCCAGGCCTAGAGTACACCGATCCTGGGCTCAGGGGTCGGCCTGGGCCAGGATCGGCAGGCGCATGCCCAGACATCCGATGCCCCGACTTTTTCCACGCGCGCGGCCCCCGCAGTCCCGCACCTCTCTCCGGGGACCTGCGCTTGCACGGTTCCCCCCGGGGCCGCACGCGACCGAGGAGGAGGAGGAGGAGGAGGAGGAGGAGGAGGAGGAGGAGGAGGAGGAGGAGGAAAAGGAGGTGGAGGAGGGGGAGGGGGAGGAGGCAAGGTAGGTACGCTCGCGTCATATCTGACATCCTACCCCTCCCTCCCATCCCTTACCATGGCTGGCGCAGATCACCTCTCTACTCGCACAGTCGGATGTACGCGGTGCATTGTAGAGCACGGCATGGCATGGCGTAGAAGAGCACCGCGAAGCGTAGTATCAACCTGGCATTGCATTGCATGCCGTGGCATGGCACGGGAAATGACGCCAGCGCTGCAGCGGGAGCACGAGTCGAAACGAGCGGAAGCGCGGAAATGAGGCCATCGCTGCAGCGGGAGCACGATTCGGAACGAGCGGAAGCACGGAAATGAGGCCAGCGCTGCGCGAGATCCCGAAATTCGGGCCATGGCGTCGTTTAAGAATGAGGCCTGTCTCCGGGTCTAAGCACACCACATCACACAAAGACATCACACACAAGTGTCACAAACAGCATGCAAGCAAAAAAGACAATGCACAAAAAAACGATAATTTTTGGAAAAAAATTGCAAAGCTAAAAACCTACTCTGGGAAGGCTCCCTCCCGGCGCCGGAGTACGCCAGAAATTTCATGCATTTTCAAAAGAACAAATTGTAATTGGAAATGGACCTTTTTTTCGGCAGCCGCCTCGAAACTCATTTTTCCGCGCCGGCCGGAAACCGCTTCCGACCCGCCCGGGCGCCTGGCCCGGGCGCCGGCTCGGCGCCCCGCCCGGCGCCGGCTCGGGCGCCGGCTGGGCGTCGGAATCGGCTCCCGCGATCATCCGTTACTGTAAAAATCCAGGCGCGACCGGTCGCGACGGTCGCGCTCCGGTCGCGACCGGTCGCGACCGGTAACGGCGGTCGCGATCGGTAACGGTCTCGGTCGGTCGCGGTCGGTAACGGTCGGTTGTTGAATGAGTTTGGCATGGTTCGCGAGCCAGTTCTGATCTGACAATGCTTCCGAACTTGAAATCTGACAATGATCTGACGTCAGATCATTGTCAGACTGAGCATCCCCACACCGATCTGACGTCAGATCATTGTCAGACGTCATTTTCCTCCTCCTCCTCCTCCTCTGCTTTCTTCTCTTCTTCGCATCCCTCCTCCCCCTATCATCCTTCTGCGTCGCGCCTCTCCTTTTCTTTCTGCCTATCCCTTGCCAGGGTAGCTTCGCGCACTTTGTGCACGAAGGGAAAAGAGAGGGGTGGGGGGAACGGGGGTGAGAAGAGTGAGGAGGGAAGCAGAGGAGAAGGGAGGAGGAATGGATGACGATTCATGCTGTCGGTGACGAATGAAACTACGACGAAGAGATACTCATTACTCCTGACTGTTTTGATGATGAATGTGATGTTGTTGATGACGATGGTGGCGATGCTGTATAGGCTCTGGCGGGGTGACCGACCGCAGGGGGCCGAAACCCGCCTTCTGGGCGGACCCCGCCCCCACGCAGCGCCCACCATGGGCGCCGCGTTGCTGGCGGATCCCAGCGGGGTGGTCCAAGGCCGAGTGGGACATCCCAGGCGCTGGGACCCACTGGCGGCGGGCGCGGTGCCCGTCGGCGCCCCTGCCGCCAGACAATGGCGTGCAGTGGCTGCGCTTCGACTACGAAGACGGCCACCTGCAGTGCGTGTGGCACTGCTGGGGCGGCCGCTTTCGAGGGTCGCCCACGCCTCCCTCTTTCTCCACTTCCCCCCCCCCCCTATAAGCGCCCATTCCCGCAGGTCTTTGCGCTACGAGCGCGAGCCGCGGCTGACGCGGGGCGGGGAGACCGCCCAGTGGTTCGTCCACCGCTGAGGGTTCAAGGGGACCTTCAAAATGATGGCCACTCTGATTGTGACTGGTGGACGCCAATGCGATGTTGGTGATGATGATGATGTTTGTGACGCTGATGTTGATGATGATGATGAGAATGATGATGATGATGACGATGATGATGATGATGATGATGTTCATGATGATGATGATGACGATGATGATGATGGTGATTATGAGAATGAGGATGATGATGATGATGGTGATGATGATGATGATGACGATGATGATGATGATGGTGTGATGTGTGATGCTGGGTTTGGCGATGACGATAATGGCGGCGATGAAGCGATGATATGTTTCGGAAGGGGCCCAAAGGGTAGTGCGACACAGAAAGCGAGAGAGAGACATATAGAAACATAAGACACATAGAAAGTGAAAAAGGGAGGGAAAAGGAGGGAGGAATGAGAGAGGACGACGAATGGAGGAAGGAGGGAGACAGAAGGAGGGAGGAAGGAGGAAGGAAGAGAGAGGAAGAGGAAAAGTGGGACAGGAGGGTAACAAGGAGGATGAGGAGCAACGTGCAACGCCGCTGCATAGCCATTTTGGCACCAGGGCCTTCTCGCCCTCTCCAGGCCCAGCACGCACCCCTCACCCCCCCCCAGCGAGTCATGGCCTGCCCGCCCTTCGAGGGCGACGGTGACCCGACGTCCCTCGGGCAGGCCCTCCTTTCGTACGTAGACTCCGAGGGGGTGAGGGGTGCGTTTCGGTTGGGCCAATATTTCCACCTCCACAAAGACCGTGCCGTGCATGGCCCGAGCCTTGCGCAGCTGGACAGCCTGGTGGCTGGCTGCCGATGGGGGGGAGAGGGGGGACGAGAGGAGAGTGTACGAGGAGGCGCGAGAAAGCGGATCAGGAGAGAAGCGGGAGTGCAGCAGAAAGACGGACAGGAAAACAATAAGAGCTGACTGTTGATGATGATGGTGATGGTGATGATGATGGTGATGATGATGGTGATGATGATGGTGATGATGATGATGATAATGATCATGCTGCTGCTGATGCTGATGATGATGATGATGATGATGATGATGATGATCAGCCTCGGGCGGGACCTCCTCCTTCTCCCGTCCTCCTCCTCCATCCTTCTCCGCTCGATCGTCCTCCTCCGCCTCGTGTTTCTGCTCAGCCTCCTCCTCCCCCTCCCCCTCCTCGCAAGGCGTCTTCAGATGTGAGGGCCTGCGAATGCGTTACTGCCTCCAGGGGAATCAGGGCCCGATGGCGAATCTTGGCTCCTGGAAAACTGTTTCATAAAAAAAACTGCGGCCCGAGGTTCTGGAATTTTCGCGGTGCCCTAAAGCTTTTCGGGAGCCCTGAAATTAATCCATACAGTAGAGTATGTTGTTTTTAGAGGGGGGAGGGGCATCCGCCCAGTTGGAGATCCTGCTGAACGCTAGCCCCGAGGCGGACATCAGTTTCGTCGAGCTCCGCGCTGCCATGGAGATGGCATTGCAGAGGCTCCGACAGCGAACGAGGAGGATAAGGATGGGATCAGGAAGAGGAGGATGACGAGAAGCAGAGATTTTAAAAACATGATTTTTTCCAGCAGGCGCATTCCTCCTCCTTCATCTCTCGTGGTTCCTCCTCCTCTCCTCCTGCTCCGCCCCCCCTCCCTCCGTTCCTGATCCGCTTGCCCCATCCTCTCTCCTCCTGTTTCGAAATCTAATCCTCACCCCTCATCACCTCATCTTCGATCGTCTGACGATCGACTGTAGTAGCGGCGCAAATCTGGATCTGACGATCGTCTCGCGTCAGACGGTTGTCAGGTCGCAAACACAGATCTGGCGATCGTCAGACGTCAAACGGTCGTCAGATCGCACACTCAGATCTGACGATCGTCTGACGTCAGACGGTTGTCAGGTCGCAAACGCAGATCTGACGATCGTCTGACGTCAGACGTTCGTCAGATCGCACACTCATGTCTGACGATCGTCTGACGTCAGACGGTTGTCAGGTCGCACACACATGTCTGACAATCGTCTGACGTCATACGGTTGTCAGATCACACATGCAGATCTGACGATCGTCTGACGTCAGACGGTCGTCAGATCGCAGAGTGGTGAGGAATGATGAAAAGGAAGCGGAGGAGGGATGAGGTGGAGGAGAAGGAGGGGGGAGGAAAGGGGGGAATGAGGAGGAGGAGAAGGAGGCGGAGGACGGAGGAGGAGCGCAGTGAGGACAGGGGAATGACTGTAGGGTGCCCTATTGCACCCCTTTCCGAGGCACCCCACAGTGGGGCGAGAACCTCCTGGCCCGCTGGTGAAGCGTGCGTCGAGCTTCGCAGACAAGATTAGCTGCCTGCTGAAACACTGCAGGCGCATCAGGGACAACCCGACGAGGCGACGGCAGGCACTCGGGTGCTCGAAATGGCCACGATCACGATGGCGATAGTTCGGCGATGAGGACGTCGACTTCGGCGTCAACGACGGCGACGGCAGAAGGATGGGAGGGGGAGGTGGGAGGGGAGAGAGGAGACGGAGGAGGAGGTGGAGGAGGTGGATAAGTAGGAATGAACTTGGATGTGAGAGGATCGGGGATGGGTGGGGACGGAGGTAGGGAGATGGAGAGGGAATGGGGAAGAGGAGGAAGTAGGGAGAGGAAGAAGGAGGGCGGAGGGAGGATGGTGGAGGACGTTAACTTCTCCAGTTCCCAACGAGGCCCTGGCAGGCTGCTTGCGCAGGGAGGCCGAGAGGTTGATGTACGTGCTGCACATGCTGGGTGTTCCAGATGACGAGAACACTATGCTGAGGACACGCCCCGCACCCTCCATTCCGCCCGCAGGAGGAGGCGACTAGGTTGGATGACAGCAGGGGGATCGGGGGCGTGCTTCACGTTGCCTAGGTTAGAACTTCTAAGGGACGGGAGGATGAGGTGGCAGGAGC
>CAUYUJ010006258.1:90000-243123 GCA_963575745.1 Prorocentrum cordatum | reverse complement strand
TGGCTTTGCACAGCTAACAAAAGCGACAACCCTTGGAACAATTTTGCAAATCCAGATGGGGGCCCCAGCCATTGGACACTGCACGAGCGAGGTTTCGACGCCGACCATCCCCTGTTCTCAGTTTGGGGTGTATCTGTGTATATGCTTGCCCTGGATATCATGCACGCAGTAGACCTCGGCGTGGCAAGCCACGCCGTGGCGAATGTACTGCACGAGATTATCTACGAAGAGGAGCGCGGCAGCATTGCTGCCCGCGTCTCCAAAGTTTGGGGGCGCATCCAAGAGATATACCGAGAGTTGGATTTGAAGCATCGGCTGTCCAATTTCAAAATTACAATGATTGTGGATCCAGATGCGCCGCACTCAGACTTCCCATCGCTGTCAAGCAGCATCAAGGCGGCCGAGGTTCGGTCCTTGGCGCGCGTGGGTTTGGTCCTGGCACGGGAGTACCAGGATGCAGGGCCTGGCGGGGCAGACGTGCGCCTCAAGACCCGCACTTTGATGATGAAGAATTTGGTGCGGTTTTACGACGTCGTTCAGAATGGTGGTATGTTTTTGAGTGACGACGAGAGCTCGCGTCTCAGGGCCGCCGCAGATGGATGCTTGATCACGTACCAGTCCCTTGCCCAAAGAGCTCTGACCAGCGTGCCCGTGAGGTTTAAATACAGTTTAGTAAATAAACATCACATGATGTACCACCTCGTTAGAATGGGGCCGCTGAACCCGCGCTGGGTCTGGTGTTACCAGCCCGAGGACTGGCAGCGGTTTATAACCAAGACTGCCGCAGGTTGTGCCATGGGTTCCTCGATCTATAGCGTCCCATTGAAGGTGTGCGAGCGCGTGCGCATTGGTCGGTATAGTTTGGACTTTCGCCCCCCCCCCCCCCTTTGGTTGCGCATATAGTATTGTATGCAATCCAACAAAAAAAGGAGGGGGAGAGGAAGGCGGAGAAGGAGAAGGAGAGGAAGGGGGGAGGAGGGAAGGTTGGACATGGGAAGACGACGGCGAGGGACGAAGAGAGAGAGGAGCTCTGCATCAGCCAGGGGGCCGCAAGGCTAGCGGGTTTGCAGTATTGCCGCGGCTGCGTCGAGTAGAGAGAGAGAGAGAGAGAGAGAATAGCTAGGCCGAAAAGCTCGAATTGGAACACCTTCTCAACTCCATGCCCCTGTCCTCGTCCACCCTCCAAGCGTTTCCTCTATTCGTCCTCGGAGAACTCTCCTGGCCTGTTTCCCCTTCGTCCGCAACCCTTTGCATTGATGCTACCGCCCTCACGATATCCTCGTCATCTCCATGCTCTTCTCCTTCCTCCTCCCTGACCTTATTTTGTTAAGTCTCACTATACCTCCCAGCTCCACCGCCTGCGGTTTCCTCCTCGAGCGTTTCGGCCTAGGGCCTAGGCTGGAGCCTAAGCCAGCAGCTCGGCCAGCTCTTTTCTATAGGGGGATGGATAGGGACGCGCGGAAAAGAGGCTGGACAGGGAGAACGGAGATAGAGGCAGGATTGAAGGTGAGCGATGAGGAGGAGGAGGAGGAGGAGGAGGAGGAGGAGGAGGAGGATGAGGAGGAGGAGGAGGAGGAGGAGGAGGAGGAGGAGGAGAGGGAGGAGGAGGAGGAGGAGGAGGAGGAGGAGGAGGAGGAGGAGGAGGAGGAGGGAGTGAGGGGGAGGAAGAGGAGGAGGAAGAGGAGAGGGAAGCAAGAGCAGGAGGACACGGGAGGGGAGGAAAGAGGATTGACAGGAGCCTACGCCGTGAGATGATCAAGGTGAAAAAAGTTGAGGAAGAGGACGAGGGGGGCAAGAGCTGCCCTGTGCGCTCGAGAAGCGCAGTCGACTTGGTGCGCGAGACGCGCACGCTCCGCCGCCCCGCACTGCGGGGCCCCGTCCTGCATGTGAAAAATGCGCGGTCTCAGTCTGCAGAGCGAGGAACGAGGAATTTTGTTTTTCTCAATTTTCAATCATGGTCATGTTTTGGCTTCATCGACTGTTGTCACGGCTGGACTTGCTTCGAAATTCTGACAAGGGGTTAGTTGAGGATAGATGTTGTCTAAAATGCTATGGTTTCGCACGTTTTCGCTTGACGTCAATTTCTGACGACCTCGTCTGTACGGCTGGATGCGACTCGGAACAAATTGAAAATTCCCGTGCTTCGAGGTCCGAGGAATTGAAGGAGCGTCTGGGGAGGGATGGACAAGGGGGATAAGAGGAATGAGGAGGAGCAGGATACGTTACCTACGTTCGCACGTTCGCATCTTCACCCTCCTCCTCCTTACCGCCATCATCTCCTCCTTCTCCTCCTGCTCCTCCTCCTCCTCTTCCTCTTCCTCTTCCTCTTCCCTCCTCTCCTTCTCCTCGAAAGGAATGCCTCTGACAATGGTCATCTGACAATGACCATTGTCAGACTGAAAATATATCTGACAATGGTCATTGTCATACGGGAAATACATATGACAATGGTCATTGTCAGATCGAACTGTTGGTCTGACAATGATCTGACGTCAGATCATCGTCAGATCGATCAGTCGAACGGTCGGTAACGGTCGGTAACGGATCGGTAACGGATCATCGGGAATCTTCAATCTGACAATGTCGGTCGCGACTGGTCGCGACCGCTGACGCACTAGATTTCGCCGTTACCGGTCGCGCCCGCTCGTACCTGGATTTTTCCGGTAACGGATGATCTGGGCAGGAGGCCCCCCGGGCGCCGGAAGAAGAAATTCAGCATTTTCAATAGAAAAATGTGTATTAGAATGGCCTTTTTTCGGCGCCGCTCGGAACTCGATTTTCCGGCGCCGGCCGGAACCGGCTCCGGACCCGGCCCGGGCGCCGGCCCGGGCGCCGGCTCGGGCGCCCCGCCCGGGCGCCGGCTCGGGCGCCGGCCTGGGCGTCGGAATCGGCTCAGGACCCTCTGGTCCAGATCCTTGAGATTATCAGGGCAAAATTTCGCACTTCATTTTACTTACTAGATACAGTTTGATTTGAAGTCGGATTTCCAAGTTCTTTGCAATGTGATAAAAATATGTCGAATGGCATGTTTATGTTGCAGGTATAAGTGTTAGCACGCGTTTGGCTGATGATTTTGATGGCATCAGCCGTGTGACATCATGTCGGCGCGCTCCTCAGACAGATCGCGCCCCACAGCGCGCGTTTCAATCTGTGCCGCGTAGGAGGAGGATGAGGAGGAGGAGGAAGAGGAGGCTGACCAGGAAACATTGGGCCGAGCGGGGGATCGAGGAAAGCAAAAAAAACACTCAGGGACAGTTGCACCTCTCGTGATTGTTTTATGTATCTATGAAGCTGTTGTTGGTTCGTGTGTTTTGGCCCCAACCGAGGGTGATCCGCACCAGCGCGAATTCGTTCTAACAAGGGTAACATGTTATCCTTGTTAGAACGAATTCGATCCCCCGCTCGGCCCAATGTTTCCTGGTCAGCCTCCTCCTCCTCCTCCTCCCCCTCCTCCATCATCCTCGTCGCCACCACTACTCCTCAAATCTCCTGTTTTTTTTACTTTCCTCGATCCCCGCTCGGCCCAATGTTTCCTGGTCAGCCTCCTCCTCCTCCTCCTCCTCCTCCTCCTCCTCCATCGTCCTCGTCGCCACCACTACTCCTCAAATCTCCTCGGAGGGACGGCGGCAAAGGGGGGCGCTGCGTCGCGAGCGTGGCGCAGCGCATCCGTGGCCGAGCGCATCCGTGGCGGCTGGCGCCGATCCGCCCGCCCGCCACGTCAGAGGTCACTCGTGAGGACCTCGTTGCGGTGCAGCGCGGCTCGGCGCACGCACTTGTCCAGCACGCGCCTCATGGCCAGCCTCGCGGGGAGGTCGGGGGAGAGGGGTGGTCTTCGAGTTGTTCCGCGCGTACCCCGAGGAAGAGGAGGTGGAGGAGGAGGAGGAGAGGAGTAGACGGCAAGGAAACCTTGAGATTTCGAACAAGACGAGGAGCAATACGAGAGCAAGAGGATGAAGAAACAAAGAGCATGAGAGGGAGGGGGAGGGGGGGAGGAGGAGGGGGAGTAAGAGGAGACTAATGATAATAGTTGCCAGTCGGATCGAGGAGAAGGGATAAGAGACGGGAGGAGGAGGAGGAGGAGGGAGAGGAACAGGAGGAGGAAGAAGATGATAAGGAATCGGTCGGAACATGTGTTGGTTTGAAAGTTTTCGTTCGCCCCTCCGTTTCGCTGTTTCTCCTCCTCTGCCTCCTCGGTCCTCCTCCTCCTCCTCCTCCTCCTCCTCCTCCTCCTGTGTATTCATTCCCTCCTCCCTCTCCCCTTTCGTCTGTCGGGGGGTCGGTCGGGGTTGGTTGAGCCCTGGCCAGCCTGCGCTGGTCCTCTGTCTCCTCCTGGCTCCTCTGCGCTGCTCCTCTGGCCAGCCTGCGCTGCTCCTCCTGGCTCCTCTGCGCCGCTCCTCTGCGCGGCTCCTCCTCCTCCAGCATCCTGTCCAGCAGCGTCTGCCCTGGCTCCCCCGAGGAGTCGTCCTCTGCCTCCTCGGAGTCGGTCTGCCCATCCGCAGGGCGGGTCGGCGACGGCGGCGTAGGCGTAGGGGGGCTTGTCGCTGGTGGCCCTTCGGATACCGTCGAACCGCACGGCGTCTCCAAGGCGGTCAGCGAACCCTCGTCGTCACTGAAGACCTTCTCTGGCGACAAGCTCGGCCGACGCGTGCAGCTCGGGCTCCGAATCACAGTCGGTCGATTGCGAACCTGGTAAGGCGGTGCTGACCAAGACCGCTTCACCACCCCTGTCGAACTTATCACCTTTGACAACTTCCAGCCAGCTCGAATGAGCTTGTCGGTTGCAGCTGGGTCTCCCCGAAAAGCAGCTTCTATCTCGGGCTTGCTCGGCTTCTCCACGTGATCTTCTTTCGCTGCTTGTCGTACGGGAGCTGTGGTTTCTTTGGGCGAGCTGATCGGGGCTGGTGCCTTCTGATCTTTATGCATGATCTGGGCGACCTTCTCGAAGAGCTGCGCGCGCGTGCGTGTTCTCTTGGCTTCCTGGACCAACGCCATCGCCATCGGCAGATTCTTCTTAGTTTCTGCGCTCAGCATGCGCTCCTCGACCTCCTCAGCCTGGCGACTACGCCGCCTCCGCGACCGCCGACTGCGCCGCCTCCTCGGCCTGGTGCTCATCTTCCTCTTCTCGCGCCTCCGACGGCTGGAACGGCTCCTCCGCCTCGTCCTCCTCTCCTGCTGGCGCGACCTGCTGCTCGGAGATCTCCTCCTCCTCCTCCTCCTCTGGCTCTCTGGCTGCACCTCAGCGTCGCAGCGCCGCCTCCTGCTGCCGCGCTGCGTCGCGGCGCCGCCTGTCAGCGCACAGAGGGGGGGGGGAACTCAAAAGATGTTGGGGGTGAGTCGGGAATTGGCCGCCTGCAGCCGCGAGCTCGCTGTCGTCGCGGGGCAGCGCCTCAGCGCCCCTGGCAGGACTCGCCATCGGCCGAGGCCCCTTCAAAGGGGCTGTTACCGGACGGTGGCGGCCACCCCGCTGCCTTCAGGTTCGAGCAGATAAACGTTTGGGGTATCTTCAGCTGAGCATCTTCTCTCCACCCAATTCCCCCATGTTCGAGTAACGTTCACCGTTTGCTACATTCTTCCCCCACACGCTCGCCCTATTTTACATCCCCTCGTTCACTCTATATCCCCTCCATGTCCCCAATCGCCTGCTCCTGCCGAGCATTCTCAATAAACGCATTCGCTGTGGCGAAGCAAACGAACTATGCAGCTCATATCAGTCTGCAAGGGGTGCATCTGGCCAGAATTTCCGAAGCGAAATCAGCCGTGGCGAGAGAAGGTGCCTCTGCACCGAAAGTTGGAAACCAACCTGAACAACGTTGCTCTCACACTCAGTCTACCATTGGAATTGCATTGGAATTACATTGTGATTGCGTTGGGTTTGCGTTGGAATTGAGTTGGAGTTGCTGCTGCAATGAGTTTGATTTGCGTTGTAATTGCATGTGCATGGCAAAGGGTGATGACTATACTGCGTTTTGGGGGGGGGATGTCGAACTTATTTATTGCCCCACAGCACGAGCATCCGAGATCGCCGAACAGGCGTCGCGCCATGCGTGGCTAACCCACGCACGAAACCAACAAAATACCAAATATCATGCAAACAACGCCACGGGCTCCAGATCAGATAAGTCGAGAGTGGGCGACTCTAGTCAGACATTGGTTCACTCCTCATCAAAGCGAGCGTCTACGCCCAGGGTGTCGCAAACAAGTTGAGCATACCTGAGACAAAAATCCTTCGGGTATTCAGCAGAGCTTTGCAAATCACGTTTAGCTCCGTTCACCCAAGTTCCCTGAGATGAGCCCCATCCATTTTTGGAGCCCTCGGACTCTTCAGAGTGTTTGCGTTTAAGTTCACGCATGCAACGAGCTGACTCAACGCAAAGTCGATCGCCCGCTCCACCCATCGTAGCCTTAGCTTGTCTCTGGTTTCGTTGCAACAGCTCACAGCACCTCTCGAATGGGAGTGTAGTGAAACACTCTATTGGTTTCATGGTCCTTGCACCGAATGCTCGCAGGTTCGTCACGAAACGCTTTGCCCTTGTGAGCCTGATGGCCATCTCCACAGACGCATGTTTGTACAGCAGCGAGTTGATGGGCTGTTCGGTCATGAAGCAAACGTTCCGAATGTCTGCGAACCCCATCAGGTAAGACCTCCCCTGCCCGAACATATCCAGACGCTGCGAAATCAAAGAAGACGACGATCGAGGACGACTGAGAAATGACGATCGGTGACGGCGGGATGATGGAACGGACGACTGACGGGGACGGACGTTCACAAGGACGACGGGGATCGTCGTGAATCCGTGCTATGTCGTTCGATCGCCTCTGGACGCCCACGAGGCGCCGTCGGATTTTTATGCCTACATCTGATTTTGTTCGAGGCGTCCTCGGTCGATCGCCTCCCCTATCTAACGAGTCTGCGACATCCGCATGCCCAAGGAAATGGTGTGACCGACTTCTGCGCCCATCATCCTTTCACCCTCTGGCCCTTCGACTTCCTCCTTCCTTGCCCCTCCCCCCTCCCGCGCCACCCCCTTCCCTTCGAACGTTCTGTATCACTGGCCTCTTTCCTCAACGCCCGCTGTTTGTGTTCCGCCCTGCCGGCTCCCTGCGTCGTTTCCTTCGCACGTCGCTCTCCTATCCTCCTCATCCTCCTCCTCTTCCTCCTCCTCCTCATCCTCCTCCTCATCATCATCATCATCATCATCATCATCATCAGAAAAACGCTCTGCCCCCCTCCCTGCCCGACACAAACGATGCAACGTGGTTCGCCTCCATCACGTCCGCTCTGCCATTGTTGCCGAAGACGTCCTGGCGGCTCCTCAAAGTACTCTGACGGGTCATTGTGATCCACGTGCTGCATTGGGGACTGAAGTGGATGCACCCGTTCTCGATGGTAGCGGCGACAAGCCACATTGCGTATAGCATGCCAACCAGTTTGCAAGCATCTTGATAACTGTAATCAGCTCTTTCAAATGATCGAGCTCGAAGATTCGCACGTGATATCAGCATGTGTGAAGTGCCTGCTGCGCCAGAAAAAAGTTCGACGAAGTGCAGCTCCCGAGGGATGTCATCCAAATCATTGACCACGGCTGCTGCACACGTGTGGAGCATCAAGTTGCTCTGGTCAATGTTCTCAAGCTGAGCTACAACCCCATGGTTTGCAATACGTACTGCTTGGTGCTGCGCCCATGACAACGCTGCCTGACACACATCCGTCGGTGCACCCAGGGTATCACGAACCAGCATGACCAGCACAATCACCGCCTGAAAGCAATGAGTGGTAAACATGAGGATGCCTGCATCCACGGTGAAAGTTCAAGTCGTCTGACGAGTTCGATCAGATTGAAAATGCGCTGTTCAAACGTGCTGCGGTGGGCAAAACGCGCGAAATCGCGCAGCAGCATGTTCAATGTCTCGTCGACGAACGTGGAGTACATTTTGGGGCTCCCGTGGAAAGGTGTCCTGGAAAACGCAAGGTCATCTGAAACGCGATCCCACCAACTATAACTAAACACACCAAACTAAGCCAAACTATCACACCAACTATAACTATAACCCTATATATGTTGGGGACGCATTGGCCTTGCATTTGAGATGCATTGGTATTGCATTGGGTTTGCTTCGGGGTTCCTCTGGGGCAGCGTTGGAATTGTCGGGCGGCGACGCGGCAGGGAAAGCTGCTCGATTGTACCAACATGACCTCTTATACAAACAACGTCCTCTGCATCGTGTCAATCATCCTCCTTCTCCTCCTGCCCCTCGTCCTTGTCAATCCCCGTCGCCCCCTTGGGCCCAGAGCTGACCACCCTCCCTGTGTCGGGTGGCGAGCGGTTACAACCTTGATCGCCCGCTCTGCGGGCTGGCGGTTCCTGAGACCCTCGCCGCCAACAGAAGGTGCGCTGCACGCAGACGGGGGGGGGGGGGGCGTCGCCACAGGAGCGAGGGCGGCAAGAGATGGGATGATGGGAGGAAAGGAAAGACGCATCAGGGGCCACAGGAGAGGGGGAGGGGGAGGAGGGGAGGAGGGAGATAGGAGGAGGATGCGATGTTGTCGGTTGGAGATGAAGATGTTATGCGAGTTTGGCCCACGCGGCCCTTTCAACCAAATGGCACAGAAGATGATGCTTAGGCAGTAGCGCCACTCCAGACGCTTTGCAGCACCTGATGTGGACGTCGACGAGGTTCACCATCGCCTGGTGGCCCGCGTCGCTAACGACGCACGGCTCCTCGCGGATCGCTCCCAGGAGCGATTGCAGCGCCACGCCTGCTCCTAGAAATGCGCCTCCAAATGCCGCAGCTCCTCCGAGGACCTGCAAGTGGTCGAGCACGAAATCCAGCATCAGCGCTGTCTCCGCGGCTTTGAGTTTAATTGCGCCACCAGGGTGCAGCGGCCGCTGGATAGCATTTGTTTTGTGTGTATATATATATATATGTATATCTCTCTCTACCTTTGTATATCTCTGTATTTATCTCTCGCACTTTGTATCTCTCTCTACCTCTGACTGGCAGTATGTTTGTCTGTCTGTCTGTATGTTTGTTTGAATAGCTTTCTACACAGGTTTCCGACGTCACTGTATGATGTTGTGTATGTCTGCGATTCTCGCAGTCTCTCATTCTCTCTTGGAATTGCTGTTTCTGTTGGCGTTTACCTCTCCCGCTCTTTCAAACCTCATTGTCTGAAGGTGTGAAAAAAACGCTGTCCTGGATACTGCTGCCTTTGATCTTCCCGAGCATCTTGAGCGTGACGGCCCAAATGCGGTTACCAAAAGGAATATGCTTATCCTGCTGCCAGCGTCTCAAGCAAGCGTTCATGTTGCGAATGCCGAGGTCCAGAATATGTGGCTGAGTTCCTGGGAAATCATGCACATTCAACAATAATATCCTCCAGGCTGCTGCCGAGACCCACTTCTGCATCACACCCAGGTGGGCAGCGTGCATGATGTCCACTGCAAGCGACCTCGCTGGGCTTGTGCCCAAGGTGTCATTGAGCAATGGGTTGCGATGATTGATCGGATCCATTGGGTATCCATTCTGGCTGACTCTCTGCCTCCAAAAAGTTACCCTACAAGGTGTAACCAGACGTGTGATGTTGCCTATGTCCCCGACAATGGCTGAGGGCTCCAGTCTGTCTCCTGGCAAAAGGCGCGTTCCTGCCACTGTTACTTCTGTCCCGATCCCGCGAGCAGCAAGGTTAGATTTCTGTTTCTTGCCACCCCCAGGCCGCATCCACCGGAGCCTCGAGTTGAGCTCTGCGAGGTCTGCGGGCGTGTTGAGATCGACGTGCACTTCGCACCTTTTACACGCTGCCTCGTAATCACCGTGCGCCCTAGCCGCCCACGGATTGGTCACATCTGATTCCCCAAGGGCGTCATGGTTATGCATGTCGGCTCCCGAACATTCGCAAAATTGGCAAGGATTGTGTATCTGGTTCCATCCTGCCAACCCCATGGTGCGCGTGTGCTCACACCAATCGCCCTTAATGTAACACACGCAAGCCGACAAGCCAAGGTCCATGTCCTCTGGGACATGCTCCTTCGGCCACGGCTGTCCATCGTGCTGTCGGTCGGGTCGAGCACCAGCTGCCAACGCTTCCAATTGCCAAGAAATAGTTTGCAATATCGGCTGGACGCTGCACCATCCTTTGCAGCCGCAGGAGCACTCGTCCGACTTCCGAAGCGTCGCGAGCAAGTGACGCTTGCCTGTTAGCAAGTTCCCCATCCACCATCCCGTGACGCTATCCGACCGCCCAGCTGCAGTCTGGGAATATGATACTCCATCGACGTACACCGCCACTGGAATAGGCAACGGAGCGCCTGTGCGCCGCGCCTTCTGAACAAGGGGGTGCTCGCTGTACACGGGAAGGTCGAGCACGCATTTCTCTCGCTCGTGGGCAGCAGCGGTCAGCAGTTTCCCCGTGTCGCCACATTCGTTGCATTCATCCACCAAGCATTCGTATGCGAGCTTCACGGGGATCTGTCGCAAACTGCGCCTATGCGATCTATTTTGGTTCATGGGAACATCCACGTAATATAAATCTGAAGGTCGCGGGAGCACTGAGTCCAAATGCCGTTGGTATTTCCCAGATTGGAGGTTATCGGGCTGAGCATACGCGGCGAAATTGCCGCCTGCAACGCCTGCGTCCGAACATAATTTGCAAGCTGTGCAGAACTGTTTCGCCGTTAACCGAGACGACCCATAAAATTGGAGCAGCAACTTCAAGAGATCTGCGCCAGCGGCGCGACATGCTTCGGAATTCACGTCGGTCGGCGACCTCTGCTGGTCACCATGAAATCTGTACTGTGGGGGAGGTGGTGGAATCATGGTGCGCCGTCGAGCCTCCCAATCGGCTGGTACGGAAGACAAGAAAACGCAAATGATATGTATGATGCCAACGTTGATGGTGGACGGAGGCGTGGAGGACGGAGACGGTATAGGGAGGATAATGCTGAGGGTCGAGGGGGGAGGGTGAGGGGGCGGAAGAGGATTGATGAGAGAGGGGCGAATTAAGCGGGGAAGAGAGCGAGAGAGCGAGAGAGACATAGAGCGCGATGGGAGAGGGAGCAAGACATGTAGAACTGACAGGCTGCAATCTTGAATGTAGTGACTCGGTTATCTTCAGGGGCCTGCAACAGTCGGACGTGCGTTGCAACGTATACCAGTTACGTTTTTTTTTCGCACATCAGAGCGTAGTGTCAAGATATCACTAGCAGCATCGGCGCTCGACTGGCATTGCCTGCTTTCTGGGGGGTCCTGGATGTATTGTCTGAGTTTCCGAACCTGGACTGAGTGTTCAAAGCCCCCTCAAGCTCCCCAGTGTTGTTTTGCCAGCCGCTTCAAACTGCAAAAGGAGTGTCTTCTGCCCCCCTATGCGCGACCGCATCGAGATACAGATGCGCCGCGTGCTCCAGAGGAGAGAGCAGGCGGCCCCCCGAATAAATATGCCAGCTAGCGCTCTCGCTCAGGTAAAGCACCATCCCCCCGTGATCATGTTAGGATCGCCCCAACCGTCGGAAAAAACAAAATTGCCTTGATTTTTTCATCGCAGGCTGCAGATTTTACATTTTTACCGGATTTTACCGGATTTTACCGGCCCCGTTGGGGCCGTCCGATTTCCAACGGTACTCCAACGGTAATCCAACGGCAGCGTTGGGGCGAAATCCAACGGTCGAAACACTGTTATTTTACAGGTTTCGTGAACATTTCCAACGGTAATCCAACGGTCGATTTCCAACGGATTTCCAACGGTAATCCAGCGGTGGTTTTTGGATGCCCAGGGCGGTTCAAACCAGTTCCAAACGTCCAGAAGCCTTTTTTTGGGGTGGCAGACATGGTTGGCATGATTTTTGGTTGTTAACACCCCTCCATCACGATTACTACTCACCGACGAGCGCGAGCACTAACATCACAAAAGTAACTTGCACAGAGTCTCGTCAGCTAAGCACCTCGGAACTGGCTCCCCTCCATGCTCCGCGCGGCGCTTCGCCGTGACGCAGCCCTCGGAGGTGTGGCGAGCGCAGCCTCGGCTCCTCCTCAGCGCGGCCTCCTCAGCGCAGCCTCGACTCCTCCTCAGGCTTCCTCGCCGAACCTCCTCTGGCCTCCCCGCCTCACGGCTGCCGCAGCACCCCTGAAGCCCCCAGCAGCAGCAGCATCATCCTGCAGCCTCTCCCGCGCGCCTAAGCCGCAGGTTTAGCCGCTGCCTTGCCCTTCTTGCGCTTAGGAGGCTTGCCAGCCTCGTCCCCGCCGCCGCCTGCAGCAGCTGCAGCGTCAGCCTGCGCCTTAGCATCCCTCTCACGCTTCACGCGGGACATGTCCATGACCTGCTGGACCTCGCTCTCGAGCTCCCCCAGGAACGGCTTGACATCGAGTACTTTCTGCATCAGGGACCACATGTCCTTCTCAGGCACTCGCTTCTGCAAGGTCGCAAGGTTCTCGAACATGGCCTGTGCGACAAGGGGGTCCTCACTGACCTTGCTCTCAAGGTTTGTGTGCTTGTCCCTCATTGCAGCTGCGCTGGCCTTCAGCACATCTGGATTCAGACCTGACCAATTCGGGTTCCGATCGATCGCGGCCAGGAGCGTATTGGTCTGTGCAGATAGGGTACTGTACGCTGCGATGACAGTGCGGGCCTCGACGATCCTCAGCTGGAGCGGGGTCTTCTTCTTCTTGTCGACTGTAGACGAAGGCTCGATTGGGGTCTCAGGCGCAGGCTGACCCTCCGCCAGCGTGCCGCCAGCTCCTCCGCCGCCTCCTCCTGGATTGCCCTCGCCTTTGCCTTTGCGCCCGCGCTTTCCAGCGCCAGTGCCAGCACCTGTGCCGCCGCCGCTCGGGTTGCCGTCGTTGCCAGCACATTTGCCAGCACCTTCCTCAGCAGCGGAACCTCCTTCGGCGCTCCTCTCCTCGTCGGGCTTCTCAGACCATTCCACGTGCTCCCTCCACGACGTCGAGAAAGTCTCGCGCAGGCCGCTGACCACGTATAATCCCCGTAATGATTCAGTCCACTCGTCGTAGATGACCCATGGGGGGCCCATCGCCATGCATTTGATCATGTACTTGCTTGCCTGGCTGGCAATTCGGAACAGTCATGGCACTAGCTTTCACACCACTCGGATGACGGACAGCATTTTCAATCGAATGGGCCAATACACCCCCGCCCAAGACGCCCCATGCCCCTCCGAACAAAAAAACAAAAACAAAAAAAAATGACGTGAAGGCGCACTAGATGATCAGCTGTTCACGTTCGCCCAGCCAACTTTCCCTCCTCCCTCTAGATGCGCTATCCTCCCAATGGGGAGGTAGCTCGATTCCTTCCACTGGGTCCTCGTTTCCTCCGTGATCTTCACAAGGTTCCGAGTCACGGTCGCGTGGGTGTCCATCGCCCACTTCTTCCGAAACTCATCCTTTGCAGCTCTGCCGATGGTCGCCTCGTATGCTTTGCGCCGCTTCGGGCACTGCAGGGCGCGTTGCCAGCGCCCCGCTTGTTGTGGATTCACCTTGCCGTCCGTCGTGATCTTGAATCCTGCGTCTTTGACTGAGGCCCAGAAGTCGTACTCCTTACGATCTTTCTCGCTCAACTTGTCGATCTGCGATTGCATGCCAATCTCCATGCCAGCTTTCTCAGGATCATCTGGCCACTCTGGCGCCTTCTGTAAAGAGAACCCCTTCAGTTCAAGCAAGTTCTTGAATAAGTCTCCACGGAAGAGCTCCAGCATCTCCTTCGCAATCTTGTACTTTGCGTTCTCATCAAAGTCTTGCTGCGAGTCGATGAGTTTCTGTCGGGAACTGGAAAGGGTCTAAACTCCCTGGCTGCGAGACTCACCCTCACTTGCTAGCACGCTTTGCGCCAGTCTGCCATTTCAATTTAACTGAACATGCATGTGGGCTGCTACGTAATTGCAGTAATATTACACGTGCATGTGCATTGGAATTGCGTTGGATTTGCGTTGGGATTGCGTTGGAATTGCGTTGGAATTGCGTTGGATTTGCGTTGGATTTGCGTTGGAATTGCGTTGGAATTGCGTTGGATTTGCGTTGGAAATGCATTGGAATTGCGTTGGAATTGCATTGGGATTGAATTGGGGCGCTCGGGGGCTGTAAACATATATGTACGTGACACTGCTTTTTTTGTCATTGTAAATTATCATACTGGCATCTGGTCGGAGATGAGTCTGCTTACGGGGCCTCTATGGTTTCCAGTGGTTATGGTTGCGGCCTGCAAAGGTGCACTATCCCCCTACAAGGTCTTCAATCTCAGCCTCTCCTACTCCCTGGTTCCATCCTCAGCTTCTCCAGTTCATATTGTGTCCTATGTTATCCGTTATCCCTTCAGTGTCCTCCACTGCCCCCGCCGCGCCCTTGACCTCGGACATCGCCTTCTGGCGGCGCGACACCTTAGGCGGCGTCTCATCAGGAGTCCCCGCTCTCGAAGGAGGTGCAGCGCACGATGTCGATTTGGCAGGGCGAAGAGGGGCGTTGTCGGAGTCGGAATCAGAGACGGGCGCTGCCACCACAACCTTCGCCTTGGTGGCCTCTGGGGGATTGTTGATTGCCGACCTCATCTCGTCGCCTCCTCCCCTCTTTCCTCATCCATCCTTATAATCCACCTCCCTCTCCTCCTACCTAATGCACTCCTCCCCTCACTCCCCCCCCGTCTCCCCCAACCCCCCCCCCCCCATGCAGGTGCCCATCCGCACTTCCAGGGCCCAACCGATCCACCACGCAGCAGGCGACTTTCTTTCTTATGCAGCAAGCGTGCAGAGGGCGAGGAGACATGAGGAAGCAGCAGAGAACCGATCTCCATTCGAGCGGAGTGTACTCGATTGTTCTTGATTCGATCTCGACTCGAACTCGATGTTGGCTCGATCCCGACTCGATCCGATTCGATCCGAAATGGATGTTGACTGTCGTCCTGCACCCGCCTCCCTCCCCCCGTGTCACACCGCCGGCCTGGCACTCCGCCTGCAAGGCCCTCTGCGGCGCGATCGGCGCGTACGGGATGGTATCCTCTCCTGCTGCTGCGGCGAACGCGCTGGTCATCTCCTCATTCTGCTTGTCCAGGTCGGTTCCTCGCGGCGACCTCTCTGGCGACCTCCGCGGCGGTGGCGGCGGCGGCGGCGGCAGCGGCGGCCTTGGCCTCGGCCGCGCCGCCGATGCCTGCCTGCCGCGATCCTTGGAAGCTCTGCCAGGGGAATTGGTGCGCTCTGGACTCGGGCTGTGGCCGTACTTCTTTTTGTATTGCTCGAGCGAAGCGGCAATCGCAAGTCTCGCCTCTTCCTCCTCTCTCTCCAGCCTCTTTGCCTCGTCCTGCTGCGCTGTGTTCTGGCTGTGGAGGATCGCCTTCTCTATGTCTTCCTCGGTGTCATCGCCGCAGACGCGCTCCTGCTCTGCGGGCCTGTCGTCATCCGAGTGAACTGACTCCACTTGCGTGTCCTCCGCCTTCTCGGCAGTCGAGGGTCCGTCTAGAGGAATGCATTCTGGTGATGAGGGGATGTCCAGCGAAGTGCGCAGCCTTTTCGCTTGCTCTGTGTCATTGACTGCACTGCTGCGCTTCCCAGCTGGCGCTGCCTCCCCGCCACCTTTGGCTGCCGTCTGCTGCGTCGGCTCGATGTCGGCGCCGTCCACTTCCATCGGTGCAACTTCTGCCTCAGCGCGAGCCTCTCCTGCTGCTGCTGCCTCTGCCGTGGCGACCTCCTCCTCCTCCTCCTCATCCTCCCCCTCCTCTGCAGCCCCTGCTCCCGCGCGCTCCTCGTGCTCATCCTCTCCAGGCGTTTCCTCTCCATCTGCTGCTGCCTCCCTCGCGGCCTCCTCAGCCAGTGCCGATGCGAGGGCTGCCTGATTCTCCGCCTCATATTCCTGCCGCCTCAAGGCCCAGCGCGTGAGCTTGCTGGCGCGATCGAGCCCCTGCGTGTCTCTAGGGCACGCGTCAGGCGGCTCCGAGAAGCTGGCCATGGATGATGCGGTGGTCTCTTGCGACGGCATGGCGAGCAGTCGACCGATCGGTGTAGCCCAGAATTTCTTAGTCGGAGGCCCTCCCGCTAACACCTTGGGCATCTCGCTCGAGCTGAATGAAATGGATCTGAGGTTCGAAACCAAAAACAATGGGAACGAAAGCCACGGTGAAGTCAGGGACGATGTGCACGGGGAGGGCCGAAGAGGATGGCACAGGATAGTGAGGATAACGAGGGGTGGAGTAGGATATTGAGGAGGAAGAGGAAGATGTTTTGGAGAACGCAGAGGACGAGGAGGAGATGAAGCGGGTGGGGCCCCGCGCCCCTCCGCCCAGGCGAAAATATCACCGACCTCGAGAACTTCGTCACTTTCTCCCCGCCCACCCCCCTGAGCCTAGGCGCTCCTGTGGTCCCCCGTCATGCTGTCGTCATCGGTCGTTTTTCCCTCGCTCATCTCTGTTCCTTCCGCCCTCCTTATCTCGCCTCTCACTTCCTCAGTCGCCTTCCCTCAACCCTCACTCTTCGGCTTGCTCTGATCGACTTCCTCCTTCCTCCACCCCTACGTCTCTCCTCGCCCTTCTCGCCATTCTCCCCTCGAGCACCCTCAACCTTTTCAAAAGAACCTCAGGCGCCAGACTGCGCTCCAAGGTGCTGCTGCGCGCTCGCACTCAGCAGCAATCCAGCAGGCTCTCCCCGGGCGCGGGCTCCCCCTCAGAGCCGCCGCCCTCAGAGCCTCCTGGCGAACGCGGCTGCTCCCCCCGAGCGGCCTGCTGGCCCGCCAGCGCGGCGGCTCCTCCTGAGCTCTTTGCCGACGGCCTCCTCCGAACGGCCTGGCCCTCCTCTGGCGGCGCCGTGGCAGGCTTCGACGCCTTGGGCCGCGGCATCTCAGCTGGCGTCGGCACCTGCCTCTTGCGGCTCTGCCTCGTCTTCACCTCGGTGATCGCGGGCTCCTCGTCTCCCTCAGGGCCGTTCCGGCCTTCTTCTTCGGACTCTTCCTCCTCCTCATCCTCGCCCTCATCTTCGTCGCCCTGGCCCTTCTCCTCAGCCTCGCTGCCGTTGCCCTCGCTGGCGTCGTCTGCTCCTGCGGCGCTGCCCTCCTCCTCCTCCTCCTCCTCCTCCTCCTCCTCCTTCTTTACTTTGTCGTCCTCCTCCTCTTCCTCCTCCTTCTTTACCTCGCCGTCCTTTTCGGCGCCTCCTCGCGAAGCCTCAGCCGCAGCAGGTCTCTTCTGAGCTGCGCCTGGCCTCTTGAGAACTGCAGCACCTTTCGCCCTGTTCGTTTTCAGGTGCTCCTTTTTGGCCTCCTCCGCCGCCGCCTTGTCAAGCGTGCCATCGTGGAGATCGGCGAGGATCTTCAGCATGCAGGTCTTCGCGTCCTCGAGCCTCTCGTACCCTGTCATCTGCATGAACTGCTCGAAACGCTTGCCCCCAGGCTGCATGCGCCAGACCACCAGCCACGATCCACGCTTGGCGTGATTCACCGAGCGCAACGACCAAAGCACCCTGCCGTTGTCGCCGTGAATATCACGCAGTGTGAATTGGCCAATGGCTGCCCTCTGCAACGCAGCCTCCTCCTCGGCGCTGCTGCCGATGACCTTCCAGCTTGCGCCGCAGGGCCAGGTCGCGATCAGCAGCTCCTCGCCTGCGACCACCTTCGCAGGCGTGTATTCGGGCAGCGCAGACTTGGCCGAGCCCTTCTTGATCCTCCAGGCGGCCTGCGGCTACGATAGACTCTCTCCTCTCCTCCTTTGCGTCCTCGATCATCCCTCTCCTCCGCCTCCTCCTCCTCCTCCTCCTCCTCCTTCTCCTCCTTCTCCTCCTCCTCCTCGTCATCATCCTCCTCTTGCTCCTGCTCCTCCTCCTCCTCCTCCTCTTCCTCCTCTTGATCCTCCTCCTCCTCCTCCTCCTCGTCTTCCTCCTCCTCTTCCTCCTCAACCCCCTTTTCCTCACCCCCCTTTTCCATCTGATCTCCTCTCCCGTATCCTACCTCACATCATTGTTCTCTCCCCCATCTGCTCTTTCTCGAGACTCTCCGTTGTTCCTCGTCATCGTCGCATTCATCCTCCTCATCCTCCTTCTCCTCCTCCTCATTCTCCTCCTCCTCCTCCTCCTCTCCTCTTCCGCTCATCCCCCCCTCTCTCGCCCTCCCCCATTGGCCTTCATCGACTCGTCGTAGCCGAACTGCCACTCCCCGACCTCCTCGAGAATCGGAAGCGCGCGCTCGTCCTTGGCGGCCATCTTGGGCCGCTGCTGCTGCTGGTGCTCCTCCTGCTGGTCTTCCTCCTCCAGGAACGCCGCGGCCCACTTTGGCGGCCTGACAGTGGGTTTTGAAAATCTACCCCCTCGATTCCCTCTCCCAGGAGAGGGGTTCGGGCGGGTGCGATCGGGACGGCAGAGGACAGGGAAGAGGATAGCTGGAGGTTGAGCTGAGCTGGAAATTGAGAGAAACTGACATCCTCTCTCCTCCTCCTTCCTCCTACCTCTCCTCCCTCCTCCTCCCTCTCCCCCCTCATCCCCCCTCTCCTCTCTCCCCCTTTCGTCCTACCGTCTCCTCCCCTCCCTGCATTTGAACCCCATGCGCCTCCTCCCCTCGCGCGGCGTCAGCGCGTCCCTCACGTGACTGAGCATCGCGCGAACCCTGCGGCCGCGCGAAACTGCCCAGTGCTCCACTTCGTTGGCGAGGTGCCATTCGCTCTCCTTGGAGCGGGCGATCGCCAACAGCGCTGCCTTCGCTGCGGGGGTGGGACTCCTCCACTTTCCTGTTCCTCCTCCTCTCCTACCCCTCCTCCTGCTGCTGCTTCTCAGCTCCTCCTCCTCCTCCTCCTCCTCCTCCTCCTCCTCCTCCTCATCCCTCCTCCCGCTCCTCATCCCTCCTCCCACTCCTCATCCCTCCTCCCACTCCTCATCCTCCCCCCCCTTCTCCTCCTGCCCCTCCTCCCCCTCCTCCTCCTCCTCCTGCCCCTCCTCCTCCTTCCCCTCCTCCCTCCTCCCTCCCTCCCCCTCCTCCTCCTCCTGCCCCTCCTCCTCCTCCTCCTCCTCCTCCTCCTCCTGTTCCTCCTCCTCCTCCTCCTCCTCCTCCTCATCCTTGCCGTTCGAGCCTTGGCCGCCTCCTGGTTCACGTTGGACCTCCCCAGGGCGCGCGTGGCCCTGAGGAGGTCGGCGTGATGTGCGATCACCTTGTGATCTTTCTGGCCAGTGACCTTCTCTGCGTAGTCCAACGCGTTGAACACGTTGGCGAAGGGGGCCCAGACCTCCTGGAGCTTCGCCGCGTTGTTGAAGCAGCTCTCCCTCGGCTCCGTGGCGGACTCCGCCTCCAATGGATTCCATCGCATTTCCAACGCGTTTCCAACGCGCTGGAAATGCGAGGCGCTAAAGGGGTTCACCGGAGCTCGAGCGACAGCGCCCTCCTCCTCCTCCTCCTCCTCCTCCTCCTCCACCTTCTCCTCCTCCTCCTCCTCCTCCTCCTCCTCCTTGTCCTCCTCTCCTGCTCATCGCCTCCTCAGCCTCCCTCTCCCCTCCTCTTCTCCTCCTCCTCCTCCTCCTTCTCCTCCTCTTTCCTGGTTCCCACCGGCTCTCCTCTTACCATTGTTGTTATTTTCAGAAGATCCGATGGCCTCAGAGGTACTCTAACTCGTCGCGGGGGTCGTTTGGCCCAACGACCAAAACATCAAAATCGCTGACCTAGGATAGAGGAAAAGAAAAGACGTTGCCATCGTGATCAAAAACATGTTTTCTACCCCTCGTACAATTTGTTGTCGAAGAAAACGGTGCGTACGTTCCTGATCACGATGGCAACGATTTCTCTTTTCCTCCAGGCCCGAGAGCAACTGCGCCAACACTTACCCACAGGAATCCGATGCTGCTCAGGCGTAGTAGCCTGGTGATCCAGGAGATTTCACGTTTTCGTTGTTTCTGTTGTTTTGTGCGTTAGGTTTGGGGGGGGGAAGCCTATCAAACTAGTGGGTGATAGGTAATGCACGCTTTCCAATGCCCGTGCCTCGCGCTTCGGCGGCGGCATGCGCCTGCTCCGCCTGCGCCTCCGCCTGTGCCTCCTCCGCCTGCGCCTCCTCCGTGCGCGTCCTGGCGCCGCCTGCGCCGCGTGCCGCCTCCTGGCGCCGACCTCCTGGCGCCGCCTGCCGCCTCCTGCCGCCTCCTGGCGCCGCCTGGCGCCGCCTGCCGCCTGCCGCCTCCTGGCGCCGCCTGCCGCCTCCTGGCGCCGCCTGCCGCCTCTGCGCCGCCTGCCGCCTGCGCCGCCTCGGCGCCTCTGGCCTCCTCGAGGCCTCCTCGCCGCGCCGCTGCGGCGCCGCGGCCGCGCGCGCGGGCGCGGCGGAAGCCAAACGGCAGCGGCAGAAGGCAAGATCAGCAATCGAACAAAAAGTACAAACACATACAAAAACATATGTTATGTAAGCAATATCATGCAAATATCTTGCGCAACTCAAGGCAAATGCAACACAATGCATTAATTAATAAACAACTGCAGTGCACTTGTTTTTTTCAAGTCAAACGCTGCACTTGAGAAAATGAAGGATCTGGACCAGAGGGGAGGCCTCCCGGGCGCCGGAAGAAGAAATTCAGCATTTTCAAAAGAAAAATGTGTATTAGAATGGCCTTTTTTCGGCGCCGCCTCGGAACTCGATTTTCCGGCGCCGGCCGGAACCGGCTCCGGACCCGGCCCGGGCGCCGGCCCGGGCGCCGGCTCGGGCGTGCAGCCCGGGCGCCGGCGGAAATGATGCCAGCGCTGCGGCGGGAGCACGATTCGGAACGAGAGGGGCCCGAAAATGAGGCCGGCGCCTCAGCGAGAGCAGCATTTTGGAAACAAATGCAAGCGAAAACCCAACTCCGGGGAAACCTGTGTAAAAAAAACAATGCGCGGGGGGTGGGGGCGAACATTCCCAAGACGTCATCAGGGGAAGAGGGGGAGTAGTAGTATTCATATTGAGTAATTGTAAATGGAGGAGGAGGAGGGGAGAGGAGGAGGAGGAGGAGGAGGAGGAGGAGGAGGAGGAGGAGGAGGAGGAGGAGGAGGAGGAGGAGGGGGAGGGGGAAGGGGGAGGGGGAGGGGGAGGGGGAGGGGGAGGGGGAGGGGGAGGAGGAGGACGGGTCGCCTCAGCCCTTCGGAGGAACCCTCCACCTGCGCTCCACCCCTAGCGCCGTTTTCCTCCTCGGTCTCCCGGGGGGCCGGCGCGCGCCCCCAGAGGCCGAGGCTGCGGGCCTTCCACGGGCCTTGGAAGGCCCTCCTTTCAACGGGCCGTGGAGGGCCACGTCGACACTCTGCGAGCCGGGCGCGGCCAGCGAGAGCGGCCAGGGATGGGCCGAAGGGGAGGGATGCAAGGGTAACCTTGGAGAATCGCTCGTCCTCACATTGCGGGTTGACTGCAACGTCGCACCCGCGCGCGTGGTGGCCCTAGCTGAGTCTCGGAGGGGCCGCCATCCTCCAGCCTCTGTGTGGGCGGGGGGGGACGGGGGGGGGCGCTCACCGACTCGCGGCGAGGCCGCGGCGGCGGCCGCCGCCCGCCCAAGGGCAGGAGAGCCCAAGATCGAAGCGAGAAGTCGGATCTGCGATCGACATGAATCGGATCGGCGGAGATTAGCAGTCAATTCCGGAGAAACCGAACAGGCGGAAATCGGCAGGCAAGTAAGGCCTCCAGTGAGAAGCCAGAATCCAAATCGGAACCCGAAGCCGAATCGAATCCGATCGGCGTGAGTCGAGCCGGAAGAGTCGGGATAAGCCCTGCCAAGGGAGCCTGGTGAGGCGGTGTGAGGGGGGGGCTCTTGGGGTTGTCCTGGTGTTCTCCTGGCTGGCCATCATGACCATCATGAGTACGTCAGGTTCGTGTCGTGCCGACTTCGGCGTTGGTTACTGACACCGCGGGGATCGTTCAACCTTGAACGATCGGCCGTTTCCTAAACGTCCAAATCGTTCCACATCGAACGAGTCTGGGTCGCCCGCGGCGTTCAACGTTGAACGGCGCTGGCGGGGTCGCCGCCGGTCGACACGACACGAACCTACCGTAGGCAGTGGCTGCGGGGCCCGGCGGGGGCCACGAGCGAAGGAACACAGGACGACGAAAAACGAACGCCGCGGTGCGAGAGGGCAAGCCCTGCCGAAGGAGCCTTGTGCGGGGCCGCACGGCTCCGGCGCGGGCGCCTCGCTGGCCGACGGCGCCCCGCGGCCCACGTCGCTGGGGGGCGCTGGGTCGTCGGCGCCCGCCTGCTCCGCTGCGGCCTCCGGCTTCTTGACTGGGCGCCGGGCGCCGGGGGCGTCGTCGTCGGTCGTCGCCAGCTTGGCACGATGCTGAGGTAAGGATCTGAGGGGTGAGGCAAAGCTCCGAGGGGTCCCTCGGCGAGCCTCGGCCGCGAATGGCCCGTTCCTCGATCCAGATCTGGAGGACGACACGGCGGCCACGAAGGACGACGCGGCGGACAGATCTGAACGAACAGCTAGGGACCTCTGGGGACGCGCACTGGACAAAAGGAATAGGTCGGCGGACGAGGCAGTTTTGTTTCTGTAGACACTCTGGCAAGCTTGATTGCATGAAAGGCTGAGGGGGGAGGGGGGCGAGGCACGGACTCTGGCAAGTTTGATTGCATGAAGGGTGAGGGGGGGAGGGGGGCGAGGCATGGAAGCGAAACTGGACGTCATGCAAGTCGGGGCTCACTTGCACGTCTTTTCGGCCCAACGCTGTCTTGAATGAGTATCGTTTAACCGATCCCCATCCCCAGCGGCGTGGCCTGGGCCCCTCTGGCCGATGTACCCCCCTAGATAGGGATATAGGCCGTTACCTTCGGGCTTCGAGGGGTGTATCCCAAACTAGGGTGGTAATGTGGTGGGGGTCTCGAAGAGGATGGGGATGCGGATGGGGATTGGTTAAGCGATACCAGTTGAAGGGCGACCGGACAAGGGAGCGGGGGGGGCAGGCCGTGCAAGCAGAGCTTGCCTGAATCTGCCGTGCAACGAACGCCCTCAGGATGAGGAAGCAGACGGGTCCGGTCCTGGAAGAGAGAAGGGTCCTGTCTCCATGTGTCGCCGCCTTTCCCCGAAGCACGTCCAATCGGGGCCTGGTCGTGCAGGGAGGCAGAATATCGGGGCAGCCCCAGGAAGACCCCAAAAGTGTCCATGTGTCGTCGCCGCCTTCCCGAAGCACTTCCAATCGGGGCCTGGTCGTGCAGGGAAAAGCCGCGTATGGGGGCAGCCCCGAGAAGACCCCAGAAAACGCTCGGGAGGCCTCCATGGGGCCCCTAGCAAGGCCCCCAAGAGAGGCCCCTAAGAGAGGCCCCCGAGAGAGGCCCAGCAAGCAGCCTTCGACAATGGCCCCCGAGGAAGGCCCCTCGATGAGTGGCCTCCGCGACAACCATCGGGACGGGCCCACCGAAGATGAGGACGGGAAGGGTGCGCAGAGAGTGGCGGGAACGAGGGAGAGGAGCAGAAAGGAGGCAGAGAGGGAGAGGGGAGGATAAGACAGAAACCGACAGCTAGAAAAGGGAGGCCAGGGACATATCATATCGTGTCCTCCTCCTCCTTCTCTCTCTCTCTCTGTCCCTCCCTCTCTCTCTCTCTCTCTTTCTCTCTCTCTCTCTCTCTCTCTCTCTCTCCCTCTCTCGTTCTCTCATTCCGCCCGTGCGAACCTTGAAGGACCGAGGAGCTTGGCGCGAAGCGTCAATGCAGCCAGGTATACACAGAACCACGCGCGCTTCGCGCGCGCTTAAGTGCTAGCAAGCCCTGGTTGAGGTCCAAAGTGTTCTGCATCGGAAGACAACTAGTGAATCATGCGTTCCTGGTGAACTCCCCTTGAGAGTCTTGGGGAATTAATTGTTGGGCCGTCTGAAGGCCATGGTGGAAGGTCTTGGGGCCCGCTTGGGACATACGGGGGACAACGTTGGCCGTCGAACGCTCTTCATGGTCCTTGTTGAAATTCCTGTTCCGCTTTATCTTCCTTTTCGAGCGATCCATGGGCCATCCTTAGCTCCTGGGAGGGCGTGCTCTGCCTTTCAACCTCCACAGCTCCCAGGAGGGCGTGCTCTGCCTTTCAACCCCCCCCAAATGGCTTGACAAGGGCCCATGGAAGCCCATATACGCCCTAAAACGGTTTTAAAACGGAACCATGTCGGAAAACCCATCCTGCGAGCCATGTCCCAGAAAGAGCTCCACCGATGTCACCAGTTGGCAGTTTCAGATGGCGCCCCCAAGCCCATGTTTGAACATGCCTCGCACGGGTCGTGCCCTGCCAGAGGAGCTCCACATACAATCTCAAATGCGTATTCGCGCGGGGGCATCCGAATTACCCGGCACCCCGTTCACGCCCTCGTGGCTTGGCCACGAGGGTTTTCACACAGCTCCAGAGCTCAGGAGGAGCCTTGCCAGGGGGCAGTGGACATGTATAGATCTCGTCGCCCGAAACCTTGGAAAATCACTCGTCCTTCCTACGCGTTGAGCAAAGACCGACCGTCCCAGCAGTCCTCTAGGCTTACCGCGAAAATCTCTTAGAACCCCAAAATGTTTTAATAACAAAGACAACGTTCTTAGAACATACGACCGATGTGTGCAAACGACAGCCCCAGCCAGACATGTTATGAGAAGCTTTCAGAACATTGTTTGGTGGGCCTATAGGCAAGCCAGGACATTTCGCCACTGCTTGAACGCGGGCTGACTGCATCTTGATTCTAGGCCCGTCCGCTGCGACGAATGCCGCGGCTCCTGGAGGAGGAGGAGGCGGAGGCGGAGGAGGAGGCGGAGGAGGAGGAGGAGGCGGAGGAGGAGGAGGAGGAGAAGGGCAAGGATGCGGAGGAGGCGGAGGAGGAGGCGGAGGAGGCGGAGGAGGAGGCGGAGGCGGAGAAGGAGGAGGCGTGGGAGGAGGAGGAGGCGGCGGGAGGAGGAGGAGGAGGCTCGCCGCGCACGGGCTGCCCACGCTCTTGTTCTCTCGCTCCGCTCCGAGGCCCGGCGGGCCAGATCCCCGTGTCCGGTCCGAGCGCAGCGCGGCGCGGCGCGTGCCCCTGGCGGCGGCAGCCGCCGTGCACCGCCCGCGCAGCGCGGACCGCCCCTGTGCTGCTGGGGGCTGCTCAAGGTGCCCCCTGGCCAAGAGGAGGCGGAGGAGGAGGAGGAGGCGGAGGGGGAGGAGGAGGAGGAGGAGGAGGAGGAGGGGGAGGAGGAGGAGGAGGAGGAGGAGGAGGAGGAGGAGGAGGAGGAGGAGGGGGAGGGGGAGGAGGACGAGGAGAAGGAGGAGGAGGAGGAGAAGGAGGGGGAGGAGGAGGAGGAGGAGGAGGGGGAGGAGGAGGAGGAGGAGGAGGGGGAGGAGGAGGAGAAGCGAGGAGGAGGAGGAGGAGGAGGAAGACAGACCCCTCGAGGCATGAAGAAGTCCTGCCGGGAGGTTTGCCGCGGTGCTCGGCCCCAGGAATCCATCCGGCCCTCGGGGCCGTCAAAACACGACCCCGGATGAGAAGCCCGTCCCTTCGGCGTCGCGCAAAGGGAGGGCGGTAAATGGGGGATTTCCCCAAAGTGGCTCTGGCCGCAGCGCCGCGCACCTTCGTTGTCGGATAACCTGAACCCAAACACGTTTTTTTATCGATCGGGGGCGCATGTTTCACTTCCGCCAAGCTTCCGCCAGCTTCCGCCGGCGGAGGCGGCCTCGTTTTACTTCCGCCGCCCTTCCGCCGAGGAAGAGATGACAACTCCTTCGAACCTCGAAGGCAATGCCCTTTTTGGAACGCCTCAAATGGGGGGGCGGGGGCAGCGAGACCCTTCTTGGCACGCCTGGGGACACCTTGGGCCCCAAGGGTCTCGACCCCGAGGCCGAAAACAGCGAAGAACCTCCCGTCGTGACTTGTTCATGACTCGAGGGGCACCTTGGGCCAGGGGCACTTCTAGCGACACCCGACGCTAGTGCTTCTGGGGAGTGGGCAGGCGCGCAACACAACTGCACGTCGGTCGGAAGTAGGTAAAAGCATGAAGTGGGAAGGCGGATCAAGTAGATTGGGTTCAGGCCCTCCCGGAGAATAACCAAACGCAGCAAAAATCGGTCATTGAAGTAGGAAGGCGCTTGAAAGAGACTGGGATCTGGGAATCCAAAAATGCTTACTTTCAACGACGGGCGTGCAACTACGCCGGCCCCGGCCCCGCGCGGGCTGGCGGGGCAGGGGGAGACCCCAAGATCTGGGCGGTGCCTTTCTTCTCACACCGGGCTTTGGGCCCCGGGCCTGTCACAGATCGATGCGGCTCGGCAGACCCTCGACCTTCACCTGAACGGGTTTTTTTTTGCAATCCTGAACGAAGGGTTTTTTTGCAATCCTTCGTTCCGAAGGGTTTTTTTGCAATCCTAGGGTTTTTTTTGCAATCCTTCGGGTTTTTTTGCAATCCTGGGTTTTTTTGCAATCCTTCGGGTTTTTTTGCGATCCTTCGTTTTTTTTGCAATCCTTCGTTTTTTTGCAATCCTTCGTTTTTTTGCAATCCTTCGACCTTCACCTTACGCACCTTGTCAGGCGGCAGATGCCGCGCACAGCGGCGGCCGCCAGACTGGCCACGGTCGAGGCCGGCGTCGAGGCCGCAGCGGCGGTCTCGGCGGTCTCTCAGGCCGCGCCGCGGCGGCAGCTGCACTGCTGCGCGGAAGCCGCAGGGGTCCGCGGAAGATTGCAAAACAACCCGAAGGATTGCAAAAAAACCCTTTTTTGAACGAAGGATTGCAAAAAAACCCGAAGGATTGCAAAAAGGATTGCAAAAAAAGCCTAGGTTTGCAAAAAAAGGATTGCAAAAAGGATTGCAAAAAAGGTTTTTTTTTTTGCAATCCTTGGTTTTTTTGCAATCCTTCGGTCAAGGGGATGCCGCAGGAAGATGGGGTCTGAGATCAGATCGGGCCCGTCCCCCTATAGAAAATACATTGTCAAGAATATGCAAAGAAAAAATCGTCACCAGACTACCCTTCTACCATTATTGACCATGCCCCCCGCAGAGGGACAGGCCCGACGCAAGTCTGAGGTTGCGGTCCTGCTTCTTCTCGATGCTGCAGTTTTCGCAGGACAGGCGCGAAGGGAGACCTCCTTCTGGAGGCCCGGTGTCTCGATTCGTTCGGCACGTGGACGCCACCCCGGAAGTCCCGACCCTCTCCCCGAGGGCTGGCCTCTCGTCCTGAGTCGTCGTCCGACGACCCTGGGGCCCGAGGAGGGCAAGCTCCGCGTTGTCTTTGCAAGTTTTTGTTATTCGGCGTTTCGATATTGGGCGGAAGGGGGGGAAGGGGGAAAAAGCCTGGCTCCAGACCTCTGCTTAAAGTGCGACTGCTGTGGACCGTGCGCCCATTCTGGGGGAGAGACCCCACTGGCTCGACAACAGCCGAGATCTACTCCATGGGGGGGGGGTCAGGGGAGGGGTGCGAGGGCCTGCCCCGAAGGGCAGAACAACGACCACAAAACGCTCACATTGTCTCTGTTCCCTGCGTCGGAGGTCTGGGGGTTCGGACCATGGCTCGGACCTCTAGCGGCCCCTTCGGGAAGATCCGGGTATCCCCCTGCAACGCTCCTGGCGAGGCACGGCTGCTGGGGAGCGAGCGTTCCGAAGCTAGGGAAAACCTGCGGGAACCTGACGAAACTTCCGAAACAACGGGCGGCGAAATGCTCAGCCGACGTTGATCTGGAGGTAGGGAAAGGGTGTGGTGTAAAGGGGTGTGGTGCCAATGCTGGATCTGGCGAGGTTATCTGTCGTGGATGGCATCGCCATTTCCACGGTTGGCACGATTGGCACCACACCCCTTTATGCCACACCCCTTTCCAACCTCCGGAGTTGAATGCCTGGACCCCCCCTCGCGGCCGGGCAGTTGTCGCGCGCTTGCCACACACACACACACACACACACACATACGCACCCAGCGCTGCTCGAGTAGGCGAGCGCGCGAGCCAAGACCCGCGCTGAAACTGCGGACAAGAGGAAGGAGGGGAGAGGATGGAGGGAGGAGGAGGAAGGAGGAGAAGAAAGAAGAAGAAGAAGAAGAAGAAGGAAGGAGGAGAAGGAGGAGGAGGAGGCGCGAGGAGGAGGAGCGAGGAGGAGGGAGGAGCGTGAAGCGAGGAGGGAGGAGGAGCGAGGAGGAGGAGGAGGAGGAGCGATGATGATGCTGCTGCTGATGATGGTGATGATGGTGATGATGGTGATGATGGTGATGATGGTACTGCTGCTGATGATGGTGATGATGGTGATGATGGTACTGCTGCTGCTAATGATGATGATGCTGATGATGATGATGATGATGATGATGATGATGATGATGATGATGATGATGATGATGAGGGTGGTGGTGGTGATGATGATGATGATGACGATGACGATGCTGCTGATGATGATGATGATGATGATGATGATGGTGATGGTGATGATGATGATGATGAGGAGGAGGAGCGAAAAGCGAGGAGGGAGGAGGAGCGACGAGGGAATGAGGGAGGAGGAACGAGGAGGGAGGGGGAGGGAGGCGGCTCGAAGGCCGAAGGGCCGTTTCTCCTAGTACCACTCCTTCGATCGGGTGCCCGTACCAAGTGCGAAGCCTTGCCTCTCCCCAAGCCTGCCGGGCCGCCTACTCCCCCCCCCTCCTGCCGCCTACATCTAGGTCGCCTGACTGAGGAGGAATAAGAAGGAGAAGAAGAAGAAGAAGAAAAAGAAGACGGAGGAGGATCAGCAGGAGGAGGAGGAGGAGGAGAAGGGGAGGGGAGGAGGATGAGGGAGAGGGAGGGAACGATCTAGGGGCCCTCCTCATTCTCCTCCTCAACATCATCACTATCGTCCTTCTGCATTCCCCTCCATTGCATCTGTTCTGGCCTCGCAATGTGCTGATCCCGATGGGCGTGCAACGCATAAGCATCTCAGCCATCTCTCGCACGGCAAAGCACACCCTCAACAATTGTCATTGTGTTGAGGGCGCCCGCTGATGATCCCAAGCGTTGCAGATGGGTTGAGCACGTCCCTGGGTGATTGCCCTTTTGGGGGCTCTGGGGTCATTCAACGAGGAAGGGGCGGCAGGAGAGCAAGGAGAAGGGAAGGAAGAGGGAAAGAGGAGGGAAGGAGGGAAGAGGAAGAATAGGAAGGATCGGCGGTGGACAAATCTCCCTTTAGTAAACCTCCCTTCAGTGAAAACGGCCTGGGACCGAAACCGACGGACCTGGACCCGCAAACATGACGGCTGCGACGCCCTCTCGCGAACCGAAAACGGCCAATTCCTGAATCGACGTGTCAGGGTAGGAGGTCCACCAACCTCCGAAGAAGAGGGAGGGGGGAGGGAGCAGAGGAGGGGGAGAGGACAAGGGGAGGAGGGGGAGAGGAGGGACGACTGGAGGAGGAGGAAGAAGAGAGCACCCCGATCGACGAGCACGTCCACATGCATGCGCCCTGGCGGTCCGGGCCTGGTCCGGGGCACGCTCCGCCGCTGCCCGGCGCGAGCGCCCCTCGCGCACGGGGAGAGCGCCCACGGGATCCCGCGCGCCCACGGGGTGGAAGCGAGTTGCACGTCCAGGCCGCGAGGGCACCGATGTGGAGGCGTTCGCGGCCCATGGAAGGAGGGGGGGGGGCCAGGGCGCGCCAGAGATGTCAGAACAGCATCCGGGGGCAGCTCCTGGGAGCTCTTCGCAGGAGCGACCGAGGGCTACCAGGTCCGAGCAAAGGGGCCGTCAGGCATTAGGCCTGGCTAGCCCAGAGTAGGCCTAAGCGTAAGCTAGACTGAGCGGTATCAAGCGGAATTAAAGGAGATTGTGCCAGGTTGGGTCGGTTTTCCACCTCGGAAATACCAGCGCCGATGCCGGAAGAAGGAACGTCTGCATAAACATGACAACTTTCGGAAGGGGGGGGGGCCAGCGCCGAGGCAAGAAATCCGCGCGCCTCTCTCCAACGTGTATGTTTTGTGCAGTTGTTCCTCTTCGAGGTGCTGAATTCAACCTCCCAGGAGCTGCATCCTGCCAAGCAAGCCCGAGCAGCAGACTCGAGGCCCCTCCCCGCGTCACTTCAGCACCCGCAGCACGCCGCGGGCCACGTCGTAGCCGAGGTCCGAGGCGCGGTAGGGCCTCTCGCGGCCTGCCGCGTCCCGGAACCTGGCCTGCAGGCACGCGCGAACCTGGGAGGTGCATGCCCCCCCTCCTCCTCCTCCTCCTCCTCCTCCTCCTCCTCCTCCTCCTCCTCCTCCTCCTCCTCCTCCTCCTCCTCCTCCTCCTCCTATACTCGCGCCGAGATTGGCGACTGCAGGCGCAGACATCTGACCCCGCGGGCCGCGCTTCGCGCGTCGGCCAACACTGGAAACCTGCGTTGGATCTCGAGGAGGGTCGTGGGGTTAAGTCGGGTGTGTCCCCCCCTACAGGGGGAAGTTCGACGAAACATTAAAAACACACAAAAAATATTCCAAAATGGTCAAACAATATTCAAACAACAGTCCCCATACTATGTTTTACTATGTTTGAATGTTCCCCCTGTAGAGGGACAGGCCCGACTTACTTGTAGGGTTGGATGCTCATTCTGGGGACCTTCCTGGAGACACTCGCTCCACTCGTGCGGCGAAGCTGCGTCGAACGTCCGTCGACCCTGAGTCGAACCTGAGCTGGGGTCGAACTAGAGTCGATCAGATCCGAACAGATCCGTCAGGTGGGCCCCAGAAGGCCCCCCAACCCAACCAAACATCTAGATAGGGAAGGGGAGCTGGCCGAGGACGGAAAACGCAGATGGCGGGTTGGCAAAAACCCTGAATCGAAAAACCTTGCCGTCTCTTGGCAAACAACTTCTTACCTCCGCCGGCTTTCGCCGGCCTTCAGCCGGTCGACGTGGCCTCGCTTTACTTCCGCCGCCGTCCGCCGCCTTTCCACCGAAGAAACGGCAATTCCTTCGATCCTCCAAGACGAGGCCCTTTCTTGAACACATGTGTGTATATATATATATGTGTGTGTAACACAAAAAAACACACGGTTTCGGAGGTCCCTGCTGGTTTCCTGAGTCGGCGCTGGACCCTCTTCGCACCCCCGCCTCTAGAGGCCTCCTAGATGGGGTCCGAGTAGATGGGGTCGGAGGATCGCGCCGCATCGGCGATGCACTGGCGATGCATCGGCGATACACCAGCAACGTCGGCGATGCACTGGCGACGTCGGCGTGGAGAAAATCGTGCCCCACATCGGGCCGCATCGCCGATGCATCGGCGATGCGACGCGATTCGGGTCGGGCGAAAGGGGGGGATAGCAAAGGGGGGGTTTGAGAATCAGCTCACGTAGCTGATTTTCCCGGCGCCTCCCGGCGCCGGAGGCGGCCATGTATCGAGGAATGGGCCCCTCGGTGAGGCCGAAATCAGCTGCATGCAGCAAATTTCGTAAGACCCCCTTTCCCAATCACCCCCTTTCGCCCGACCCGAGCGATCCTCCGACCCCATCTGCTCCGACACCATCTGGGAGGCCTAGATCTTCGCAGCCACGCCTCGCGCCGCCAGCAGTGTGGAGAGCGGGCTTCCAGCGCCGACCCGAAAAAATACCCTGCGGACCTCTCAGCATCGGCGGCGAGCGAGGGGGGGGGAAGCGAGAAGGAGGAGGCCTTCTTTGAAGGGGCCCTGGGACACACAAATAAATACACACAAATAAAAAGGTCCCCCATATTTTCCCATATTTTTAGGTTTTTTGTCTTTCCCCCCAATTCCCATATTTTTGCATATTTTCCTGGGAGTCGACGATTAATTGTGTCTGTGTGTTTCTTTCCCTCCTGATTCTTGGAAGGCGGCGGGACTTCTCAGAAGCCCCCGCGCCCTCTGAGAAATGTTCGGCATCTTCGGGGGAGGCTTCGGAAACTTCTCAGAAGGGCGGGGGACTTCGGAGCCTTCTGGGCAGGCCCGCCCCTTCTCGCTTCCCCCCCCCCAGGCTCTCCGCCGGCAGAACGTTCATGCGCGTGCCGCGCGCCGCCTCTTCCCGGACCTCCGACGCCTTGATGATACGCTCGCAGCGCGGCCCCCCCCAGAGGTCCGGAATCCTTCCCAGGGGCCGATGCCTCCATTCTCAGCGGTTTCGCTTTCGAGGGGGCCGATGGTCCCGATGTCTCCGTTCTCATTTCCAGGGGGCCGATGGTCCTGGGACCCAGTATGAAGGGGAACTGGGACACACAAATAAATACACACAAATAAAAAAATCCCCCATATTTTCCCATATTTTCTGGGTTTTTGTCTTCCCCACCACTTCCCATATTTTCCTATATTTTCCTGGGAGTCGACGATTAATTGTGTCTGTGTGTTTCTTTCCCTCCTGACAGTGGGGGCCCCCCCAGGCGTGGAATAGGCCGAGATGCGTGCGGCTGCTCCTCGGGAGGAGGCAGGGCGCTGCCCCCGGGGAGTCTGGGGCACAGCCTCGAACGATCCCCTCCGTGCTCATGTACCTCCTGTTCCGGCAGGAGCATACACCAAGCCGTCTGGTCGACCGCGGAGCTCGGTGTGTGGAGCGCCCCAGCGCATGTACACCGAACTCCTTCGCCCAATCCATTAGTCCCATATGCCGACCACACGACGTGGTGGACACATCCCCCACCGATGCTCATATCCGGGAACCGTCTTCCCGCTCAGGGCGGCGGCCCTCTCGTTGATGTATGCGGCCTTCGCGCTGACCTCCTTGACGCGCTTCACCTTCGATGAGAGGTCGAAGCCCGAGCTGTTCCTTACCGCCCCTTTTGCTGCTGTGCTGCCAGCTTTCTTGACCGGCTTCGTCCTGGAGGTACCACCGCTCGTCTTGGCGCTCTGGCTCGAGCCCTTCTCGGCGCCATCTGCCCCGCCGTTGACCAAGACTCCTCCCTTCATGATGACCTCATCTTGACGCCTCCCGTTCAGGTGGAACACGCCAGGCCACTTCTGCATCAGGATGGCGATGTTTGCGCGCTCCTTGCTGCCATTGGAGTCTCTCGTCGCCACCGCGCCGCCCGCGTTAGTGGCGTGCCGAGCATGCGCGAACATACGGTTGCAGCGAAGAACGCTGCCGTGCGCCTTGATGTGAGCGCAAGAGAAATCGTAGTCCTCTTTGAGGGTCATGGACGTGTCGAACCGGCACTTCGAGGCCGGCTCCGCGACAAAGAAATCGCCCAGGATGAAATGGTGCGTGGAGTACTCCTCAAAGGGTACGGTTTCACTCTGCCCAAACTCACAATGTTATGATCACCTTTGCAAAGCGAAGGCCAATCGAGGCTGTAGGGCTGTGCTGATCAGATGATGCAGCCCATCGTGTTGACGGTGCAGCGAGGAACTGAAAGCATAAGTGGAGGCCCGTCCACAAGAAACCTTCCACGAGAAACCCAACCCCGAGACCCCGCAACGTCCTTTTTGGTGTGGGAACGTCACGCTTTCAATCGCAGAACCATCGAAACCCAAGAAACCCAGGGCGCCCTGGAGGCAAGCAAGGTGCTTCCATCCACTGTATGCTGTTCCTGCCCTGCTCGGGCAGCGAAGGCGCAAGCACCCCCCTTGCCGCCCGCCCGCTGAGCAGGGACCGACCGTCCCGGCTTTCCTACAGGCTTACCACGACACGACCTTCGAACTCAATAATGTTACAAAAACAAAACGAATGTTCTTGGAACATAAACCCGATGCGTTAAAACAAAGCATCCTCAGCATGACATGTTCTAAGAACATGCCGCGCAGATCACAAAAGGTTCTCAGAACATTCATCCGTTGGCCTATGGGCAAGCCAGGACGCTTCGCCACTGCTCGAGCCCGAGTCATGCCCGGATCTCATTCGCTCGGCACTTTCGCCGACCGGCCCCGGCCCTTCTGCTTGCTGCAGTTGCCGCCAGGCGTCCCATGGGCCCTGGTGCCTGCCTCCGACGCTGCCAGGTTAGGTGCTTTGTAGACGACGAAGAAGACGAAGAAGAACAACAAACAAACAACATCTGCATAAGCACAAACGGTCGAAACGCCGTGCGGATTCCTTGAATCGACGCTTGGCCTCCCCCCTCCCTGGAGCACGGAGCGCGCCAGGGGCGCCACCAGGGGGCGTCCGATGCTGACCAGGGAAACCCGCGCGGGCATCCAGAAGCTTACCCGCCAGTCGGTAGAAGCAGGCGGAAACTTAGAGCAGGAAGGCGGACAAAGCAGATTGGATCCGAGCCCGCCCGAAGAAAAACAACAAATAACAAACACGTGTCGACTCTTGAAACAGGAGGGCACTTGGAGCAGATTTGGAACCGGATATCCCCAAACAGCTAGATTCACCCCCCTCCCGCCCCTGACCCATTGAGCATCTTATGAGTCTTCACAATCATCTACCATATCCTTGACACCGTCCCGCTTTCATACTTCGGGGAAACACGTGGTGGTCAAGTGATAGAGATCTGTCACCTGGAGGTAATAAAGATCAGCCAATGTGTGTGTGTGTGTGTCTATGTGTGCGTGTGCGTGTGCGTGTATGTGTGCGTGTGCGTGTGCGTGCGCGTGCGCGTGCGCGTGCGCGCGTGCGCGTGCGCGTGCGCGTGCGCGTGCGCGTGCGCGTGCGCGTGCGCGTGTGCGTGTGCGGGTGCGTGTGCGTGTGCGTGTGCGTGTGCGTGTGCGTGTGTGCGTGTGTGTGTGTGTGTGTGTGTGTTTGTGTGTGTGCCGCTCGTTGGTTCTTCGACGCCGCCGCCAAGTTCCGTGACTCGGACTTGCGCCCCCCCCCCCACACACTTCAGCACGCTCAGCGCGAGAGGGGCGGCGCCGCAGTGGCAGCCAAGGGGGGGAGCTCCAAAAGGTTATGTCCATACGGGCTCTGGGGGGACAAGAGCATCCCGCTGCTCCGCTGCTCCCCAGACATCTCCAGGAGTGCGTCCTGGCCACAGCTTCGAGACGGATCCAGCCGTGGCCACGAGAGGTCTCCAGGACGAGCAGCGGTGTCGGTACCTTCTCCTCCTCGGAGTCATGCCGGTTCTCCTTCTTCAACATTCTGCCTTGCTCCCGAGTGCCTCTAACCCTTCAGCTGGCTTCCGTCACTGGTGGTTGCGGTGGTCGGGCGTCCTCCCAAGCTGTGTACGGCCGTGGCAGTGCCCCCTCTTGACGCCACCTGCTTCCCTGGCTCGGCCCCGAGCCCGACTGTGCCAAGGCCCTCGTGTTGCCCTCTGCCTTGGCGGCGCGCACACGGCCCTGGTGCCCCGTGTCCTGGCGGCGCGCACAAGGCCCTTGCGGGGGGCGGCCTTCTGAGAGGGCAGGGGGGGCTGTTGAGAAGCCGGCTCAGAAGCCTCCGCGGGCAGCCTACGCGCCAGAGTCGGTGACGACGGCCCCGTTTTCTTCAGTTGCACAGGTGGGTTTTTACCCCGTCTCGCCATACGGCGGAATGTTGGCGGGGTCAGCCGTCGCTGCGTACTCAGTCGAACTTTCTGGGTCGAATGGCGAGGCTGTGGGCGTGTCAAGGGGCACGCTGGCAAGGGCAACGGCAACGGCTCGGCGCGCGTGGCCCCGTGAGGGCGCGGCGGAGAGTGCGCCGGGGCGCCTGCATAGAATTGCATGGGCAAGGCGTGCGCGTGTGAATCGGTGCATGGGGAGCAAGAGGAGAGGAGGAGGAGGAGGAGGAGGAGGAGGAGGAGGAGGAGGAGGAGGAGGAGGAGAAGGAGGAGGAGGAGGAGGAGGAGAGGAGGAGGAGGAGGAGGAGGAGGAGGAGGAGGAGGAGGAGGAGGAGGAGGAGGAGGAGGAGCGGCACGCTGAGACTGCGCAGGCCTGCGACAGAGGAGCGCGCGGGCGCGCGCAGAGGCCGAGCAGGGCCTCGCTGGAGCGTGCGAGGGGATGGGGAGGCTGTGCACAAGTGGGCGATCAGAAGCAGCGGGTCCTACGCACGTTATCATCGCGACCTCACGTGGTCCACGCGGGCCGCCAGCGCGGCACGCCACATCGGAAGCGAGGGCGCCTACACGCCACCTCACGCGTCAGCTCACGCACCCAGCCAACACCATTACCGGCTCCTTTCCGGATTCTTAACAGCACCCTGCCAAACCTCGACCAACACACTACAAGACCTGTTGGCAGGCGCTTATACACGCAAAACTCCCCTGAGGGCAAGAAACGGCTGGCGCTAAGCGCTCAACTTAGCGTCCCCTGTGGCCAGTCTTCACCTTCGCTGACCCCTGCCAACACATTGCCAGACCGTTACCGGTACCCAGCCAACAGCATAAGAACCTGCACCGTTCTGATGCCCTGCCACAGCGCCCACATCACCAACACCTTCCGAGGCCCATACCATGAGCGTGGGCTTCACACCAGCCAGGTTAGCTGTAGAGGCCCTGGGACACACAAATTCGCTGGCCCAACGGGCCAGAGGCGTGCTAAGATCTCCGGTAACTGTTTTACAGTATTTATACTTCGCGCGCGGGGGGCGGCCCCTGGGGTCCCCCGAGGAAAAGTACCCTGGCAAGGTCGGATCAGAGATGGTTTTCTGTCAGGGCGCCGCCCTCGAGACCCTCCAGAGAGCCCCAAGAAGGATCAAGAGGCCTCCAAGAGGCCCCCAAGATGATACAAGAGGGCTCGAAGATGGCACAAGATCGCTCCAAGACGCCCAAGATGGCCCCCAGACGCCCCAAGAGGCCTCCAAGAGCACTCTCCAGAGGGCCCCAAGATGCACAAATCATTGCTTTTCCCTAGGTTTGGGACAGATTTTGGTGTTTCCACCTTTTCGGCTTCCCGACGCCCCAAGACGGCCCAAGAGGCCCCCAAGATCGCCCCAAGACGGCCCAAGAGGCTCCCAAGAGGGGCCCAAGACGGCCCAAGAGGCTCCAAGACGGCCCAAGAGGGCCCCTAGAGCGCCCCAAGAGCGGCCCCAGAGGGGGAGCACGAAACAACATTTCGAGCCCTCGGTCCTGAGAGGCCTCCAGGAAGTCCCAAGAGGCCCCTAAGAGGCCCCAAGAGGCCTCCAAGAGCCCTCAGGAGGCCCCCAAGACGCTCCCAAGAGGCCACCAAGAGACTCTAAGAGGCCCCCAAGAGGCCTCTTGGAGGCCCTAAGAGGCCCCCAAGAGCCCCCCACGGGCCGGCGGAATGAGCGAAGCGATTCAATACATGCACAGAAATCCCAGAATTCATAATGTTTTTCATGTTTCCTGGATTTTTGTCTTCCCCCCCACTTCCCATATTTTCCTGGGGATGGTGGATTCATTGTGTCTGTGTGTTTTTCCCCTCCTGGTTAGCATCAGACACGATCAGCTGGGTGGAAACGTGAGGGTGGGTGGTTGGTTGCCTCGCGCTTGGGGCAGCCGCTCTGCTCCTCCTGGCCGAGGCTGAGCGACGCGTTCAGCGTCGGGAACACGCCGCCGAGGTGAGGCCTCCGAGGCGAGGAACGCATCTTGGCCAGGATGAACTGCGCCGCGGCCAGCGGCGAGACGTGGAGCCGCCGAGCTCCGTGGACCGCCGCGTTCGCCTTGTGAGCGTTTCGTTTTACTCGGCGTTTCGGCATTGGGCGGAAAGGGGGGGGACCTCTGCTCAGTGCGACTGTTTGCAGCAGTGCGTCCATTGTAGGGGCTCCACCTGCTCGAAGCAGGCGCCCAAAACAGCCAAGATCCACTCCAGGGGGGAGGGGGGAGAGGGGGGGGGCGAGGGCCCGCGCCGATCGGCAAAACGAATAATAAACCTGATATTGCCACGGACCCCGACCTTGGAGGACAAGTGGGTGTGACTTGCGAGAAAGGGAGCAGTAAAGAAGAGGTGAGCTCAGCACGCTTCCATGAGAGCCACCGGGAGGAGGGGAGTCGCAGGTTGACATGGCGAGGGAGGAGTGGGAGTTAGAGGACTCTTGAGGCTCTGGAGGCTCCTGGGGGGAGCCAGGATTGGACAAGTTGCGTGAGCTCATCACGTGTCCATGCGAGCCACAGCGAAGGGGGGGCGCGGGTTCACAGGATCGGCCGACTTGCGGTTTTCGGGGGCCGTATGCGGCCGTGTTGAGGCCTTCGGGGGATTTCCTGGGGAGCGATGTGGGGATCTGAAAGGTCGCTTGGGGTTCCTGTGCCAAAGATGTTCAGAGAGAAAGGTGGCGGAAGAAACGACGGTGCGTCTTGGAGGTGAGCGCAACACGCGACCATGCGAGTCCGGAGGCGAGCTCAGCACGTTTCCATGCCAGACCAGCACAGGATGGGTTCCCGTGTTGTCCGTTTGCCGCTGTGACGCTGTGTCGAGGCGCCTCCAGCCGTCCTGGGGTTCGGTTGGGGGAGTCCTGGAGCCCTCTTGGGTGCTACTGGGGGCTCCCTGGAGGCCTCTTGAGGCTCCTTGGGGTTCCTTTGGGGGCCTCTTGGGCGCCTCTTGGGGCCTCTTGAAGGTTCCTGGGGCGGAGAACCCTGAATATGGGCCGCTGCCTCCGCTCCGGGGGCGCTCTTGGGGCGTCCCTGGGGCTCTTCTGAGACCGTCCTGGAGGCCTCTTGGGTCGTCTTGAGGGCCTATTCGGCCGTCTGGGCGCTCTCGTGGGGGTCTCTGAGGGCGTCTTGGGGCGATCTTTGGGGCCTCTTGGGCTGTCTTGGAAAGGCGGGAAGCCGAAAAGACGAAAACCCCAGAAACCTTCAAATACCTAAGGAAAAGCTATGATTTTGGACGCTACGGGCTCTCCTGAAGGGCCTGTTGGAGGCCTCTCGTGGCGTCTGTGGGGCTCCCTGGGTCGTCGGGACGCCATCCTGGGCGTCTTGTGCCGCTGTTTCGGCGACTGGAAGCCTTCTTGGTCCATCTTGTGGGCCATCTTGGGGCCGTCCGTGCCTCGTGAAAGAGCGCCTGCAGAAATCGGGCCGTGAGCGGCCGTCGAGCGGCCGTCTTCCGCCGACTTCCGCCGACTTCCGCCGGCGTTCCGCCCGTGGCCGGGGCCATGCCCCGGGGGGTCCCACCCCAGACCCCCCCAGGGGGACACACAACGGGAACCCCTCCGCCGGGTCGGGGAAAAAACGATCACCTTCGCGAAGGTGACCTCGCCCCGAAAGTTCTGCTTCTCCACGTCGAGGTCCGGAGGAGGGCCAGTCGAGACAGCGGCGGCCCCGCCTGGCGCCGCTTCCGTCGTCGTCCTCGTCCTCGTCCTCGTCGTCGTCGTCGGACCTGGTCGTCCTCGGACCTGGACCGCGGGGCCCAAGGTTGAACCTCGAGAGCCGCCGCTGCCTCTGGCCCGCCCTCCTCCGAGAAGTACTCCCATTTCGAGATGTCATCGGAGATCTGGACGCACACCTGCCTCTTGCGCTTGGCCACGTCCAGCGCCATGTTCCTGGCGGGAGTCAGTTTGCCGCCCACGACGGCGCGAAGGCCAAGCTCCTTGTAGTCCGCCAAGCTGTCTGCGTCCACGTACCACGTCGGCGTGATCCCAACCGCTTGGCAGTGGCCCTCCACCAACATGATGCCGTGCTGGCCTAAGGGGAACGTTCGGGGGGCGGGGGGCTTGCTGAGGGGGGGGACCATCGAGCTGGAAATCGGCGGCACATCGCCGATGGATCGGCGATGGGCCCCCGATAGCGAATCCGCACGCTTCTGGGCGGGGTGGACTGTGGGGCCGCCCTGTCGGCGATGAATGGGCGGTCGGGGGTCGATGCATCCCCCCCCGGAGCCCATCCTAGAGAGCAGAAAATCCCCCCCCATAATAAGCACCCCGACAAGCGAAGCCGTTTAGTAAACGCACCCATGGAAGGAATCGAAAGGGGCAGGGCTGTTTAGTAAACGCCCAGGGTTGTTTAGTAAACGCGAATTGTCGGGGTCGGGGTGGTTTTGTCCACCCTTGACATCCCCCCCAAAGTTGCTCCTGATGTCCTTCGTCTGACGCCGCTCTGCGGGCCGAGATCACCGCGAAGTGAAAGTGCTCGGCGCCCAGCACGTGCCTCCTCTCCGCCGCCGTGAGGCTCCGCTGCAGGAACGCCCTGTCCGCGGCCGGCGACACGCGCTGCCGCACCGACCGCAGGATGCCGTTGACGCCGTCCCGCGCGGTGAGCTTCCGCCCGAGGCTCTCCTCTCAAGGGGACGTAAGACCTGGGTACAGGGGACTCGGAAATCCCCGACGAGGTCGTCAAAACCTGATATTGCCACGAACCCCGACCTTGGAGAACAAGTGGGCGTGCCTTGCGAAGAAGAGAAAAACAAAGAAGGGGATCACTATATGGCGCGCCCTGCTGTGCTTGTGTTGGCTGTTTCGTGAGGTGCTGCATCCAGGGGTATTCTGCTGGTTCCCGTGTTGTCCGTTTGACGCTTTTCCATCTTGTCGGGCTGTCTCCGAGCATCTTCCAGGTTTGTCGGGTAGTGTTGGGGTCTTGTTGGGGGCTTGATGGGGCCACGAAGTAATGGTGGAGGAGGGAGTGGAGGGGGGAGGAGAGTAGAGAGGGGAGTGGATGAAGATAAGGGGGGAGAGTAGTGGGAAGAGGAGGGGGATGGAGGACGAGACGACGTCGAGATCGACGTCGACGATGACGACGACGGGTAGATGCACGTCGCACTGCGCCCGGTCTCTTGGGCTCGAGCGAGGGCACGCAATTCCTTGCCCGCGCGCGCTTTGCTCGTTCGAACCTCAATGGCCCTAGTGTCCCTGAGTCTTTCTCTGGGCGCGTCCACGAACTAGTAAGCGTCATTGTTGTTTAAAATATGGCTACGGTACCTTTTTTTTGCCGGGGGCTGGGCAGGGGAGCTGGGCACCTGCCCGCTCCTAAAGGGTGGGGCCTTATTTTGTTAACCGGACCCCTGGCGAAAGTTCCACGGTGAAAGCTGGTTGAGGAACGCCTCGTGGGGCTAATCCTGCGGAGGCTGGCGCGTCCTCGAGGCCGCGTGCTCTAGAGGCGCAAGAGACGAACTTTTCGAGCGTGATATCTGCAGGGGGCTGGGAAGGTTCTCGGTGATGGGCAACGTGGAGCCGTGAAATCTCTTTGGGGTTCGGGGGAAGATGAAATCGGCAAGGCACCAAGAACAAGGGGGTTCCCTAGTTGTCCGTTTCCCGGGTCGGTTCCTTAGTTGTCCGTTTCCTGGCTGTTGCCTTCAAAGTTGGACTGGATGTTGCCCCAACCCCCAGTGCCAGAATCGATCCACCAACGGCCAGAATCGACAGTATCGTGCCCCCAGCTCTAAGTGAACGTCGTCGTCGAGGTCGTCGTCGTCGTAGTTGTTGTCGGGAATGTCGTCGTCGAGGTCGTCGTCGTTGTCGTCGTCGTCGTCGTCGTCGTTGTCGGCCTTGTCGTCCTTGTCGTCGTCGTCGTCGTCGTCGTCGTCGTCGTCGTCGGTGTCGTCGTAGTCGTCGTCGCTGTCGAGGTCTTCGTCGTTGTCGTCGTCCTTGTGGTTGTCGATGTCGTCGTCGACGCTGGGTAGGCGCGAGGAGGTATGAGGATCATTTGTTTTGGTTCGCGCGTGACGCTCCGACAGGAGGCGCATTGAAAAAATGTCTGCTCTGGCGAGCTGCGAAGTGTAGGCCTAGTTGTGGAGATTCAACAGGAGAAGCGCGAGAGAGGATAGGGGAAGGCGTAGAATCGGTGCTGAGGCCAAAGTCGAGGATGGCTTTCGTATGTATGTGGGTTGACGGTTGCAGCGGGTGGGGAGCTCGTGGACAAGGCGAAGGAGAGAAAGCTGAGACAAGAGACGACGACTTGCCAGGAACGAGGAGGGGCGGGCAGAAACAAGAGGTCGGTCGTGGCGTTTGTTGAAGCCATGCTGGTTCCCTGGTTGTCCGTTTGGATTTGGGAGTGGTCGCTGAATGACTGAAGTGTCTCTGGTGGGATATTGTGCAGAAGCCGTTGGCTTGGGGGGAAGGCTACCGCGGGCGGCCGACGCGGGCGGTGCCGGGCGCCTCAGCAAGGCGCGCTCATGCCTCGACCTCCTCCGCACTGCCGAAACTGGGTGCATAGCGCTTCTTCGTGTTCGTGAAGATCTCGTCGCACGCGTGCTGGAAGGAGATTGGGTCCCTCTTGCGTTTCATGGTTGCCGGGGGCTCATTCAGGCCTGCCTGCGCGAAGTTCAACTCTTTCTGCCACTGTGGGAAAGACGCGGCCTCTGGGACGGCCCACACCTCGGACAGCAGCAGCTCCTTTGCATCCACGCTGATGTGCGTGATGTGGGCGAGGGCGACGTGTTTCCGCGGGATGGAATAGCGCGGGAGCTTCGAAACGATTGCCGTGGTCGAAGCACTCCAGGTGTCATCCTTGGATTCCTCCATCGCATCCCGGACGGTGTTGACAATGGCGAACCCGTCATCGATGGACGTTACCGTCGGGTCGCGCACGCCACGGAGCAGCACCAGAGCTCCCGAAGTAAGGGTGGGCGCTCCGTTGCCTGCGGGATTGATGGCAAGGCGGCCGGTGGGCGACATCGACAGCCAGGTCAGTTTGGCGGGGAGGAGCCGGTCCTCGCTGGGGATGAACGTGGTGGGCGTGGCGGTGTCGAAGGTGCGGGGCTCTGCGCAGACGACTGCGAAACTTGGCGGCGCGCCAGCCTCCTTGCCGTCCTTGGAGGTGGCGTACCGGAGGCGCAGACGCGCGCGCGGGAAATTCACGGCGTCGGTGGAGACGGCATCAAGGAAGGAAGCTTTCGAATCCGACTCGGCCAATGCCAGAGCCGAAGATTCTGTCAGGTATGCCTGCACGGAGCCTGTGCTGTCATGTATGGAGGCCTTGGCGTAGATACGGTCCGTCCCCTTGGCGCAGAGGTGGTCGGGATCCGCGTCTAACAAAGCGACCGTGCAGCTGGGGGCCTCGAACAACTGCTCGGGCAACTCTTTCTGGAATCCCGACATGTACTCGAGGACCGAAAGGTTGCACCACATGGCTCGTCCCGTCTTGTAGTCGGTGGTGTTCCCCGCCGTTGACAAGGTAGAAGTCGTCATGCTGGCGATGTCGAGGGCGTTCAATCTGGCGGCGCCCGGGAGAGACCCTCCAGCTTTGGCGACGACGGTGGTAGAGCTGGCCGTCAGGTGGATGCCTCCGGATTGTTCTTTTGTAAGCCACGCGTGGAAGATATACACCACGTCGCCCTTCTCCGTCTCACTGATGACGCCGCGGTCCTTGTCCCAGAAATTGATTTGGAGGATGCGGCCTTGTTCGTCGCAGATGTGGAGTTCGCTGATGTAGCTGTCCTTCTGCTTGAGGTCGCGTTTGATCTCCGCCGCGCGCCCGTGGACGTCGAGGAGCTGGTCGCGGGAGAGGCCGAGGACGTCCCCGGCCGTCATCCTCGGCTCTGCTTCAGAAGGCAAGTTCTGGGCTTCAGTCGCAGACAGGCTCTTCGCGGTCATATTCTTATGGGTCAAGTTAATGGTGACCGGGTGTGGGGCAGAGTGATATTTCGAGCCCTTGGCCTTTGCTTGCATTCTGCGGAACTGCCAGGCGCTTCCGGGTGTGTACTTGTCCTGGAAGTTCTTCAGTTCCGTTTTTTGTTTGTCTGGCGTCCCGAAGAACAAGGCTTCCCCCACGATATAGTCGCCAGACTCGCTGACGAAGTATCCGCCGAACGCCGTCAGCTTGGCATTCGTCGGTTGCCTGAAGTACGTGTGGGTGAGCCGCACCTTTAGCGTCTGCGTGGAAGCGCTGGTCACGTTCAACGTCTTCACGGACGCCATGTCGCCGGGCGGGCGGGTCAGTGTATAGGAGCGCGCGGGTAAGTGGGGGCGGCTGCGGTTACTCCGCAGCTGGCGGAATGCGCGAGGGCAACGATGCTCGCTTGAGCCGGAGGCTGCATGGGCAGCGCATTCGCTTTGGGGGGGGGCAGAATCACAGAAGAGATGGGCGCCAGGGGAGCGCAGGACGCGATGATTGGTGGACGACTCGCACTTCGTCGCAGTGCGGTGGTGGCAAGATCGCGACGTTCAAGGGAAGCGGCCCGCTTCTGAAAAGCTCTCACGGGTCCAAGAAGGGGTCGCCGAACTTGATGCAGCCGTGCTGAGAAGCGTCGCGGGGTTTAGCGCGTACTCCTCGAAAGCATGTCACGCTGGGCCTCGTCCAAAGTCGGGCCCGGGTGAGGGCCTGCGGTGCGCGGCTGCGTCTGATGGTACTCTGGCATCGGGCGCGCGATCTCCACCGGCTCCATGGGGCGTGGTGCTGACTTTCCGCTCGATGGCAGGAGGTGCACGTGGAAGCGTTGGTAGCTGGCAGCAGCGCGGCCACCGCATCTCTGGATCTCTTTGTTGGTCCGGGTGTCCACGCCGTCGATCTTTCTAGCTGCGAGCGCAGCGATGGCCGCGTGCTTGAAGGCGACGGTGGCGTGCAACGGGGGTCCGGGGCGGAGAACGGGCAGCGACCCCAGCGCGCCGAAGTTCATGAAGAGGTTGTTGATTCTGTCTGGCAGCGACGCCGCTGTATCGGGGCGGAGCCAGGAGTCTGGAAATCCCGTCACCAGGATAGTGCGAGATGGATGCGTGATATCGTCTCGGTCATCATCGGAGCCGCCTGCACTGTCGAAGCTGGTGCCGTTACGGAAGGTGGCAACTCCGAGGTTGTTCTCGTATCGCGCGGAGGCCGGAGCGGGTGCTGCCGTGACAGGGTTGCTCTCGTCTCCTTGCCTGGTCGTTCTTCTGTAAGCACGAGCAACCTCCGACAGAGTTGATCTAGAATGCGTGTGCTTCTTCCCGCGCGATTTGCGGGGACGGCGTTTGGCCATGGCTTGATGGCGCGTGAAAGATATGAAACGAAGCCGATGGCTGAAAGCAAAATGGCTACGGAACGGAGGTCGGGAAAACGAAGAGGAACAGACAGCTAAGGAAGAATACGTCGGATACCTACGCGGCGAGCTCAGCACGTTGCCATGCGATCCGCCAGGTGAGCTCAGCACGCAACCGCGCGAGCCACCGGCATTGCCAAAGCGCACGTTTTCCAGAGAAGAGTCGAGGTTTGGGGAGCCCAGGGGAGAGGACCTTAGTGTTCTGTTGATGGGGTCAGCGGGCCGTGCGACCATGCGAAACACGCGGTGTGGTCAACATGCTTTCATGCGACCCACCTGGTACGATTGTGTTGTGCCTTCAATACGATCTGGGGTGAGCTCAGCACGTCACCATGCGGCCCGAAGGTAGACTCGAACATGGCCTCAGGATAGCCTCCACCTCGGAGAGCTGATGTGGGTCAGATGGGAGTCTGAGAGTTACCAAAAAAAAACATGCCTACAGGGTGCATTGTGTCGGTTCCCTGGTTGCTCGTTTCGGCAGTCTCGGGTCCTGGTAGAGGGCCTTGTGAGGCTCCTTCGGGGTTCTTGAGAATGTCGTTTGGGCTCAGACGGCATCGAAAACTAGTGGAAAGCTATGTGTTCTGCCTTGTCGGCGTGCAGCTTAGAGCATCGATGATGGCTCAAGACGGGCCGAGGCGGATCCCAGTGGCCCGAAGGTGGCACGAACATGGCCTCAGGATAGCCTCCACCTCGGAGAGCTGGTGTGGGTCAGATGCGAGTCAGAGAGAAGCAAAGAAAAGGATGCCTACAGGGTGCATTGTGTCGGTTCTCTGGTTGTCCGTTTCGGCTGTCTTGGGTCCTGGTAAAAGGCCTTATTTGGCGTATTGACATGGCGGAAGCCTCCGGAATAGGAATTTCAAGCTACGGTCACCATCGCGGTGCATGTACAAGATGGGTGGGAGTCCTGGTCGCTTGGTTAAAGGGACATCCGGTCCAAGGTAATCCTCGGAGTTGTTGCACTCATATCCGTCCGTGAGGGTGCGGCGACAATCTTGGTAGTCCAAATTCCCTCTGTGGGCAACCTTTCCTGCCATTGTCGTGCTGCCTTCTCTGGGATTGAACCGCGCTGTATTAATGCGTCCGCGGCGCGCCTGCCGGTCGTCGGTCTCGACGCTGGCTCCGAGAGAGGCATCGGCAAACAATCGAGTATCGGCCAGGATGGGCATGGACTGGTTGTCTACTAGAGGCTGGCCACGTATTCGTGGCAATTGTGGGTCCTTGCCAACGCGAGCTAAGAGCCGTTCTACAACCCGCTCCTTTGCGACACCTTCTCCTGGGCTGTCGGCGGTGGACGGCAGCCAGAGTCTGACGAAGTGCACGAATCCGAAACGGCAGTGTTGAGGCTTGCGAGAGACGCCGTCCTCAATGTATTTGAAGCACGTGTCGTGGTGTTGATGGATGTGGCCGCTGAGGCTGCAAATACTCCAATGGTCTTCTGCAAATGCAGCTGCATAAGATGCAGCTTCGGCTCGCATGGCATCATCGTCGGGGGCGGCGCTCGCGAAGCCCCGAGACCTCGCAGTGCAGCCAACACATGCGCACGATTGTTGCCTTTCTGGAAGGATCCGGTAGTGTGGGAGCTTCGAAAGGGTTGCCCCCGTCAAAGGAAGGGCTCGTTCTCGAACTGGGGTGCCTGTGTTCGCGTCGATCTGCGTCGCGGGGTGGCGTCGGACGTGGTGGTCGACGAAAGCCGGCGCAGGAGGCACGAGAAGTCGCCGCTTAGTAAGGTCCTTTCGGTCGCCCTCGAGGTCGCCGTCGAACTTGTCCCCGCGCTGCCACCTCTCGAGGTAAGGCGTGCTTTAAAGGGGGGGGGCCTCGGAGGCCTTGTCGACAAAATGCAATGGGACAGTAGCGGAAGATGTTACCTGCAAGGCTCCAACGGCTTCAACTACAGCGCGCTGCCAACTTTGCAGAGTTGATCGCGCTGCGGCTGTGTCCTTGCGGAGGACGGAACGCAGCCATGATTGAGAGGTTCGGTTGACGAAGTGAAACACCATGTGGGAATGCGTGCTGAGACGCGCTTGCTCCTCGATGGGTCCACTCAACGATGCGTCCATGTTCATCCCACCTCCCACTGCGGAAGCTGCGTAACCGTCAGGAAAGATGACACCGTTGGCGGCCCCATTGTGCTGCAGCAACTCGTCAAAGGGTCCAGTGCCCAGGATGTGTTCGCAGAACAGTCGCATGCTGAGACGCGGACCCGGCACTGTCGGGCGCCCGGTTGTCAGAGTTAAGTTTGGCGGAGGTGGAGAGGGCGAGCGGTAACGAGGTCATGGCGGAGGGGGCGGCGAGGGGGCAGGCTGGCGTTCCAGGGTGGAGCTTCGAGGCCTATGGATCCCACGCGCTGTCCGCGGCTTCGTCTGCGGCTGAGACTGCGCAGGCGTGGGCGGGGACGGGGGGGAGGTGGAAGCCGCGTGCCGTAAGCGGCGTTGCGGAGGGGGTTGGCGGGAGATGCCGGAAGCTAGGAGATAATAAAGAACCTCGCCTGCGCAACAGGGTTTTTTGCAATTATTTCTAGCATCCTTTGCGCTGCTGGCATCGTCGGGTTCTCGTCGAGGAGAGAGACGGAATACCTTTCCGTAGCGCCGTCGTCATTCAGTCCTGACGGGGGAGGGGCATGGGGACTTTTGACATGCGATGGGGGTGGGTTGGGGACGCGTGGGAGGGAGGTCCTGGCAGGGAAGGCCGCTCTAGTGGAGTGGCGCAGAAGCATAGGAGTGGCGGTGATAGACGCAGCAGGGGAGAGGAGGAGGGGTGTATTTCAAAGGGGGTCGTGTCCTCCGCTGGTGTGGTTGAGGCAGCCGGCATGGAGGACGACCACCAAAGGGTTCCGGGTGTCTGCGACGTTTGGCGCGAGGAAGCCTCCAATGCCACCGAACCGGAGCATGTCTCCCATCTGCTCGTGGCGCAGCTGTTGACGAGCACCTTCGGAACCAACAACGTCGCTGCTGAAGAAGAGGAGGTTGCGCACGGCCTCCCGCAACGAGGCGGGAGCGTTGTCCGAAAGCAAGCACTCTCGGAAGCCGGCTCTGTCACCCATGGAATCGAAGGCGGATCGGAGTTGTGTCGCCGTGGCTTGACACACGAGGTTCACGCTGGTTTGAAAACCTCTTCGCCGCACGTGGGCCCCAGCTCTGCGCGTGAGTTCCATCCTGCGCCAAGAGTCGTGCAGGACGCATAAGAAATCTACATCGGCGCCCCAGCGTGGTTGGGCTGGCGGGACGAATGGCGCGGCGCCCCTGGTGCACTGCGCGCACGGCAGAGCGCCGCGCTTGAGAAGAGGGCATTCATGTGGCGAAGCGGCGTGGACTTGATATCGGAGCTCAGTGCGTAGCAGGAGCATGCGACACCATTGCTGGCAAGATAGCGGGCGGCGTCGGTCGATGCCGAAGACGCCATCCCCGTAGGGGAACAGCTGAGGGAATGCTTTTTGCCAGAACTCCTTCTCGTACATCGAAAGGGGGCGCTTTCCGGTAGGAATGACCCAAGTGCTGCCAGGGTTTTGCCGGGCGGCAGGCCCTCGGCCCTCTGCTGCGTCCATGGCTTTTAAAGCGCGGTCCAACTGCTTGCGGTATTCGTCAGTATTCAGGTATTTGGCCAAGGACTGAAGAGACTCAATCTCGGTGGCGATGTCGGCGGTGGGTACATCTGTGGAAAGTTTGGAGGACAGGAGCTCGAGCTTGGCAGCGAACTCGCAAGCCGCTCGGTCAGCATCTAGTGCACCCGTGGAGAAGTCCGTGGCGGCGCAGTGGAGGTTCACGTCGTCGGAGTCGGGGCAAAGGTCGTCGGCGGTCCCTTGGGACATGGGGCGCCGGTTTTCGGGTGGAGGTACGGTGTCGTGCGTGATGTTGGGTGTCGTACTGGCGCTTGGATCTTCCATGGGCCTCCCGTCTTCTGCGACAATGCTTTCTGGAACGGGGACTTCGGGTGCGTCGAACGTGGCTGGCCCAGGGATGAGATGCGGCGTGTGTGTGGTGGCTTGAATGCTAGTGGCTTGTTGGAGAACTTCAGCGCAGCTGTGCCCCGCTTCTTGGAGTCGTCGTGCGGCTTCGTCTTCGTCGATGTCGAGGGCGTGGTAAGCTTCCGAGTGAGCCACGCAGAAACGCACTGCCGTCATGTAGGCTTCCCGGGGGACCTCAGCCCACGTAGCCTTGTCCAAGTCGTCCACGGATGCACCCGCAAGCGCGATGGAGAGGCCGTCTGCGGAGAACTGCTGAGAAACCTCGGGCTCGGCAGGGAGGGCTTGGGTCACCAGCTCCCTGGCGTGCGCCTGCGGGAAGCAAATTGAATTGCCACGCAATCCCTTCTGTTTCGTGCGGGGATCCGCCTTCTTTGTTTTCTCAGCGATTATTTCCCGCACGAGCATGCGGGCGAGGGCGAGCATGGCGAACGTCATGGGAGATAGCTTCGCACCGTGTTTCCGGAACGCTACAGGTTCTCGCAGGATGAGGTTGTCGTTAGCGAGCGCGCACCGAGGGAGGAGGGGCGTGTTCTTGGAGAGGTCGAGTCTGCAGCTCAGGCACGTGGGTATGGAAGGAAAGCTGCCGTCGGAGTATGGTCGCAGCGTGTTGTCCGGCTGTAGACCAGGGCCACCGTCCGTGGAGACAGGGATAGTTGTGCTGTCCAGTATCCATCGCCAGGCAGTGCCGTCGGAATCGGTGGCCCAAGGGTGCACGACGCTTGTGCCGTAAACCTCAGCTCGGGGTAGGGAGTGGTGGCCTCCCGATGATTCGGGGGCCCGCCATCTGTCCATGTAGGCATCCGCTGAGAGGAGGTCGTGGATTCGGCGTGCACGAGATTGCACCTGGGCGGATTCGCGTTGCACCTGACCGTCGTCGCCGTCGTGGTCCTCGTCGAGGTTTGGGCGAGGGGCGCATGGAAAGTCCTGGGCGGGCCGCTTGTCGAACAACTGAAAATCTTCGAGGTCTTCCTTCCAGAATGTGAGGGCGCACACAGCGCAGCTGAGTACACCTCGCTCTTGGCCGTTGTGCAAGGGATGGTCGTGGTTGATTTTGTGCGTCCCAGGGTAGCTGTGCGTTTGATGTCGTGCGTGTGCGCTCACGACACGTCGGACCTCGTCCTGCTACAGGAAACGGGCCATCACGTTCTTCGTAGTAGAAGACTCTCTTGCGGTACTCTTCCTCGAGGCGCAAGGCGTCCAGGCCGTCGACGCTGCAGTGGACCTCGGGTAGGTGCTCATTGAGACCGCTGCCCCTCCTGGGGGGATCGCTGGGGGCGACCGAGTTGACGCGGAAGGGTAGAAGTAGGAAGTCGCGTTTGTGGGGGGAGGCGGAGGGGCAGGCGCGGGGTCGCGGAGCGAATGGGTAATGGAAGAGGCCATTGCTTTGAGAAATCGGGGTGGTGGGTAGCGAGAGACATGTGAGCAGCGTCTGGGCACGTCTGACTCGCGCGGAGTCGTCGCGCGTGCATTGCGCGGGTTGGTGCGGGGGGAGGGGGGAGGGGTGGGGGGGGCGCAAAAGGCGGAAAGTGCCAGAGGCGTTTTAGAATAAGGAGTCCTTCGGGTCGCAGCCATGGCCACAAAGGTAGCATGCGACGGGGGCGCCACAGAGAGGTATGCGAGGGAACGAATGTCGAGTGCCCTGGTCACGAAGAAGGCCGGCAGGAATGTAGGAATCGCTGACGGCCGTTTCAGTCCAGATGTCGCGCCCGAGGTGTCGTTCCCATTGCTGGACTTCCTCTTCGGAGAGCTGGGCTCGGAAGAGAACTTTGCGGTTGAGAACCGAGTGGAACCGATGTTGGTCTCCGAACCGGGCCTGGCGGGTGACTGCGAGTTGACGCGCCAACTCTGCTTCATTATACGCCTGATGCTGCCCTCGGTGTGTTCGAGCAGTGGGGAGTCTCTGGTGTGCATCTTTGAACGCGACGATGTCGTCGAGCAGCGTGTCTTCTTCCCACTCGAAGGTTTCGGAACTCTCAGGCAGGGCACTGAGGAGGTCCACGGTGGTTTGCCACGCAGCACGCTCTTCTGCGGACAATGGTGTTCGCGGGGTCCAGGAAGCCCCCGTCCGAGGGATCTTCGCGCGGGCAGCGAGGGCGTGGAGCAGAGACTTCCGTAGTAGACGCTCTTGTCGAGGGTGTGGTTGGGGGGGGCGACGGCGACGGTTGGCGAAATCGCCCAATGCGATGGCCAAGTCTGTCTGGGAGAGTCTTGCGAATGCAACTTCGCAAATGAGGTCGGACCGTGGAGAGTCTCGGCCAGACGCGGGCGACAGGCGAAGGGCGCTCTTAGCAGCCTCTTGGTGCACTGTGTCGTAGTTGCAGGTGCATAGGGCGTGCAAGTCGTCTGCGGTAATCGGCAGGGTCACGTAGAGCTCAGTGTCGGCGACGATCTGTTTCGCGCGTTGCCGACGACGTTTGTGCAGGTCCGTGGAGTCTATGTCGTAAGCAGAGCACCACGTTTCCAGCGTTGGCTCGAGCGTCGCGTCGCTGGATGGTGAGTGCACGCCGCAGGTGTCAAGGGAGAGTTGCAGAATGGGAGGCCACTCGTCTGGATGTTGCTTCGCCCACTGGACGACTGCGGCGGTGCGCAGAGGCAGGTCCCATGTCGGAATGCGCAGGGGCATGTTGACGTGGTGGATGGTTTTTTCGGTGTACTCCGGCAGGAGAGCGGCAGAGAGTTGGTCGTGGCCGACAGGGATGCACAGCGCGACGCACCACGCTGTGACAGTGATGGGGGCGGCAGTGCGTGTGGTGCGGAGATTCCATGTAGGGAGCCACTCGCGCAGGCGGTGTTCCCACTCCTGGGGGTTCTGGCGAGCCCACTGCTTGATGAATGTTGCGTCGAGGTCGTCTGGCCAGTGAGGCTCCGCTCGCAGAGTGCAAGTAGCGTGAAGGATGCGGTCGATGTACTGCGGCCGGAGGTCGTTGCGGAAACCTTTGAATGGAATGAGCAGAGCTGCGCACCACTCCTCGATGGTGATGTCGTCGGAGCCTCTCTGCTTTTTTGCCGGCTTCCAGACGGAGAGTCCGCGTCGAAGGTGTTCTTGCCGGTTGGGGGGCGCGTTGTGGGCCCATTCTTGGATGAAGGCGCGGGTAAGCACAAGTGGCCATTCAGGCCAGGTGGCGCCTGGGTCGCATGGCAATACGGTGGGTGGTGAAGCTGTGGCGCAGAGGTTCGCGGTGGCAATGAGGATGTGGCTAGTAAGGCGTGGTCGGTGGGTGTCGTCGTAACTGTCAAGTGGGATTTGTAGAGCGACGCACCAGTCCTCGACTGAGGTGTCGCTGGGACCTCGCTGACGTGACGCCATGGGGCACCTGGACAGAGTCTGTCGCAACGTGGGTTCCCAATCTGCGGCGTGTTCCTGGACCCATTGGCGGATGAACGTTGGAGTTAGATCGCTAGGCCATGGTTGCACAAGTAACCGCACTGCTGAGAGAATTCGGTTGATGTGTTGTGCACGTAAATCATTGCGGAACCCTTTGAAAGGAACGCCCAGGGCGGTGCACCAATCTTCGATAGTAATGTCGAAAATGCCGTGCCGCTGCTTTTTGGCAGGGCTCCATGCTTGCAGGGCCGATTTTAAAACCGATTCCCAGGACTCGCCTTGATCCGCAATCCACGTAGTAATGAACTCGGCTGTGAGTATGCGAGGCCACTTCGTCCGCTTGATGTGGTCTGCTGTCGAACTATCTGAACGTGCCCGCGCTGCATCCAAGATCTGTTGCACGCATTGGGGCCGTAAAGCCTGGCGGTGCCCCTTGAAGGACACCCCCAGGGCGATGCACCAGTCCTCGATAGTAATGTCGAAGCTGCCGTACCGCTGCTTTCTTGCAGGGGTCCATGCTTGCAGGCCGGATTCTAGAGTCGTCTCCCAGGACTCGCCTTGATCTGCAATCCACGTAGAGCTGAAGTCGGCGGTGAGAATGCGGGGCCACTTCGTCCGCCTGATGTGGTCTGCTGTCGAACTATCTGAAAGTACCCGCGCTGCATCCAAGATCTGTTGCACGTATTGGGGCCGCAAGGCTTGGCGGTACCCTTTGAAGGGCACCCCCAGGGCGATGCACCATTCCTCGATAGCGATGTCGAAGCTGCCGTGCCGCTGCTTTTTGGCAGGGCTCCAGGCTTGCAGGCCGGTTTCTAGAATCGTCTCCCAGGAGTCGCCTTGATCTGCAATCCACGTAGAGATGAAGTCGGCGGTGAGTATGCGAGGCCACTTCGTCCGCCTGGTGTCGTCTGCTGTCGAGTTGCGTGGAAGTGCCCGCGCTGCGTCCAAGATCTGTTGCACGTATTGGGGCCGCAAGGCTTGGCGGTGCCCTTTGAAGGACACCCCTAGGGCGACGCACCAGTCCTCGATAGTAATGTCGAAGCTGCCGTGCCGCTGCTTTTTGGCAGGGCTCCAGGCTTGCAGGCCGGATTCTAGAGTCGTTTCCCAGGACTCGCCCTGATCCGCAATCCACGTAGAGATGAAGTCGGCGGTGAGTATGCGAGGCCACTTCGTCCGCCTGGTGTCGTGTGGTGTCGAGCTGCGTGGAAGTGCCCGCGCTGCGTCCAAGATCTGTTGCACGTATTGGGGGCGTAGGTCCTGCCGGTACCCTTTGAAGGACACCCCCAGGGCGATGCCCCAGTCCTCGAGAGTGATCGTTGTGAGACCCTGGCGATGTTCTTTCCGGGGCTGCCATACTTGAAGGCCTGAAGTGAGCGTCGATTCCCAATTGTCCCCGTGCGCCGCGATCCAGCCGGCAATGAAGTCTCTGTTCAGGGTGCGCGGCCACTTTGTCGGCGGGCTCGTAGTGATGCACTGAGCTTTGGTGGCACGCAAAATCTGCGTGATGTAGGTTTCCCGGAGAGTCTCGTTGAAGCCTGTGAAAGGGATGCTGAAGGCCGCGCACCAATCCTCAATAGTAATCTCACTGTTGCCCTGTCTGGTTTTCTTATGGGCTTTCCAAGTGTGCAGGCTGTCAGAAACGGTGCCTTCCCAGGCAGAGCCTAGTTGGGCAACCCATGTGGAAATGAAGGATGGCGTCAACGTGTCTGGCCATCTCGTCGGCGTAGCCATGTGTCGCGGGGAGATCGGGAAGTAGGAGCCCCACGGAGTCGGAGGGAGCGTAGAACATGGCGCAGCAGGCCTGGGCGGGCGGGCGCGACGTCTGACCGAAACGGCAACGGATGCGAGTGGGAGAGGCTGGGCTGAGCTCAGCACGTTGCCATGCGAGCGAGGGATGGCACTGAGGATGAGAACAGGCGAGCGACTTGAGAACATGAAGCCGTGTGCGGTGAGCTCAGCACGCCACCATGCGAGCCACCGATTTTGATAGGGCCGTGCGCGTGTAGGTGAGACACCAACAGGGCAGCTGACGTTGGTTCCCGTGTTGTCTGTTTGAAGTGGTGACGCTTTGTCGGGGTGTCTCCAGCCATCTTGGAACCCTTCGGGATAGTATTGGAGCCCTCTGGAGAGCCACTTGTCAAGTAGGAGCCCTTCCGAGGCGAGCTCAGCACGTGATCATGCGAGCCAGTGGGGGAGGACAGGCGGTCGTCGCTTGCGAGAAAGAGAACAGCGGAAGATATGATGGCGTGGGGCGACGAATGCGAGGCGGGAAGGCTGGGGTGAGCTCAGCATGCTGCCACGCGTGCGACGGTGGGCAGTGAGGAGGAGAACAGGCGAGCAACTGGAGAAGATGAAGTTGTGTGCGGTGAGCTCAGCACGCTACCATGCGAGCCACCGGCTTTCATAGGGCCGTGCGCGTGCAGGTGAGATGCCCAGAAGGCACCTGACGTTGGTTCCCGTGTTGTCCGTTTCACGCGCTGACGCTTTGTCGGGTTGTCTCCTGCCATCTTGGAGCCTTGTTGTGAGGAGAAACTCGTGGGCGGACGGACGACGTAAACAGGCGAGGCACGGAGTGAGCTCAGCACGGCACCATGCGAGCCACTCGTCAAATGAGAGCCCTTGCGAAGTGAGCTCAGCACGTGACCATGCGAGCCACTGGGAGAGAACAGGTGGCAGTCACTGGCGAGGCAGAGAAGAGCTGAGGAGATGATGGCGCTGAACGACGGATGCGAGGGGGAGAGGCTGGGGTGAGCTCAACACGTTGCCATGCGAGCGACGGAAGGCACTGAGGATGAGAACATGCGAGCGATTTGAGAAAATGAAGTTGTGTGCGGTGATGTCAGCACGCCACCATGCGAGTCACCGGCTTTGATAGGGCCGTGCGCGCGCAAGTGAGACCCCCGGAGGGCACCTGACGTTGGTTCCCGTGTTGTCCGTTTCACGCGCTGACGTTTTGTCGGGGTGTCCTCAGCCATCTCGGAGCCCTGTTAAGAAGAGGAATTCGTAGGCGGACGGAGCTCGGAAACATGCGAGGCACGGAGAGAGCCGAGCACGGCACCATGCGAGCTCCTCGTCAAATGAGAGCCCTTGCGGAGTGAGCTCAGCACGTGACCATGCGAGCCACTGGGGGAGGACAGGCGGCCGCCACTGGGGAGCCAGAAAACAGCTGAGGAGATGATGGCGTTGGGCGAGGGAAACGAGTGGGAGAGGCTGGGGTGAGCTCAGCACGTTGCCATGCGAGCGACGGAGGGCACTGAGGATGAGAACAGGCGAGCGACTTGAGAACATGAAGCCGTGTGCGGTGAGCTCAGCACGCCAACATGCGAGCCACCGGTTTTGATAGGGCCGTGCGCGTGTAGGTGAGACCCCAAGAGGGCAGCTGACGTTGGTTCCCGTGTTGTCCGTTTGAAGTGGTGACGCGTTGTCGGGGTGTCTCCTGCCATCTTGGATCCCTTCGGGATGCTTCTGGAGCCCTCTGGAGAGTTTCTTGTAGCTTCTTGTGGTGCGTGTCCGAGGTCTCCTGGGGCGGTTTGATGGCGTACAGGGCCGTGAGGGTCGTGCTTGGGAAGGTGTTGAGAGGACGAACTCGTGGGCGGACGGAGGACGTGAACATGCGAGACACGAAATGAACTCAGCACGTCGCCATGCGAGCCACTCGTGAAATGAGAGCCCTTCCGAGGTGAGCTCAGCACGTGACCATGCGAGTCACTGGGGGAGGACAGGTGGCCGTCACTTGCGAGCCAGACAACAGCTGAGGGGAGAATGGCGTTGGGCAGAGCCCTTCCGAGGTGAGCTCAGCACGTGACCATGCGAGTCACTGGGGGAGGACAGGTGGCCGTCACTTGCGAGCCAGACAACAGCTGAGGGGAGAATGGCCTTGGGCGACGGATGCGAGGGGGAGAGGCTAGGGTCAGCTCAGCACGTTGCCATGTGCTCGACGGAGGGCACTGAGGATGAGAACATGCCCCTGGGGCTTCCTGGGGCCCTCTTGGGGGCTCCTTGGGCCCTCTTGGGGGCCTCTTGGGGCTTCCTGGGGGTCTCTTTGGGCGGAGAGCTCGAAATATCGGTCCCTGCTACCCCTCTGGGGTCTCTCTTGGGGCGTTCCTGGGGCCCTCTGAGGCCGTCTTGGAGACTTCTTGGGCCGTCTTGGAGGCGTCTTGGGCCGTCTGTGCGCCCTCTTGGGAGCCTCTCAGGCTGTCTTAGGGCAGTCTTTGGGGCCTCTTGGGCCGTCTTGGAGCGTCGGGAAGCCGAAAAGGCGAAGACGCGAAAAACACTGAAAAACCAATAGGAAATGAATGAATTTGGACTCTTGGGCTGATTTTGGGGGGCCTCTTGGAGGCCTCCCAGGGCGTCTTGGGGGCTTCGTGGGCCATCTTGAGGCCATTTTGGGCATCTTGCACCGATCTTTCGGCGACTCGTGGCCCTCTCGGACCATCTTGCGGACCATCTTGGGGCCGCCCGCGCCGCACGGAAGCGCGTCTGCCGAAGTGGGGCCGTCTTCCGCCGTCTTCCGCCGTCTTCCGCCGTCTTCCGCCGGCTTCCGCCGGCGTTCCCCCCGTGGCCGAGGGGGGGTCCCGGGGGGTACCCCCCCCAGACCCCCCCAGGGGGACACTAAACGGGAACCCCTCCTCAAGGTCGGGGAAAAATGACGAGGCCGAGCCTGCATTTTGACGAGGCCTCCCGCTGCAAACATCCCACGAAACTCCTCCTCGTCAAAATCCGAGGCGCGCTCGTCAAAAAATGATGGTGAACCCGAGTCCTGGCAAACCCGGGTCTTACGCTCCCCCGATCCTCGATGGCGGTGGGGTAGCCGCTGCGGTGGTAGAAGAACTTGCCCTCGCGGTGGAGCAAAAGCGGCATCGATGGCACGCCGCCGCGGGGAACCCACCAGCGAGTCACGGCAGGTTTGTGGCGCGCCAACCCTGGCGTTGGTGTCTGACACCTTGAACGATCGGCCGTTTCCGGAACGTTAGACCTTTCAACATTGACAGATTCTGGGCCGCCGCCGGCGCTGAACGTTGAACGCCGGCGGCGGGGTCGCCGCCGGTCGACACGACGCGAACCTACCATACGTTTGTCAGACAAACCCGCCGATGTCCTCGGATCAAACAAAAAGGGTAGCACGCGGACGGGCTCCCAACAGGGGCGAGCCATTGATACTCTGTTTGTCCTCCTGACCTTGGAGCGGGAGGAAGGGTGATGATACGATCGGCCAGCCTCGCATCGCGAAATCGGGCCCAGATCTGAACGTGCATCGGATCGGTGGCCCAGATCTGAACGTGCATCGGATCGGTCTGCAGGTCTGCATCGGCACGGAGTAGAGATCGAACTGGATCGACCGCGCCAGGATGACAGCAGCACTGTACAAGCATCGGGCCGCTTCGGATCAGCGGAAGATCGCAAACTCGGATCGGATCGGGCCGACCGAGATCGATATCGAATCGCAGCGGATCGATCGGATCGAAATGGACAAAATGTCATGTCGATCGGATCGAATCGGATCGGTAAGATCAATCGGATCGAACCGTCCCCAAATTCTCAAATATATGCGACAGTGGTAAAGAGAAGGGAACAATTGCGAGCTGGAGAAAGAAGGACTCGGACCCACCAAGGCAAGATCAGTCAGCATCGAGTCGGGAAATCGGATCGAATCGACATGTTTGTCAGCGTGGATCCCAAACAGTGTGTTTCTAGCAGTACATGTTTTGCAACCTAGGTGGAGCAACGTATGTGGTGCAATCTATGTGGTGCATCGATGGCGAGCAATAGTGTGCAACACATGCGGTGCAATCTGCGTGGTGCAATCTATGTTGTGCTACCTGTGCAGTCCAACATATGAGGTGCAGTCGACGTGGCTCAACCTATACAGCGCAACACATGCAATACATGTTGTGCAATCAGTGTGGTGCGACCTAGGCAGCGCAACCTATGCGGTGCAATCTAGGCGGCGACGAGGCGGCAACGGGGCGGCAACTCTTCCACGCCGGAACGCTTTCCGCTCCCCCTCCCCCTGGCGGCCGCTCTCGCCTGCCTCCCCCCCTTCTTGCACACCAGCCCCTTGGCCCTAGGTCGGGCGCGGCGGGTGCCCCTACAGGCGGATTCTGGACGAAAAATGAAGCACATACCCCAAACATGCGCAACAATAGCTTGAAGTGGTCGAGAAATCGGCCCCATATTATTTCTTAAAGTAGTTTTGGATACTCCCCCTCTAGAGGGAAAGGCCCGACTGAACACTGGACTTTCTGTTGCCCCGGATAGCCACGCGCTCGATCGGACTGCCTCTGCCTCGCCGCCGGCGGGAAAAAGAGCCTCCGTGTCTGTCTCGGGGGGAAGGGCCGTCGAGCCAAAGCCGGCCCTTCCTGGCGCCGTTCCTCCTCCTGGAGGCGTCGCGTCGCCGCGGCCAGATCCGCCTCGAGAATCCGGCCAGGCGGACTTAATGCGAGGGCCTCGAGGGGCCCTGGGAGCGACGTTGAGCGGATTCGGGCTGGGCGGAGGCGCCGTCCTTGTCTCAGCTGGCCCTCCTTCGACTCTCTCTCTCTCTCTCTCTTTTTCTCTCTTTTTTTGTTTTTGTTCTCTCTCTCTCTCTCTCTCCCGAGAGACGTTGCGCATCGCCTGCTCAGTAACCCGCCTTTTACCTAAGTCGCGTTGCGCCGGGGGGGGGTTGTTTCAACGTCCCCCGTACCACAAGGTGGGCACCACCGCTAAGCGTGCGATGGCGGCCTTGGCTATCGCAATAGCAGGCTGTCGACGGGACTCCCGTGAGCGTGTCCGATCCGATATCTCTCTCTCTATCGTTCTATCTATGTATCCGCCACCGAACCCTGGGGCACGAGTTGGAGTGTCCCCAGGTCCCTGGCCGAATACCCCTCGAGACTTCAAGGGGCCCGGGCCCCAAATTCTCAAACCTTCCGGGGCTTGTCGCGTCCTGCCGCGTGACTTCTTCGGCCCAAGAGGGCCCCAAGATGGGCCAAGAGGGTCCCGAATCGCCGCGCGATCGGTCGAATACGCCCAAGATGGCCCCAAGACGACCTAAGAAGCCTTTAAGTCGCCCAAAGAGAACCCCAATATCCTCCCCAAGAGGGCCCCGAGTGATTTCCAATGGGTTTTTCAATGTTTTGGAGGCCTCTGCTTTTCGAGCTTCCGACGCTCCAAGACGGCCCACGAAGCCCCCAAGATCGCCCCAAGACGGCCCTAGAAGCCCCCAGGAGGGCCCCAAGATGGCCCAACAGGGACCCAAGGCGACCCAAGAGTCGCCCAAGACGGTCCAAAAGGGCCCCAAGACGGCCCCAAGAGGGGCCCAAGAGGGGGAATACGAACCAAAAATCTGAGCCTTCTGCCTCAAGAGGCGCTCAGGAGGCCTTTAATAGGCCCCCCGAAGGCCCTAAGAGACCCCCAAGAGGGCCCCCACGAGGCCCCAAGAGGCCCCCAAGGCTCCCCCAAGAGATTCCCAGACAGCCCTCCACAGGCTTCATAACTGCCTCCAGGAGGCCCCCAACGACCATCCAAGAGCCCCCAACACAACAACCCAGGCAAGGTGGCGGGATGGGCCAACCCCAACTGTCTTTAGTTACGTACTTATGTTGTGTATGTGTTGACTGCCACATGTTATTATGGATTGTTGCATTTGTTTATGTCTACATGCACATGTTAACCACCGTGGATCCCAAACCGTGTGGCCTTAGCAATTTACGGTGTGCAATATGCGTGGAGCAAATCTGTACTGTGCCATCTACATGGTGAGATATATGCTGTGCAACTCATGTCGCGCAACCGGTTTTACGCATCGATGCGGTCCAATCTATACGTTTTCCCCCAGCACAAGGCGCCACCACCTTCTCGTTTCTTTGTCCGTGTCCGGGAGAGCGCGATTGCAGGAACAAGCAAGCCATGCAGGAGGGAAGAATGAGACTCGAGCATGGGACCAAAAGGAGGAGCAGCGGCAGGAGGCAGCAGGAGGAGGAGGAGGAGGAGGGGGAGGGGCAAGGGGCGCAGAGCGACGACCTCCTGCGGCCCCAAAAGGCCACTTATATAAAGGCAAACAGCGCACCTCCTCCTCCTCTTCCGAGTTCCTCCTCCTCCTCCTCCTCCTCCTCCTCCTCCTCCTCCTACGGCAACTCAGGAGGGAGGAGCGAGGAGGGAGGGAGGGAGAAGCGCGAACGCTGGAAAGCAGCGGACAAGGGCGAGCAAAAGCGATAGAAAATGCTCTCGCAGTTCTGTCGACCCCCTAAATGGGAGAGGGGACAGAAAGAGGAGAAAGGAGGTCTCACAAGTCGGCACACCCACTACAATATACTAGCCGGCCGCTCTGCGGTTGATCGGGAGTTTCTGTATATAGAAGAAGGTGCGTGCGCTTGTTGGCGAGGGTGATGAGGTCCTCCTCCTCCTCCTCCTCCTCCTCCTCCTCCTCCTCCTCCTCCTCCCATCCTTCTCTTGCCTCCGTCTGTCCTCCTCCACCCCGCAGCTCCATCATCTTCCTCCTCCTCCTCCTCCTCCTCCTCCTCCTCCTCCTCCTCCTCCTCCTCATTCCTCCTCTGGGCACCTCCCCCGGGGCGCGGATCCACCGGATCTGTCCGGATCTGTCCGGAAACGGTGCCGGATGCCGCTCTGGGCTCCTCTGGGCACCTCCCCCGGGGCCGGTTTTGTGAGGATGTCTCAAGCGAGGGCGCCGGTTTGGGATTCGTCACCGGATCCAGCGGATCGGATCTGTCCGGAAACGGTGCCGGAGGCCGCTCTGGGCTCCTCTGGGCACCTCCCCCGGGGCCGGTTTTGTGAGGATGTCTCAAGCGAGGGCGCCGGTTTGGGATTCGTCACCGGATCCAGCGGATCCAGCGGATCCAGCGGATCTGTCCGGAAACGGTGCCGGAGGCCGCTCTGGGCTCCTCTGGGCACCTCCCCCGGGGCCGGTTTTGTGAGGATGTCTCAAGCGAGGGCGCCGGTTTGGGAGGGCGCCGGATCCCGGAACGGTGCCGGAGGCCGCTCTGGGCTCCTCTGGGCACCTCCCCCGGGGCCGGTTTTGTGAGGATGTCTCAAGCGAGGGCGCCGGTTTGGGATTCCAGCGGATCCAGCGGATCCACCGGATCTGTCCGGAAACGGTGCCGGAGGCCGCTCTGGGCTCCTCTGGGCACCTCCCCCGGGGCCGGTTTTGTGAGGATGTCTCAAGCGAGGGCGCCGGTTTGGGATTCGTCACCGGATCCAGCGGATCCACCGGATCTGTCCGGAAACGGTGCCGGAGGCCGCTCTGGGCTCCTCTGGGCACCTCCCCCGGGGCCGGTTTTGTGAGGATGTCTCAAGCGAGGGCGCCGGTTTGGGATTCGTCGGATCCACCGGATCCACCGGATCTGTCCGGAAACGGTGCCGGAGGCCGCTCTGGGCTCCTCTGGGCACCTCCCCCGGGGCCGGTTTTGTGAGGATGTCTCAAGCGAGGGCGCCGGTTTGGGATTCGTCGGATCCACCGGATCCAGCGGATCTGTCCGGAAACGGTGCCGGAGGCCGCTCTGGGCTCCTCTGGGCACCTCCCCCGGGGCCGGTTTTGTGAGGATGTCTCAAGCGAGGGCGCCGGTTTGGGATTCGTCACCGGATCCAGCGGATCCAGCGGATCCACCGGATCTGTCCGGAAACGGTGCCGGAGGCCGCTCTGGGCTCCTCTGGGCACCTCCCCCGGGGCCGGTTTTGTGAGGATGTCTCAAGCGAGGGCGCCGGTTTGGGATTCGTCGGATCCAGCGGATCCACCGGATCCACCGGATCTGTCCGGAAACGGTGCCGGAGGCCGCTCTGGGCTCCTCTGGGCACCTCCCCCGGGGCCGGTTTTGTGAGGATGTCTCAAGCGAGGGCGCCGGTTTGGGATTCGTCACCGGATCCAGCGGATCCAGCGGATCCACCGGATCTGTCCGGAAACGGTGCCGGAGGCCGCTCTGGACTCGTGCTCTTCGCGCCGGGGGTGAGGATGACGTGAGTTCCACAGAAACTCCCTCAAATTAGCCGAGGCACCGCAAAGAGCGTGGCGCTACACGTACCACAGCAACCAAAATCCGTAAGATGGCTACACAGTGCCGTGCCGCGGGTAACCGACGTGGTTCTCACCCTTGGCATTGGAGCTAGCGTGGGAATTGGTGGTGGAACTGGCCGTCATGGGACGCGCAAAGACATACTAGTACTATATGTTATCCTTGGAGGCGCGCGTCCGACCCGAACATATAGTATACCCATCTTGCAGTATATCGTTTCCCGAACGGTGTGGCCAGAAAGCGCCCGCCACGACGCATATACTGTAAGATTTCTCCGTGCGCGCGTCGCCCCTGCGGGGGCGACGCACATATAGTAGAAGTACGTTCGAGTGACGCCAGCGTCAACGAGGCTGTTGTCTTCGCGTTGTTGCTGCCAGCGGCGGATGGCGTGGTCGCGCGCGAGCGGCCGATGGCGGAGGACCGACCTCAAGTACCGCAGCCGCGGCAGGTGGGGAGACCGCCCGAGGCGGCGACCGAAGTCCACTCCCGACTTGGCGGCAACTGATGGTCTCAATCGCGGTGCGAACCTGCGATGCTGGTTGCACTGGTGCTGCCGGGGACGTTGTACCGGCTTATCCGCGATTTTCGGCGTGCTGGCCAATCCGCTATCGCACGGCGGAACGGGGTACTTAGCGGTTGTTCGATGGCGTCGGTGCTGGCGTCGGTGCTGGCGTCTGTGCGGGTGTAGGCGCCGGCGTTGGTGACGAAGTAAGCGTCGGCGTTGGTGCTGGCGTAGGGGCCAACGTCACCGTGGAGGCGTTGGTGCTGCTGCGCGCGGAGCTGCTGGCCTAACTGGTGCAATCTACATGGTGCCACTCACCCTGCTGAACTTGAAGGTGTCAATTTTCCTGCTCGCGAGATGATCCCACCCACTCGCACGCTGGTTTGCAAAACCCACGCAGCGGCGACTGCGATGGGTGCTTCACGGTGGATGACGCATCGCTGCGGCCGCCCTAACGAAGCTCGCGCGCAGAGCGGCCAGCTAGTCTGGAGCGACCGACGCGGCCGCGGTGGCGCTGCCAGCTGGGGACTGCCCAGCGCGTCTCGCAGGCCGCGCTGGCGCGCGGGCACTTCAGTGCGAGCCATTCATGGCGACGTCGACAACGGCAAGCACTGTGGTGGTAGGAGGGAGGCTGATGAAGATAATGACGACGATGACGGCCAACCCAACGACGGCACCGATACTGATCACGCCGATGACGATAATGGTGTCCACGCGTCGGTGATGAACGTTTTTGGGAGGATTTCGACATGCGCGCGCGGCCGACGTCACTGCGAGTCTGCGACTTGGGCGGGCGCGGAATCATGGTAACGCCGACTACGATAGACGCGATGATGATAGTGGCGATGCTGGCGACGATGTTCGCACCGACGAAGGCGCGGCCAGTGCGGGCGCCACTGCTGATCACGCCGATGATGATGATGATGATGATGATGATGATGATGATGATGATGATGATGATGATGATGATGATGATGATGACGGCGTCCTCGCGTCGGTGATGAAGGTTTTGGAACGAGTTCGACATACGCGCGCGGCCGACGCGCGAGAATGGCCCGCATGTTTCTATGTGACACGGGTCGTGCCCCCCAACACGCGCGCGCGTGCGAATGATGTCGGCATGCGTCGCCAGAGGCCCGTTTGGCAGAATTCCATCAAACTGTTGAAAAGCCGATGGTTTCCTCAAGGACTCGCAAGAGCGCGTGCGCACAAGTTTTTGTTGAACACTGATGTTGTGAAACCTTGTGTGTTTGAGCGTTGTTTGGACATTCGGTGTTGCAATCGCTACGCCTTCGTCTCACTCTCGGCAAGGGTTTCTTGAAAACTCCTGATGTTTGATGAACGAGTGCGCGCTCATAGCATTTGTTGCAAACGATGGCGGGGGGGGTCGATTCTGGCTGGGCTGGGATGGTGCGAGTTCATATTCAAGATGGACGACCGGGCAGAAACATATGTAACTTGCAATGCGAAAAGGCGGATCGATGAAGGCGGGGTGGTGGTGAATCCTAACACTTTTTAAAACAAATGACAATCCAGCACACCTGAGAAATCCCAATCTGTGGATGATTTGAGAATTAGTCATACTGGTCTTGAGATCGATTGTGAGATCGATAATGAGATCGGTCGTGGAATCGACAGAGGACGATTGTGAGGTCGATCGTGAGACCGAAAGTGAAATCGATTCAATGAGATCGATCGAGAGATCGATCGCGAGATCGCTCGTGCGATCTCTAGTGAAATCGCTTGCGAGATCGATTGTGAGATCGATGGTGAGATCGATAAAGAGGTGGGAATTGAAATCGATGCTGAGACGGATCGGTAAGAAGATCGACCAGGAACCCGGGAACCTGGGAACCTCGCAGCCCACCGAAATTTGCCCTGGAACAGGGAACCTGGGACCCCGGAACCGGGAACCCAGGAACCCAGCGTGCGACCAAAATCGGCGGGAAACTTTCGCCAAATCCTTCGTACTCCGCTAGGACCCCTTCAATTCCAGCACTGATTGGGGAATGATGTGCCATCTACGCGGTGCATCTAATGAACCTATGTTCGCAGCGAACTGTAACTGCTCGCGCAATCATCCCACCCACCCGCCCGCAACTTGGTTTCCAGAACCCACGCGGCGGCGATTGCGAGGGCTGTTTGACGCTGGCGGGGGCATCGCTGCGGCCGCGCTAGCGCGCACAGGCTCGCGCGCGCGCTGACGCGCGGGCACTTCAGCGCGAGTCCGTGACTCCTACGGGTACGGTATCATGACGACGTTGACAACGGCAGTCACGGTGATGGTAGCAGCGATGCGAGTGACGACGATGACAATGACAACGGCAAGCAAATTACGGCGCCGATGCTGATCACGCCGATGACGATGATGGTGCCCACGCGTCGGTGATGACAGTTTTGGAAAGATTTCGACATGCGCGCTCGGCCGACGGGCGCGAGAAGCCCGCATGGTGTTTTTTGACAGGCATCGTGCACCCCCAGCACGCACGCAAGGGCATTCGAATGATTGAGAGAGCGTGATCCACCGCCGCTTTGCGGTGGAACCTTCACACCCTCTTCCTCCAGAGCCCGGGGGTCCGCCCCCCCATCACTCCGAAAATCCACCCCCTCTTTGATCGAACCCCTCCCCATCATCCCGCGGCAAAAATGCCCCCCCACAACCCACCCCCTTCACCCTTTTCCGAAAAAACGGGGGGAGGGTCACTAGCGGTTCGAACCCCCGCCCCCCCCCCCCCCTCCGCCGCCAGCAAACGACTCCGGGGTCCCCTCGCCAGTCCCCACCACCACCGTCCCCACCACTGTCCCACTGTCCCACTGTCCTCACCACTGTCCCACAATCCCCACTGTTCCCACCACTGTCCCCATCAGTGTCCCACTGTCCCCTCACCATTGTCTTCACCACCACCGTCCTCACTACTGTCCCACTGCCACTGTCCCACCGTCCCCTCGCCACTGTCCCCACCACCACCATCCTCACTACTGTCCCACTGCCACTGTCCCACCGTCCCCTCGCCACTGTCCCTATCACCACCGTCCCCACCACTGTCTCACTGTCCCCACTGTCCCCACCACTGTCCCTTCTGTCCCCGCTGTTCCCACCACTGTCCCCACTGTCCCCACCAGTGCCCCCACCACTGTCGCACTGTCCCCACTGTCCCCACCACGGTCCCAATCTCCCTTCTGTCCCCACTCTCCCCACTGTCCCCGCCACTGTTCCACTGTCCCCAGTGTCCCCACCGCTGTCTCATTATCCCCAATGTCGCCACCACTGTTCCCACTGTCCCCACCGCCCCCACCATTCTCCCCACTGTACCAGTGTCCGACCACTGTCCTCACCACCGCCCTCACTCTCCCCACTGTCCCCACCACTGTTCCACTGTCCCCACTGTCCCCACCGCTGTCCCATTGTCCCCAATGTCGCCACCGCTGTTCCCACTGTCCCCCCGCCACTGCCCCCACCACCACTGTCCCCACTCTCCCCGCTGTTCCCACTGTCCCCACCACTGTCCCACTGTCCCCACTCTTCCCACCACTGTCCCCACGGTCCCCGCCAGTGCCCCCACTACTGTCGCACTGTCACCACCGTCCCCACCACTGTACCCACCACGGTCCCACTTTTCCCGCTGTCCACACGACTGTCTCACTGTCCCCACTCCGCACCACCCTCCCGGCCACTGTCCCAACCACTGTCCCCACCACAATCACCCATCCAGAGTGGGGGAGGTTTGCCGGCGGCGAGGAGGGGGGGGAGGGGGGTTCGAACCCTTAGTGGACCACCCCCCTTTTCGTGATGGACGGAGGGGAGGGGGGGGGACCCCCAGTGACCACCCCGGTTTTCGAGGGGGTGGGGGGAAACCCCAGTGACCCCTCCCAGTTTTCTGCCAGCAGCGGCAGAACACGCTCTTTCGGATGATTCGAACGTGCTCGCGAGCGAGCCCCGTTTGGTCGCATGCGACGAAAATGCTGAAACACATAACCTAGGCTTTTCTTGAAAACTGATGTTTAAACATTATGTGTTTGTTGCATGATCATGTGATCCATGCGAAACGTAAGGTTGTTCAAGGATTTCGGCATGCGCGCGCGACGACGCGCGCGCGTGCACTCCGTCCAATTTGTTGCAAGGGTTATTGAAAGTGATGATTTTGATGCACGAATGCGCGCGGATAGGATGTGTTGCAAAGGATGAAGGGGGGGGTGTCGGTACCGGCCTGGCTGGGATGCTGTGGTGGTATGATACCATATCTACAGCGATCGATGGGGCAAAATCCAATGAAACGTGCACATCCCCAGGGTGGGCAGTTCATCAGGGGGGTAGATCTTGGCTCTTGTCTAGAAAGGAGAACGTATGCGGTGCAATCGACGTTGTGAAATTTAGGCGGCGACACGGCACCGACGGTAGCAACCTAGAGGCCAGGAGGAGGAGGAGGAGGAGGAGGAGGAGGAGGAGGAGGAGGAGGAGGAGGCGGAGGAGGAGGAGGAGGAGGACGAGGCGGCGACGGGGCGGCAACGGCGACAACATGGCCGCCAGAAGGCTGACATCCAGGCCCAGGCGACGGGCGGCGACGAGGCGGCGACGGACGGGGCAGCGGCGGCAACGTAGCCGCCAGACCGATGTTCGGGCCCAGGCGGCGGGCGGCGACGAGGCAGCGACGGGCCGCCGACAGCGACAGCAGATTCGCCACATCGACACATTGAGGCCCAGTTATTTCAACCCGTGTTGCCACGAGCCCCGACCTTGAAATGCAGGTGGGGATAAAACCAAAGAATTTTGACTCGTGGGGCTCTCCTGTGAGGCCTCTTGGAGGCCTCCTGGACCATCTGGGGAGCTCCCTGGGCCGCTTGGGCCGATCCGTCGGCGACTCGAGGCCCTCTTGGACCATCTTGTGGACCATCTTGGGGCCGTCCGTGCCTCCGGGGGGCTTCCTGGGGGGGCTATGTGGGGATATGAAAGGTGGCTTGGGGTTCCTGCGCCAAAGGTGTCCAGAGGGAAAGGTGGCGAAAGAGACGACGGTGCGTCTTGGAGGTGAGCTCGGCACGCGACCACGCGAGTCCGGAGGCGAGCTCGGCACGTTTGCATGCGAGCCCAGCAGAGGATGGCTAGTACGCGGATTACATGGGTTCCCGTGTTGTCCGTTTGCCGCTGTGACGCTGTGCCAAGGCGCCTCCAGCCGTCCTGGGGCTTTGTTGGGGCAGTCCTGGGGCCCTCTTGGGCGCTCCTGGGGGCTCCCTGGAGGCCTCTTGAGGCTTCTTGGGGCTCCTTGGGGGCCTCATGGGCGCCTCTTGGGGCCTCTTGAAGGTTCCTGGGGCAGAGAACCCTGAAAATGGGCCGCTGTCTTGCGCTCTTGGGGCGTCCCTGGGGCTCTTCTGAGACCGTCTTGGAGGCCTCTTGGGTCGTCTTGAGGGCCTATTCGGCCGTCTGGGCGCTCTCTTGGGGGTCTCTCAGGGCGTTTTGGGGCGATCTTTGGGGCCTCTTGGGCTGTCTTGGAAAGGCGGGAAGCCGAAAAGACGAAAACCCCCCAAACCTTCAAATACCTAAGGAAAAGCTATGATTTTGGACGCTACGGGCTCTCCTGAAGGGCCTATTGGAGGTCTCTCGTGGCGTCTGTGGAGCTCCCTTGGTCGTCGGGACGCCATCCTGAGCGTCTTTTGCCGCTGTTTCGGCGACTGGAAGCCTTCTTGGTCCATCTTGTGGGCCATCTTGGGGCCGTCCGTGCCTCCTGGAAGAGCATCTGCAGAAATCGGGCCGTGAGCGGCCGTCGAGCGGCCGTCTTCCGCCGGCGTTCTGCCCGTGGCCGGGGCCATGCCCCGGGGGGTCCCCCCCAGACCCCCCCAGGGGGACACACAACGGGAACCCCTTCGCCAGGTCGGGGAAAAAAAATCAAGAACCCATGAGTGCAAGCACTGATTGACGTGGACCCTAGTATCACAAGTCGCGAAGAAAAGTCACGGCGGGAACTCTCGACCCGTCTTGACGCCTGCATTCTGAAGCCTAGGCCCAACACGGGTCGGAGAGGTCTGGCGTGACTTTTTGCTACAACGCTGGGATCTGCTGGTGTCGCGCAAGAATGGGGTATAGCGCGAGGGGGTGCCCTCTGAAAAGGCGGGGGGCTTCTTCGAAGGCAGGGGCCTTCTCAGAAGGTCCCTGAGGCCCTGAGGCTTCCAAGAAGCCTGCTTAAGGGGGACGACGACGACGACGACGACGACGACGACGACGGCGACGACGACGACGACGACGACGACGACGGCGGCGGCAACGGCGGCGGCGGCGGCGGCGACGACGGCGACGAAGTGGGGAGGGCTTCTATCAACAGGCGCCTGCCGTCCGAGGGGCTCCCCGTCCCCCCGCTCGAGGGCCGCCCCCCCCCGCGCGCCCCGCCGTGGGGCGCGCCGCCGTGGGGCGCGCATTGGTGGGGGGCGATGCACTAATTCGCCTCCTCCTCCTCCTCCTCCTCCTCCTCCTCCTCCTCCTCCTCCTCCTCCTCCTCCTCCTCCTCCTCCTCCTCCTCCTCCTCCTCCTCCTCCCCCTCCTCCTCCTCCTCCTCCTCCTCCCCCTCCTCCTCCCTCTTCCTCCTTCCTAAGCCAGAATAACATCCTCAAAAGCATGAGGCTCTCTCCATCGGCCAGAGCGCAGAGCATCCAGTAATTAGGCACGGAGAACACGAGAGTCTGCCCTCCCCGGGAATGCGCGAGAACGTCCAGCAGGCACGAAGAAGACCAGGGTACCCGCCCCGGACCGACCTCGATCGTCTACCTCGGTCCGACTGTACTGGGGCGGTGATAAAAACGGGGGGAGAGAGAGAGAGAGAGGGAGAGAGAGAGAGAGGTACCCTTTTCGGGCCCTGAAAGGCCCCCTTGGGGTACGGCCCAAGAGGTCCCCTTGGTCTGCAGCCCTCGTGCCCTCCCCACGTATCGCCCCCCCAGTACGTGCCCTCCGACGCCGATGTCTACGGGAAGACGCCGGGGACGAGCCTGCGGAGACAGCCAGCCGTAATAGACGCCGCCCGGGCCCGTGTTCTTGACGACCTGCCGGAGGGCGCCGAAACAGGACGCGCCGACAGCCGACACCCCAGCGGCCAGGAAGGGGGGCGTGTGCGTGCCACTGACTGCCTACCAGACCACCCCAACCCAACCCGAAGACCCGAATTTCGGGTTGGGGGGGGTAAGGGTTCCACGCGCGTTTTTTCGATGTTGCCCGACCCCCCCCCACTGGAAATCGACTGTAAATTCGAGCCTTCGGGTTGGGTTGGGGTGGTTTGGTGGGTGGTGAGCCACAGCCTGGCCTTCTGGCCATTCCCGCCCGTCGGAAGAGGGGGGCAGAGAAGTTCAGGAGGCCGCCGAGTTGGGAGGTCTTCCTCGGGAGGATCACGGGAAGATGAGGCCCCACTGGGGGGCTGCGACGCCGGCCTGCGCCTCGGAGCAAGCGGGATCGAGCCAGACGAAGCGGGAGGAAGCGGGATGAAGCGGGATCCGGCCAGACTTCGGACCAGGGCAGAGGCAGAAGCCGACCTCCCAGGAGCTGCGGCCGAAAGGTGGACACGCGAAGCGGGAGGAGGGCGCTGAAAGTGTCGCCTGCGCAGCCTGAGTATAGCCTTCTGGCGAAGCCCTCCGCGCCGCCGCGCTGGTCCCGGGCAGGCTGTGCTGCCCGGCGACGGGGGGAGAGGAGGGGGAGAAGCAGGCAGACGGCGCGGGACGCGCAGGCGGGAGGCCTGGGCCCGCGGGGCCACGGCCGCGGAGCCATCCGTCTGCCTGCGGCGCGGCGTGTGGCCTGTCGTGACCCGTCGGCGTGCCTCCGCCCGGTTTCGGCCGCGAGCGTCGACCCGTGCGCCCGGGGCTGCTTCTCTCTTCGCGGGGCGGTCCCTCCGAGGACCCACTCGCTGAGCACGGTCGGACCTGGGGCAGAAGGACGTCCCCTCCAAGAGCAGGAGGCCCTCCGCCGGCCAAAGCACCCGAGAGCAGCAGATCACGCGAGGGTGCCCTCCACGAGTACGCACAGGAGCATCCAGCAAGCACGAAGGACGGTAGGGTAGATACCCTCCCCGAACCGACCTCGATCTTCTACCTCGGTCCGACCGTAGTCCACTGGAGCCGGCTTGAGAAGGAAGCGGGGTGCCCTCCCCCAGGATGCATAGGAGCATCCAACCAACACGAAGGACATGAGGGGCACCCTCCCCGAACCGACCTCGATCTTATCCCTTGGCCCGAACGTGGTCAACTGGAGTCTGCCGAGCCCTTGTGGGTCTCCAGGCGTGTGAGATTGTCCCCCCCCCAGAATCCCCCCCAGGGACCCCAAACCGTGATTTTGACCCCCCCCCCCCCCGGCCCGGGACGGCCCGGACCGAACTCACCCGGGCGGTCTGGGCTCCCTGGGCTCGCTCTTGAGCTGCACGAAAGCAATTGACGCCTCCCAAGAAGCCGCCAAGACGGTCCACGAGAACCCAAAGTCGCCGAAAGATCGTTCCAAGACGCCCAAGATGAGCTCAAAACGGCCCAAGAGGCCGCCAAGACACCCCACGAAGCGTCCAAGAGGCATCCCAAGAAGCCCCCAAGAAACCCAAATCTTGAAATTCCCGTGGAAAACGTGCATTTTCAGCATATCCAACTTGTTAGCCTTCACGGCGTTGAAAACCGTCCACGAGGACCCCCACGAGGCCCCCAGGACCACTCCAAGACGGCCCACGAGGCCCCCAGGAGGCCCCAAAGACAACTCAAAAGAACTCCAACGTGGCCCAAGAGGCGCCCTAGGCCCAAGAGAGCTCCAAGACGGCCCCAAGAAGGGCCCAAGAGAGGGACCACGAACCGCGGAGGAGGATCCAAGAGAGCTCCGCCCAACGAAGCTCTCCGGAGGACCCAAGAGGCTCCCAAGCGGCCCCAAGAGGCCCCCATGAGGCACCCAAGAGGCCCCAAGGAGCCTCCAAGAGGCCCAAAAGAATCCCCCAAACGGCCCCCGAGACCCTTCGAAATCGCCTCGAGGAGGCCCGCGAGAATCCTCGCCAAGAGATCCCAACGGACGCAGTAGTCTATAGAGGGGTCGGCGGATGTGGCGTAAGCCTATAGAATCGACTGGAGGAGGGAGATCGGCTACACGCAAGAGTGACCCTGGGTAAGAGTGACCTTTGATCCGCGGCTTCCTGGGGGCCGCGGGGTCCAAACACAAGCCCTTCAGACGCTGCTATCGCATCGCGTTCGGCGATCGCGGGACCCCAGTGGGCCCGCACCAGAGGTCACTCCGACGAAGGGTCACTCTTACGTTGGACGCCCGAGATATCCGGGGTAACTCGGGTCCGGGGTAACTCGGGTTTGGGTTCCCGGAAAACAAACCCGAGTTAACCCTGACCCGAGTTACCCCTGATGATTCGGGGCTCTGGACGCCCGAAATATCCGGGGTAACTCGGGTCCGGGATAACTCGGGTTCGGAATCCCGAAAAGCGAACCCGAGTTAGCCCTGACCCGAGTTACCCCTGATGATTCGGGGCTCTGATTACGTGTAGTCGAGAAGAGGAGGGGGAGCAGCACCCATTGCGGCGATCCGAGTGACGCAAGCCGTGGGTGCCACCCCAGGGCCTGGGCCAGTGGGCCCGCACCAGAGGTCACTCCGATGAAGGGTCACTCTTACGTGTAGTCGAAAAGAGGAGGGGGAGCAGCACCCAGTGCGGCGATCCGAGCGACGCAAGCCGTGGGTGCCACCCCAGGGCCTGGGCCAGTGGGCCCGCACCAAAGGTCACTCCGATGAAGGGTCACTCTTACGTGTAGTCGAGAAGAGGAGGGGGAGCAGCACCCGGTGCGGCGATCCGAGTGACGCAAACCGTGGGTGCCACCCCAGGGCCTGGGCCAGTGGGCCCGCACCAGAGGTCACTCCGACGAAGGGTCACTCTTACGTGTAGTCGAGAAGAGGAGGGGGAGCAGCACCCAGTGCGGCGATCCGAGCGACGCAAGCCGTGGGTGCCACCCCAGGGCCTGGGCCAGTGGGCCCGCACCAGAGGTCACTCCGACGAAGGGCCACTCTTACGTGTAGTCGAGAAGAGGAGGGGGAGCAGCACCCGGTGCGGCGATCCGAGCGACGCAAGCCGTGGGTGCCACCCCAGGGCCTGGGCCAGTGGGCCCGCACCAGAGGTCACTCCGACGAAGGGTCACCCTTACGTGTAGTCGAGAAGAGGAGGGGGAGCAGCACCCAGTGCGGTGATCCGAGCGACGTAATCGGGGATGGACAGAACCCCCTTTAGTAAAACGTGGTTTAGTGAAAACGACCTGAGGCCCAAACCTGGCGGGCGCAAGCCTGGAAAATAACGGCCACGGCGCCCTCTCGAGAACCGAAAACGGACAATTCACTAATCGACGTGTCACTGTTGGGGGTTCTGTCCACCCCCGACGCAAGCCGTGGGTGCCACCCCAGGGCCTGGGCCCAGTCGTCGGGCAGCCAGTGGGCGCGCAGCCCGTCGACCAGCACGTTCGGGGGCAGCTGCTCGATCGGGAAGCCGCCCTTCAGCGGAGCCCCGGCGCGGTCCTCTCGGGCTCCTCATCCCTCCCTCCCTTGACCGTCCTCCTCCTCCTCCTCCTCCTCCTCCTCCTCCTCCTCCTCCTCCTCCTCCTCCTCTCCGTCCTCCTCCTCCTCCTCCTCCTCCTCCTCGTCCTTCTCTTCCTCCTCCTCCTCCTTGTCCTCATCATCATAATCGTCATCATCACCAGCATCCATCTTCAACACAAACCACGCGCACCATCTTCTTAACATGATCAGAATCAAAACCACAGCCATCATCACCATCCCCATCATCGGCATCATCAGCATCATCATCACCATCACCATCACCATCACCATCATCATCATCATCATCATCATCATCATCATCATCATCATCATCATCCTCATCATCATCATCATCATCATCATCATCATCATCAGCATCGCCATCATTATCACCACCACCACCACCCTTATTAACAGCAGCACCATCCGCATCACCACCATCAAAACCACCACTACCATATTATTCAACATCCTCATCATCAACAACATCCGCATCGTCGTCGATGGCGGCATAGTCATCGTCATCGTCATTAGGACCACCAGCACTATCATTATAATCATCAGCAGCAGTATCATTACCCCCATCAACAACGACAGCAGCATCATAAGCAACATCAACATGCGCTGCATCATCATCATCATCACCATCATCATCACCATCGCAGACACCACCATCAGCAGCATCGTCATCAACAGCATCACCATACTCCGCATCAGCTTCCGCATCAGCATCAGCATCAGCACCGTCATCACCAAAAGCATCATCCTTACCATCATCAGCAACAGTATCGTCGTCGTCGTCGTCATCGCCATCATCGCGATCATCGTCAGCACACCATCATCATCATCATCAGCATCATCATCATCAGAACCACCATTGCCATCATCAGCATCATAACCACCGCCACCATCATCATCAGCAACATCAGCATCATCATCAGCATCACGATCATCCGCATCGCCATAACCATCATCAGAAGCATCATAATCAGCATCATCAGCATCGAGTTCATCGTCATCATCATCAGCAGCAACATCATCAGCATCATCATTCTTTTCAGGTTCACCAGCATCAGCATCATCATTACATCACCACCATCATCATCATCATCATCATCATCATCATCATCATCATCCTCATCCTGTTAGGGGTGTAAAGGCATAGCCATAATTTAATCATGCTCGTGTGCGTGTGTGTGTGTGTGTTTGTTGTGTTCTTTTGTGTTGTTTGTGTTTTTTGTGTTTGTGTTGTGCTGTTTCCCACCGGACAGGTTGGGGTCGCTAAATGTTATAAACAAACCTCCCGGCCACTCCCACCCTGCATACCGCGGCCGCCAGACCCCAAGTTGTCCCGAGTGTCCCTGTTATCCCGCCTCGCGCCCTCGACAAACACGACAGAACACACCCTGCATACCGCGGCCGCCAGACCCCAAGTTGCCCCGAGCGTCCCGGTTATACCGCCTCGCGCCCTCGACAAACACAACAGAACACACCCTGCATACCGCGGCCGCAAGACCCCAAGTTGCCCCGAACGTCCCGGTTATCCCGCTTCGCGCCCTCGACAAACACAACTGAACACACCCTGCATACCGCGGCCGCCAGACCCCAAGTTGTTCTGGGAATCCCGGGTGTCCCGCCATGCGCGCTCGACAAACACGACAGAACACAGTAGGACACAACAGAACATGACAGATCAGAGCAAGAGCATGACAGAACATGACAGACCATACAATATCAATATCATGACAAAATAGAAGACCCCAGCATATCACAGAACATACCCGAGCAGAACATGACAGAACATATGTGTTTTGTGTTTTTTTCGTGCATGTGCCGCAACGGTCAGGACAGTCACGCAGGAGAAGTGAGGAGGGGAACTCTGCTACAAAAGCCTCGAAGTCCACCTCTGGGGCCAACCGAATGACGGAGAATGGGGGCAGGGAGTGGCTAAGGATAGAAAAGGGGGGCGAAGGATAAAAGCGAGAGGGGAACGCGAGCGGCGCACCGAGGAGCAGAAGCGGAGAGAAAGGAAGTTGTTCGGTTGATCATACCAAGAAAAGGGCGAGGTTGATGACGAATTTAAGGCTCTGACTTTGCACACAAAACTCCTCTTCCTCATCCTCATTATCCTCTTCATCAGCATCATCAGCATCATCATCGCTAACAGCATCAGTCTCTTCATGAGCATGCGTGCATCATCATCATCATCATCATCACCATCATCATCAGCATCATCAGCATCATCAGCATCATCATCACCATCATCACCATCACATTAACCATCACCATCACCATCACCATCATCATCACCATCATCATCATCATCGTCCTCCTCCTCCTCATCATCACCACCACCACCACCTCCACCACCACAACCACCACGACCACCACGACCACCACCACCACCACCACCACCACCTTCACCATCATCATCATCATCATCATCATCATCATCATCATCATCATCATCATCATCATCATCATCGTCATCATCATCATCATCATCATCAGCATCATCATCATCATCATCATCATCATCATCATCATCATCATCATTCCCTCTCCACCCTTCCCATACCTCCTCCACACACCCGCCGAATACCCATCCTCGAGAGGAGGCAGACGGAAGGAAGCGGAGGGAGAAGCGCGGAGGCACAGGGAGGGACGAGCAGGGGGGACGAGGCAGGAGGAGGAGGGGCAGCGTGAGAAGGCCAGGCGGGAGACGGGAGGGGGGGGGAACGAGCAGCAGCGAGGCACGGGAGCAGGGAGCCGCATGACCGGGAGCAGGACGGCTGGGCGGAGGGAGGAGGGGAAGGAGGAAGGAGGGAGGGACGAAGGGATGAGGAGGAGGGGGAAAGAGGGAGGGAGGGGGAAGACAGGAGGGAGAAGGGAGGAGGAGGAGGAGGAGGAGGAGGAGGAGGAAGAGGAGGAGGGGAGGGAGGAGGGAGAAGGGAGTAGAAGGAGGGAGGCGGGAGGAGGCAGGAGGGAGGAGGGAGAAGGAGGGAGAAGGGAGGAGAAGGAGGAGCGGGAGGAGGGAGGAGGGAGGACGAGAAGGGAGGAGGGAGGAGGATGACGAGGGACGAGGATGACACCGATCGCCAGCCCTTCCTTCGGCGCCGGGGCGGTGGACCCGAGGACGCCGCACCTCGCGACGACCGCCTTGTAAGCCGGGGAATTCTTGATGCCTCCTCGCGTCGGCTTGCAGAAACGCAGAACACAACGGGGATCCGGGCTGGAGGAAGTGCTGGTTTTAGGTCGGGCTTGTCCCCCTACAGGCGGATTGCGAAGGACAAATAAAACATAGCCAAACAAAAATACACCCACAATATAAAAAATACCCCCAAAGTCGTCCCCTGGCAATTTCTTAAGCTAGGTTTGAATCTTCCCCCTGTGGAGGGACGTGCCCGACTTCATGCTCGTTGGTTCCTGGAGGTTCTCTCCCCGCGGAACACTCTCGAGAGCTGACTCTCGGGGTGCCCGCACGGACGCCACAGCTCCGAAGCATGATCCGAGAACCACCAGGCGTCACTTTTTTTACAAGCGCGAAGGAAGCCCTGTGGCACAGAGGAGGCGGGGGAGGGGAGGGGAAGGGAGGGGGGGTCCTCCCAGGGAGGAGGAGGGGGAGGGGAGGGGAAGGGAGGAGGGGGAGGGGAGGGGAGGGAAAAGGGAAAAGGGAACCGAGAACCACCAGGCGTCACAGAACGAAGGCTTTTCGCCTCTTGCGTTAGGTCGGGCGTGTCCTCCCACAGGCGGATCTTGGACGAAGAATGAATATTAGTCAACAAATATCCAAAACGAATCAACCAATCATCCCCTGACTATTTCTGATTATTTTTGAGTGCTTGTTCTGGAAATTCCTCCTGTAGAGGGACAAGCCCGACTTCACCTTTGCGGCCTCAGGAGGCCCTCGCCGGGCTCTGGGGCCGTCAGGAAACAACTCGAGACGAAGAGCCAGCCCTGGGAATCTGGTCGGAACTTCCGGCGACCCCGTGCAAGAAAATGATCCGGATTGCGGATCTCCCGGAGAGCCGGCTCCTCCGTCACCCCCCCCGACTTCGGATCCACCGTACTTTCTGGGCGATAGGGCGGAACGTTCCGCCCCCCTTCTCAAGCTGCTTCGATGCCAGCTTCCGCCATGCTTTGCCGGCGCTGTTTCCGCCATGCCTTTGCGGGACTATCCACCCTACTTTCCTGGACCAGAAAACAAACGACACCACCACACCTACGGCCCCCTGGGGCTTGGGGCTTAGCGTGTACCAGGAGATCTGGAGTGGACTTTTGCGTGGTGTACGCTACGGCGCCCGATGGGCCGTAGCGCAACATGGAGGGCAAGAAGTGGAGTGGTGTCGTGTGTTTTTTAGTCGATTGTATGAGGCGGAGTCTCCCCCCCGACCTCTCGGCACACGCGCAACCTGGAGAACATCTGCCAGAGAGCACGGCGAACCCGAGGTCGGGGCCCTCCATCCGCTCCTCCTCGGAAAGAATCGGAGCGGAAGTCAGGACCAGATGATTGGGCGACGAAGCGAGCAGGGACAGGGTGGGCCCGGAGTGTCCTGGAGAGTTTCGTTCCAGATTTCGAGGTGAATTTCGAGTGCTTTTTTTTGCCAGGAATGAAGACTGAACAAGAATCCACGCGAAAATCACATCGTTTTTCACTTGCCGTCTCGAGCTTTGCACTGACAGAAATCCACGCACAAAGGTTCACGCACGATGGCACAGCGTCACCTGGCGCCGCGGCTCACGCGGGCAGCCGGCGCGGAACGCCACGCTGGAAAAACGAGGGCGCCCACGCGCGACCTTTGCGCGGGCAGCTCTCACGCCCCAATTGACTACCTACCAGACCACCCCAACCCAACCCGAGGACCCCAGTTTCGGGTTGGGGGGGGTACGGGTTCCACATGTGTTTTTTCAGTGTTCCCCGACCCCCCCCCCAACTGGAAAGGGAGGGCAAATGGAGGCCTTCGGGTTGGGTTGGGGTGGTTTGGCGGGTGGTGACCAATGTTGGAGGGGCAGACAGCGAGGAGGAGGAGGAGGAGGAGGAGGAGGAGGACGAAGACGAAGACGCCTGCCATTACGAAGACGAAGACGACGATGTTGGAGGGGCAGACAGCGGGAACCATGACCAAGACTTGAACGCGGAAAGGTATAGTGCCGAGCATTGGTCGCCGTCGATCTTGGTCGGCGCCACGTCGTGGATCCTCCTCGCGACTCGGCGACGGGCGACGTGGACCATGACCAGGATCGGCATCGACAAGATGCCACGGCATCTTGGTCATGGTCCCCCTACGGCAGGTTCGCGTCGTGCCGACCCCAGCGTTGGTTTTTGATACCGCAGGGATCGTTCAACCTTGAAGGATCGGCCGCTGCCGCAACGTCCGATCGTTCAACATCGATCGGTTCTGGGTCGCCGGCGGCGGTCAACCTTGAACCTACCGTAACCCTGTGCTACCGATATTAACCCCCTGGGGATAATAGAGTTCGGGGCCCCAGTGGAATGATCAACTTCCTGCACCGGCGAGTCGCACGTGGGGTTTTGTAACGAGGAAGGAGGTCATCGTCGTCGTCGCCGCTGTCGTCGCACGAAGCCGACAACGACAGAGAGGACGACAGCTTCCCTCGACATGTCGGTGAAGACGACTCCACCTTTATTCTGCGCCGCTCAGCTTTACTAGTGGATCGGAATCTCGGATCCAGCGTCAGGGCAATCATGTCCCTCCCTCCGCTCCCTCGCCGCCTCTCCCTTCCTCCCCCCTCTCCCTTCCTCCCCCCCCTCCCTCTCCCCCCCCCTCCTCTCCCTCTCTCCTCCCCCCATCGTCCCTCTCCCTTCCCCTCCGCTCTCCAGCTCCCTCCTTCCCCTACCTCTCTCTCCCCTCCTCCCTCTGGGGTATTTCCTCCCCCCTCTGCCTCCCGCCACGCCCCCCCACGAAGATCTCCTTTCAAGGCTCGAGCTCAACAGTGCTTGCCGTGCTCTTGTTGTCGTCGTTTTGTCTCGTTCTGTCTTCGTTCCGCCTGTTGGTGCAAAGCGAAATCAGAACGAAAGCAATCCACGAAATCGCCAAATACACAATTTAGCTCGAGCCCTGCGTCCCAGTATCTAGGGAGCCCACGCAAAACGTACGCGCCCAACCACGCACAAGAATACGCCCCCCCCCCCAGTCCACGAGACCGGCCTCTTGATGCGACCGTTCGCGCAATACGTCCCCTCAAAAACAGCGAACAGTGCGGTCGCGGCCGCAAGAAACCCTCGCAAGAAACCCAACCCTGAAGACCCGCGCGAGGAGGTGCGATTCGGGGGGAGCCCCTGAGCACCCTGAGCGCAGCACCCTCTTCGGCGGCTGCGGGAGGCCACCGCGCACCCCGCGCAGCCCGCGGAGCGAAGACGCCCAGGACGCCCCGACGAGAAGCACATGGCCTCTGGCCGCTGCACGTCCCTCGCTCGCTCCCGGGCATCCTCCTCCCACCTCTTCCCCCCCCCCCCCCCGCGGCGGCGCGCACCAAAGCGAAACAGGGAGGGGCTGCAGGGGCCCAGGGACACACACACACAAATAAATACACACACACGCACGCAAATCACAGGATTCCACATGCTTAATCTTCTGTTCGTGGTCTTCGTCTTCCCCCCCCCCCCGCTTCCCATAGGTTCCAATAGCTTCTGCGATTTAGTTCGGGCACGTCTCTCTACAGGCGGATTCTGGGCGAAAAATGGAAAATACCCACCAAATGCTCCAAAATGATCAACAATACGCAACGACTCGTCCCCAGACTATGTTTTACTATTTTCAAATAGAGGGACAGGCCCGACTTAAGATTATTTGTGTGTGTTATTCCCTCTCCTGAGGTGGCGCGGGCGGGAGGGGGGGGGGGGGCACGCGGCAAGGCCCACGAGAGAAGCCACCCCACCCCTCCTCGGCAACGGGCGCTGGCTTGCCATCGCTGACGCCCGTTCCCCCTGCACTCTTCGGACTCGTGCGTACATTTGTCGGACTCTTCTTCGGACTCGGGCTCATCCCCGGACTCGGACTCTTCGTCGGACTCGGATTCGGCCGGGCGTGTCCTCCTGCAGGGGGATTTTTTGGGCGACAATCAAAAAAACACAACTAATCCAAACATAGTCAAACATACTAAAAAACGTCCCCCGCTGATCTGTTGACTCTGTTTGAATCTGGGACAGGCCCGACTTAACGCCGGCTTGCCATCGCTCGGACGCCCGTTCCCCGAGCACTCTTCGGACTCGTGCGTGCACGTTTCGGACTCTTCTTCTGCGAGGCGGGGATTTATCCATATCCACCGCTTGGGAATCGACGTCCTGGTGCCCCAGCGGGCGGTGGATATGGATATACTGGCCCGAATATGTCCACATCCACCGCCTGCCGAGGCCCCCGAACATTCACCCTCCAGGCGGTGGTCATGTACAAAGTTCCCGCTTCGTACTCCAGCTTTCGTAATAAAGGGAATGGCTCGTCTTGGAGGGTCCAGACCCCCTCCCTTTGATTACGAAATCTGGAGTACCTTCGAACTCGGGCTCCGCTCGCCGTGGCACCCTCCGCGGGGAAGCCGGGCCGCGACCACGCACCCGCCGCAGCCCCGCTGCGCGAGTGCGCCCCCCCGCGCCTGGCCGGCTCCCGCGGCCGCCTCCCCCCTCCCCTCCTCCCCTCCCTGCCTGCTCCCCTCTTCCTCCCCTCCCTGCCTGCTCCCCTCCCTCCCTTCCTCCCCTCCTCCCCTCCTCCTCCTCCTCCCCTCTTCCTCCCCTCCCTGCCTGCTTCTGGGGTGGAAGGGCCGTGAACGTGCACTCTCCTTGGCGCCCGTGCTTTCATGCTCTCGAGTGCTCGTCTGTATGAAGCCAGCTGAGTGCCGTCACCATCTGACCGCTGTCTGTGGCGAATCAGGTCGCAATTCCAAAAAATCCCTGCTTGCTGGCTGGTTCGCGACCCCGCGCCCCGGCGTCGCTCGGACGCGCGGGCGGATTGCCTCTGCCGCGCCGCAAGATGACTCAAAACGCTCCTCGACGGTCCGCGCCGAGGAAAAGAACGCACACGTCTGAGCGATGCCGAGTTGATAGAGAGTGCCCCTGGCCAAGGGTCGGCGGTGAGCGAGGGGGGGAAGTGGAAGGCCGAGGCCTTCTCGGACGGCTGAGAAGTGCTCCGCGACTCCGGAGAGGGCGGATCAACTTCGCAGAGGGCCGGGGGACTTCGAAGCCTTCTGAGAACGCCCGCCCCCTCTCACCTGGCACGTACCCAGAGGCGCAACCGATCCTTCATCCTGAGACAGCACGCGCGAGGGCGGCGCGGGCCTGCCCGTGAAGCTCGTAGGCTTCGGGGGGGGTCGCCAACGTCCTGCCCTGAGCTCGGATGAGGTAGAAGAAGAGCCCGCCCCCTCTCACCTCCCCCACGGGCTCGCCGCCGAAAAGATGCACCCCAGATTTCCAAGGAGGCCCCCACGGCCTCCACAGCACTCCCCACGAGGCCCAGGAGGGGCCCCAGGGTGCCCCGGAGTGGAGCGACGAGTGGGGGGCACCGTGGGCCAGGGGGACACCTTTTGGCAACCCCCGACTGAAGACCAGCCGCCCACACCCACGACCAAGGCAGGGCAGGGAAACATTTGGGTCGGGCATGTCCTCCAACAGGCGGATCTCCGGCGAACCATGAAACACAGTTAAGAGGAAAAAGGGAACATCCCAAATCGTCGACCAAATCGTCCCCAGACTATTTGTTTTGCCTATTTCAATACTCCTCATGTAGAGGGACATGCCCGCCTTAAGGCTCCTCGTCCTGGGCCGCTTTTTTCGGCGGCCCCGTAGCCAGGAGACGGCCTCCTGGGGCCGAAACAAAGTCCAGGACTGGCCGTCGCGATCCTTCTCTGCGTCGCCTGGATCTCCAGGCTGGGCGCGCCGACCACCCCGTGTCCGCGCTTGATGCGCGCTAAACTTTGGAGGGGGGGGGGGCTTTCTGCCAGCATCGTTGATGAGTCTTGGGCTCCTCCTCCTCCTCCTCCCTCCTCTCCTCCTCCTCCTCCTCTCCCTCCTCCTCCCTCCCCTCCTCCTCCTCCTCCTCCTCCTCCTCCTCCTCCTCCTCCTCCTCCTCCTCCTCCTCTTCCTCGTCCTCCACCTCCTCCTCCGTCTCGTCCTCCGTCTCGTCCTCCTCCTCCTCCTCCTCCTCCTCCTCCTCCTCATCCTCCTCCCCCTCCCCCTCCTCCCCCTGCCTTTGCCAATGCAGTGTCAAGGCGGAGTTGCACGCCCTGTCCGAGGAGCTACCAGCGGGGGCGCATCGTCGGGGCGCCGTTTCTGGGGCCTGTGCGCACCCAGGGCCAAAGCGGCTTGAGCCAAATAAGATAGAACAGAGAAGAGAGAAAACAACTAATCCATCATAACTATTGAAAAATAAACGATGGGAAAGGGTCATGGAAAAGCGACACCAGCACCACCAGGGACCACCAGCGGGAGGAGCCAGGGGGGGGTCCCCCTGCTGGTGTGGTCCCCCCTCTCGCTCTGGGCATCCCCTATCCCAAGCTCGAGGAGGCCTCATGGTCCTCCTCGCTGGAGGTGGCCCACCCTGGTGGCGGTGGTGTCGCTTCTCCTTCCCCCGACCGTGTGCGCATCTGCTTTGCCCGCCTCCGAGCGGTCCTGGCGGCACCTCCCAGGGCGAGGACATCGCCTTGCCGTAACCGCCCGCGGCGCGTGCGACGGCCTCCACCTGCGGCGCTGCCCCCCCCCCAAGCAGCGCCTCGCCCTCGGCCCACGGCCGCTGGCTACAGACATCACTGCTACTAAGAAAAGGTCGTCGCAATCGACCGAGATCGGGGATCTGCTGACCCGGGTCAATCCAGACCCGGGTCAGTCAGGCCTTGCAGAATCCTGACAGATCCTGCAAGATCCTGCGCCCAAACCGGGGTCAATGCGAAGGATCCTGCAAGATCCTGCAGAATCCTGCACCCAAACCGGGGTCAATGCGACCCTGGCCCTGCAGGATCCTGCAAGATCGGGCGCTCTGGACGACCCCCGTTTGCGTTGACCCCCGTCTCTTCAGCCCCGACGGGCACGCGCTAACATGGCTCCGGGCCAATCTATGAGGTGCGCCGATGAAGCCCTACGCGCCGCCACGCTGGTCCCTGGCAGGCTGGGCTGCCCGGCGGAGGGGGGAGCAGGAGGGGATTGCGCATCGTGTCGCCCTCCAAGGAGTGAGCATCGCATCGCCGATCCCCACTCCCACTTAAGAAAAGAGAAACCTGCATACATACCCCAAATCCCGTGTGAATCGCCCCCCTCAAAAAACCAGACCCCCCTCCAAACGCGACCTAATGTTCCGGACCCCCCTCTTCGACGGGGCGCCTTAATAAACCGGACCCCCTAATCTCCAATCTAAAGAAAACGCCCTAATAAACCGGACCCCCCGTTACAACAAAAGGCGCCTTAAAAAACCTAACACGGGGACGATTAATAGGGTACACTAACTTTTGGAGCCCAGTGCGGACTTCTTGGGTCAGGCCCTCCCTCCCTGGCGCGCGGAGCGCGCGGGGGGCGGCGCCGGAGGCGCCGCCAGGGTGGCCCAACGTAGATCCAAGAAATCCTCACGGAACGCTAACTGCACAGTCATGCAGTTTTTCCTCAACCAGTAGCATGGCGTTGGCACCACTGGCCGATGTACCCCCCTGGATGGGGATATGCGCTGTTCCCCTCGGGTTTCGCGGAACATGTCCTCACCTTGGGGATTGGGGGCTGGAGGGGCTGAGATACCATGGCCCAGTGGGTATGGGGATCGGTCAGACATGCTGAAGGAGGGCAAAGGGAAAACATACGCCTGGAATCATGGACGATACAGCGCCGCTACATCGGTGACGGGCCCCCAAGAGCCAATCCGAACGTTCCTGGGCGGGGTGGGCTATCTGGCCCCTATCGGCGATGAGTGACCGGTTGGGGGTCGATGCATGCCCCCCTGAGCGTATCGCCCTTAGTGCTGCCCCTGAATCAGGCTGGGCTGTGGTCCTCTGTGAAAGGCAGCGGAGGGCATGCAGAAGGCAGATCGGATGCTGTGTTAGCGGACGGCACCGAATAGTGCACGTTTGTTTTTTCTGCGTTTCGGCATTGGGCGGAAAGGGGGGGGAGGGGGGTCTGGCTCCAGACCTCTGCTTAGTGAGACTGTTTGCAAGAGTGCGACCTCTGGGGGAGACCCCACCCGCTCGAAACAGGCGCCAACAAAACAGCCAAGATCTACTCCATGGGGGGGAGGGAGGGGGGTTGGGGGCCCGCGCCAATCGGCAAAACAATTAATAAAAAACGATCACATAATTCCAATAAGCTGTTCCGCCGTCGGGGACGCCTGCCTTGGGGCGGCTGGGGAGTTTACACCCCTGCGGTGGCGCGTCGGGCTACAAACTTTGCTCGGGCGTTGGCAGAACTGGGTTTAGTGGGATCTGGTCAAATGATAAATGATGTGGACTGGGGGGCGCCCCCCAAGCCCCGTTCCACGAACCGAAACTGCCGTCACCCGAAAAAAACACCAGCTACGGCAGACCTGGTTTAGTCATTCTGGCCCATTTAGGGGCTCCGGGGCCCTACTACTAACCGGGTCCCCTTGCCTGGGGTCCTGGCTTTTCTAGATGTGTAACCCCCTCGGGGGCAGGCGTCCCCGATGCATGAAGAGCTATGTTATTCCGCTCTACGGCTGTCCCTGGCTCAAGGAGTGTGCAGCTGTTCGCTCCACCTCGGAGCCCCACGGGGCCCTCTGGGCCTCGCTGGCGGTGCTCTGGAGGCCCTGGCGCCTTGAGGCCTGCCGGAGGCGTCGAGGCCGGAGGGGTGCTCTTCGAGGCTCCGGGGTCTGGACAATCTTGGGGGCACCTTGGGCCAGGGACCCCTCTGGCAACACCCGAGGAGACGTTGCCGGCGGAAGATCCGCGGGTGCCAGGGAAGTCGGTCGGCTCAGACCCTCCAAGAGGGCCGGCGCTGTTACCAAGCCCAGACACATGCCGCGGATAGATTTCCCGATCTGTGAGCCCACGAGCTCTCAACCCCTCTTCCCCCAAGCTGTGACTTTTATTACGACTCGTTTTCTGATGTTCCGCAGGGCGCCAAACCCGCACCCCGGGGGGGGGGGAACTATTGAAAACGCCAGGGGTGAAACAGAAACAATCACTGGAGGTTTGGGTCCCCCCCTCGGTCTCCTCCTTCCGAAAACCGTCCCTAGACCTGCCCTAAGTGGCTTAGGGGGGGACCCCCCTTTGCGCGAAGCCAAAATCATTGCAATGCCGAAGATTTGTGGTGACGGATGTGTGCCTTTCGGGAGGGCATCCTGGGGAGGCCTTTGGGCCAAGATGGCTCCAAAATAGCACCAGACGGCGCAAGACGGCTCCGTGATGGCGCAAGATGGTCCAAGCTGGCTCAAGATGGCCACCAGCACGTCTCCAGAGGCTCCAAGACGGCCCACAGACTGCTTCAATTGACCTCGGAGCCTCCTACAGATACAGACGAGAGGCCAACGTCACTACAAGTACATGAAACTGTTCAATAACAAGTGTCTCGTGCCGCTTCGCTGCTAATGGGCATCCGAGGCCTGAAGGTGGCTCCACGATCGCCCAAGAGAGCCCCAAGGGGGGCAAGCAACAGCTCTAAGAGAGCCCCAGGAGCGCCGAAGAGCGCACGAATAGCGCCACAAGAGTGCCCCACGAGTGCCACAAGAGGAGATTTGTCGGGCTCCGACGAGGGTAGGCAAATTATTGCCGCCGCCCTGCTTGATCGATGTCCATTGAAATAACCCTAAGAGGGCTCTCAAGGTCTCCAGGGGGGCCCCCAGAGAAACCAAAGAAATCTCCAAGTGAGCCCAAGAGGCCTCCAAAATGGCCCCGAGATGGCCACAACATGGCCCAAATAAACTTCAAAGAGACTCACGTCATTATCGAAAGATCGGCGAGTGCATCTATAGTTGACTCCTGGGTTTGCTCTGGCAGATCCGGACATTCGGCCTGACGGATGTCTCCCTCCTCTTTGCTCCGCTGCTTGCTCCTACACTTCCCTGATCAAAGCAAGCCGCCCGCCTGGGCATCGCTTCTGGATGCGCGCATGGGGAAAATTACGCGGAGCGACAAGAATTTGAATGGGAATCCAGCCGTGGCCACGAGAACCCTCACGGAAGCGCGAAAGGCAACTACAATCAAAACGAATCACCATGTAGATCCTCGTGCTGTATGCAAGAGACGGCTCCTGAAGAACACGCGTCCTGGACTCTGGGACCTTCCCCTCGGACTTGAGTGGCATCGAGAAGGGGAGGGGGGCTGGCATGGGGGGGGGGGGACATCGACCTGAAATCGGCGATACATCGCCGATAGGTCGGCGATATGCCTCTGATAGCCAATCCGAACGGTCCTGGGCGGAGTGGGGCCATCGGGCCCCTATCGGCGATGAATGGGCGATTGGGGGTCGATGCATCCCCCCCTATGCCTATCCCTTCCTGTCGTGCCCAAGGAGCCAGACAACGGCGGAAAACCTCCAGGACACGCTTCTCTGAGGACCCGCTTCCTTCATGTTGGAGGTTTGGAATGACACGTTGGCCGAGCAGATAAGGCGTCGGCCTGCTAAGCCGATGGGGTCTCCCCGCGTGTGTTCGTATCCCGCAGGTGTCGAGTTCCCGGACAAGTAGCGATGCCGTCTCCCGGCTTGCCCGAGCGCGTCTGCGGACTGCCTCTGCCGCGCTGCGGCGTAAGAATGCTGGAGGCTTGGAAGTGGGCACCGACACCAAGACATTGTTTTTTGGGACGTGGGTTGGAGTTCCGCGTTAACTCCCAGGCAGCACAGAACCGAACGAAGGCCCAAGAAAAACGACCAGGCGAGGGCCAGAGGAAAGACACCACGGCGGATAGACAGCGACGGAGCGAGAAGCCGGCCGAGGCCCTCAGGACCCGCGCCCTGCATGCTGGAGACTCGGAACTGGGCAATGACACCAACACAGGGGGCTGCCTCCGCCGGGGCAAGGAGGCCCTAGATTCTGGCAGTGGTGGTACAGCTGGACCTAATTAGGACAGAAGAGCATCCGAGCACCCTTCAAGAACATGAGACCACCCGCTGGCCAAAACACACAGAACATCCGAGGGTATCATCCCAAGGATGCACAAGAATACCCACCAGACACGAAGAACCGTGGGATACCCTCTCCGAACCGACCTCCATATTATACCTCGGTCCGACTGGAATCTCTCGGCCACCAAGAGAGCCCGAACACGACCACCGCCCGCCGAGACCAGCATCGTCATCCCCGGTGTAGGCACACCGCCGGCATCGGTGTTGGTGCCCGCCCCTATAGTTAGGTCGGGCATGTCCTGCCATAGGCGGTTTTTGAACAATTCACGATGTTCGACAACAGTCAAAACATCGCCCCCTGACTATTTGTTGGCCATGTTTGAATCTTCCTCCTGTAGAGGGGCAGGCCCGGCTCAACCCCACCAGGCCTCCGATCGTGGCGAGTCCAAGGGTTCCGCGACCCGCGCTGGCCTGGGCCGCCTTGGCCTTGACGGCCTGCCTCTTCTTCTTCAGCGCCTTCCGGGCCCGCGCCACCGACGCCGAGGGCGCGCGCGACACGGCCTGCGCGGCGGGGCGGGACCCGCCCGCCCGGTCCTCGCCCCCCAGGTGGCGCCGGCGCCCGAGACTGCGTCCGCCGTGCTGGCACGAGGGGCGCCGAGTCAGGAACGGCAGGGGGCACTTTGAGGCCGCGGCGAGCCTCGGCCACGAAGAGGCCCCACGACCCACATCGGCGGAAGGGCCCGACACCAGGAGCCCCTCTGGAGCTGCAGACCACCCCCCCAAGAGTGGTCCGCACGATGCCTCCAGGAGCAGCAGCGGCATGCACACAGGTCTGCGTCGGCGGCTGGGCAGGAGGTGACTGCTCCGGCGGAATGACAACAGAGGGCACGCTATATGCAAATTAAGGCCGCAATGCACGGAGGAAGGAGGAGGAGGAGGAGGAGGAGGAGGAGGAGGAGGAGGAGGAGGAGGAGGAGGAGGAGAGGAGGAGGAGGAGAGAGATGGTGGAGCAAACCCGCGACACGCACGCGTGCACCTTCTGAGGTCCGCGTGGGCTGCGCGATTCGGCTTCTATGGGCAGCCACGCCGCCGCCGGCCTCCCCTCCGGCGCCTCCCTCTCCCGGGGCGCGCGCCCGAGCGAAGGGGGGGGTGCAGCGCCGGCCCGAGAGAGGTCCGCTGGGACCTCCGGAAGCCTGTCTTTCCAGTGCAGCGGCCCGCCCGGGGGGGCGGGGGGAACGGTGGGCGAGGGGCGGGCCTTCGCAGAAGGCTCCGAAGTCCTCCGGCCCCCTGGGGAAGTTCCCGGAGCCTGCCCCGAAGGGCGCAGAAGACTTCTCCGAGGGCGCGGGGGGCTTCTGAGGAGTCCCGCCGCCTTCCGAGGAGGCCCTCTCCTTCTCATTGCCCCCCCTCGCCCGCCGCCGAACAGTGCCAGGAGGCAGGATACACGTGACGTGGCCGGTCTGGGCGGAAGCCGGATGCACGTTCTTCCAAAGGTGTTCTATCTCTCGGCCTTTCTGTGGCCGAGTGGGCCAGGCCTTCGCGAGCCTATCCACCGCGTGGCCACTGGGAATTCCAAACTCTGTGGATCCAGGCATGTGCGCTTCTAGAAGCGCGTTTCTTTATTTTCGGCGATAATGGGCATTATCAGGGGAGCGGGGGGGGGATCGATGGGGGGGAGTGCATAATGCAACGCTTCCCCCCCGCCGTGTGGCACGGCGGCAGTGCCCAGAGCGCACTGAGAGGGGAGGGGCGTTACGTTATGCGGGGGGAAGGGGAGGGCGGGGGGGGCGGGAGCTATAATGCCCATCATGCCCCAGGCAACAAAGAAACACGCTCTGGCTGCCTGGTACCAAACAGTCAGGACGCTGAAATCAGGGACCGTTCTCGGCTCGGGAGGGACTCTACTCTGGCTGTGGGGCCTCTCTGTCGATGTGTGTCGTGGAACCTGCTCTTTGGTCGGGCCTGTTTTTTTCTACAGGCGGATTCTGGAGGACAAATGGAAAGAGCCAACAAATGCGCAACACATGCTCAAACACACTCAAAACATCGTCCGTTCCCATAGCATGACTATATTCTTAAATATCCCTCCAGTAGAGAAACAGGCCCGATTTCAACCTGTTCGTGGCCGCGTGGGTCGTTGATTGGGGGAGCCCGCGGGTGAAAGGTTTTTTGGCCAGGGCAAGACAAGGAACCAATACGGTCTCCAGCAGCGCCTACCCGGACTTGCTCGACAAGTTGGCAAGGACGTAGCAGGAGAGGCAGAGACAGCAAGATACCTAACGCGAAAGACAGAGAGGATAACAGAAGAGGGACAAACAAGCCATAACAAACTAGTTAAAGAAGGTAAAGTAGCCGAAGCAGTGGGAGAGATACAACAATAACCGAACAAAGCAGGGAAGAGGACAACAACACTGGAAAACTTGAAAGGGAAAGACCAGGACGGAAGAACAGAACCAGCGATAACATAATCTGCATTCTTGATGCTTGAAGGAGTTGTTCACCTATTCGGTCGCCTTGCTGAAGCACAGATGTGGCTGAGCATGAATATTCGTTTTGGCGGCCCCGCTCTGGCAGGCTGTCTTCGGAACCTCCACGACATGGATCGCTGCCTCCTGGATCCTGGACCTGAGGACACACGCTTTCCTTCCTTTGCGATTGCTCGACGAGACGGCGCGACGCTGCCGTCCCAATGAGGATGCCGCCCTGTCGGCGACTCCGAAGGGTGTGGTTTGCAAGTGCGGCCTGCCACGGGCATCCCGGGTGGCACCCGGGCGGGGGGGCGGGCGGGGACTCGATATATATATATATATATATATATAGAGTTACACCCGCCGCGCCCCGATGGAGGCCCGACGACGACAGAGTCGTGCTGCCCTCCGGGCCCTCCCGGCGCCCATCGCAAACCACCGCCCGGCGCAACCGCACCCTTGGCAGTCGCTGGCTGCGGCATCGACCTTCGTGCGGCGCGCCGCACGGCCCAGGCGTGAGACCTCCTCGGCGAGGCCGCGGCCGCCTCGGCGCGTCTCGCCTCGAGAGCCGCGCGGCTCGCCCGGCCTTGAGCCGCCGAAGGCCTCCGAGGTCCTCGAGGCACAACACTGGCCCGTGGGCGCATCGAGAGTCTCCCGTCGCGTCCTCCTCCCGCGCAGCAGACTTTCTTGCCAGCGGCCCCGCGGCCAACGGGGCGGCCCTCGGGCAGAGAGCATGGAGAAGCGAAACCACCACCACAAACGGGAGCCACCAGCGGGGGCGTCCCCCTGGTGGGTATGGCCCCCCCTCTCGCTCGAGACATCCCCTATCCCCAGCTCGGGGAGGCACCGTGGACCTCCTCGCTGGAGGTGGCCCAGCCCGGTGGTGGTGGTGTTGTTGTTTCTCCCCTCCCTCCCGACTCGGGATGCCGAAAGAACAACGGCGACAAGAGTTCGACGAAGGCGGCGAGCACAACGTTAGCGGCAGCGGCGGCGACGACGAGGACGACGAGGACGGCGGGGGCGGCGACGAGCAACGAGCGAGGAGCGAAGGTGCCGACGGCGCCAGGATCGTCGTTCGGCGGGTGTATGGACTGAGCGGGGACCGACCATCACAGCACTTGTATAGGCCTGCGGCGGGGTTCTCTTAGAACAACATACTGTTCTAACAACAAAAATATGTTCTTATAACACAACATATTTACACGTGTATACATATATATGTCTGTATATGGAAACAGCTAGAACGATGTGCGTGTATACATGTGTGTATATATATATATACAGAAGCAGGCCACGAAAGGTCATTGAAACAGTACGTGGTGGGCCTATAGGCAAACTGGGACGAATCGACGCTGCTTGACTGGAGGGTCTCGCGGCCTTGCGCTTGACCACGCGCGGCGCAGGCTTCCCCATGGTCGGCCGGGCGGAGGAAGCAATCAAAAAAACGGGCGTTTCGTCTGCGCGGCGCCCGACGGCGGCGGCGGGGTGGCGGCCTGGGCCAAAGCGGCTGAGAGGCGAGGTCCTCCGCCTCCTCCTCCTCCTCCTCCTCCTCCTCCGCCTCCTCCTCCGCCTCCTCCGCCTCCTCCTTTTTTGTTCCTCCTCCTCCTCCTCCACCTCCCCCTCCTCCTCCCCCTCCGTCTCCTCCTCCTCCTCCTCCGTCTCCTCCTCCTCCTCCTCCTCGTCCTCCTCCTCCTCTCCCTCCTCCTCCTCCTCCTCCTCCTCCTCCTCCTCTTCCGCCTCCTCCTCCAGCGGTGGGCACGGGGCGGGGGGCAGGAGGATGCGGGCGAGGCGCGGGGGGCGGAGGGAGGGAATGAGGTGAGGTGATGGAGGGAGGAGGGAGACGGGAGGCCCGCGAAGCGGGGGAGGCGGGGGGGGGAAGCGGGGAGGTGGCGGGGAAGGGAGCAAAGGGGGGGTCAGGAAGGCGATGAGGAAAGGAGGTCTCGACCCCCGCCGGAAGCAACAGCCTCGATACTCTATGTCTTCGACCCTCGGTCCTCCACTGGCGCTTCTCGATCCTCGCCTAGTGGTCAATCCTCGAACCTGGGTCCACGCGCCTCGCGCACACACACACACACACACACACTCACACACACACACACATACACATACACATACACATACACATACACTCACACACACATCGATCCTCGATCCTCGACTCCCCTATTGATCCTCCAACCTCGATCCCCGCCAAAACCTCAATCCACGATGCTCGTCTCCTGGACGATCCTCGAATCTCGATCCTCGATCCTCGCAAAGCCTCGAGCATCGATCCTCGAAATTCGAGCCTCGATCCTCGACCTTCGAACCTCGATCCTTAGTTCTTGATCCTGGAACCTCGACCCTCGAATCATCCCGGCCAACGACCCTCGTCCAAACCTCGACCCTCAAACCTCAAGCCTCGAACCGCTGGCGGGTTGCGGCCCCCGCATGAGGAGTAACTGCCCCCGTTGAGGGAGAACTGCCTGCAACTGAGGGGGAGCTGGCTGCACGAATGATTGAAACTGAATGTACGACTGATTGAAACTGCTTCCAGCTGAGGGGAAACTGAGTGTACGGTCGGAAACTTATGCTGAGCGTGTCTCGGCAGGCAAAGGGCGTGTCGCGCCGCTCCGCGGGGCGGGAGGCCGGGAAAGACTCTGGACGCTGACGCTCGGGAACTGGGACGGTGCCAGGACACGGTCAGCGCACGGCGCCGAAGCGCGGTGGAACAGAACTAGCAGTTCGACGCGCTAAGCAGAAATCCGTGGCCGTAGTTGGGGGAAACTGAATGTCACTGAATAGGGTGGAGAGACGGCGTTTGCCGACGCTGGCCGCGGCCATAACGTGAGGGCTCACATCCTCGCCTGGCCCCCAAGCGACTACGAGGGACAACGTCCTTTTTGACTGTGCGCGCGCAGTCTCATCCTCCTTTTCCTCACCCTCTCCTCCTCCTCCTCCACCTCCTCCTCCTCCTGCTCCTCCTCCTCCGCCTCCTTCTGCGATCCTTTTGCGATCATGCGGTCTCCTGCTCAGCAACAGACAGCGCGCGCGGGAAGAAAGAAGGCTGGGCGCGCCTAGCAGTGATGCCGTAGATGCCGATCGACGGCGACGACGACCAGAGAGGACGACGACGACGACCGACAGACGGGGCGACATCCGCCAGGTTGTGTCAGCAACCTAAAAGGTGCAGGGCCTCGCTTCGACCGAAGTGGGCCCCAGAACTCGGGTCGACCCCCCGCTTCAGCTTCCTCAAGCTGACCACGGCGTCTTTGCTTCTGGGGCCTCCTGAACAAAGCCCCGAAAGAAACTGGGATCTCAGGGCCTCGAAGGCCCCGCACCGTGCGCACCACGCAAGCCTGCCGCCGTCTATATACAAGTTGTGGGCACGGTGGGCCGTCCTCGCAATTGGCGGGAGCCCAGAACACTGCGATTTGCAAATTCCAATCCTACTCCCAGACTCTCCGCACAACACGCAGACATGCTTTCCTTTGGGCCCGGGGCGGTTCAGTCGGTGGCCAAGCGCATCGGGGACGAGCTCGAGGCGGCAAGTTTTTTATACCAAAAAAATCCGCGCACGGACCCGTTCGACATCTGGAAGTCTCAAGGCCAACAAGTGCCTCATCGCCTGGTGAATGAGACACACGCCCTGGGCCACGAGCCGCTCCTGTTCGGCATGCCGCCAACGAACATCAGGGTTGTGGGGTTGCAACGCCGCCCCGAATCGGGCCAACCTGCCAGCTTCTCGGTTCCCCGCCCAGGCCCAAAACCGAACCCCACGGTCCAGGGCGCAGCTCCGAGACAAGTGACCCTTGACCTTACTCACGGTTATGATGTCCATCCCCACACCCCTTGCCTTAGCAAAAATGTCGCACCGTATTTCGGCAAAGGCCACGTTCGCGAGGTCCTGGTCGGGCCCGAGGGCCCACGCGTCAAGGGCCATCTTGCAGTTCGTGATGAACTCGGTTTCTCCTGGGCCCTGCTGCCTAGGGGCCATGCGGAATGCATAGAACTCCCCCCCGCCCGCCCATTGGAGCGGGTGGGTGCGGTGACCGCACTGGGGCCCAACCACGTTTCCCCCTTCGTCCCCGGCAGCGACCCCCCAGCCAGCTCGGTCAAAAATATCGCCGTCGGGGTCCACGGCCGAACCGCCGAAACAGATCTTGCCAGAGTCAAGGGTGCCAGAGGGGGGTGGACCATCCAGACGAACCCAGCATCGACGCGGGGGGTCGGCCAAATCCATCCGGGGCCGGGGAAAAGGGCCCTCGTGGCCCCAGGGTCGCAGTTGCCCCTGGCCCTGCCCAGGGCCAAGAAACCACCGAGGTCCTGATCTTCACGCACGAGCTTGCTGCCGTCGCAGCCGCAGAACCTGTGCTTCGGCGTGCCAGCGAGCGCCACGCACCACCTGCACAACGGGCTGAGGACTCGGCGGCCCCCTCAAACAAAAAACAATGCTGGGTGGCATGACCCCCCCGCGCAACTCCTGCCACCATCGCGGCCTCCATTCCTCGGCCAGACGCTCTGAGAGACTGGGGCTTCTTAACAAACCGGCTGGAGCAAGGGCCCCTCCGGAAGCCATTCAATCTTACTCGCAATGCTGGTGACCAACCCTCTCTGAGTACATTGCTCAATCAGACGCTCGAGGGTCCTCTTGCCCAGGGCGCCAGGATCGACAGGGATTCCACGGCAGGCGCCCCGGCCCCGAAAACCTCGAGCCGCCCAGCCGAGGCGACGATGAGTGCACAACGCAGCACCTGCAGGTCCCGTCACTTGCCCCCAGTCGAATCCAGCAGCGTGGACAATGGCGTCGAAACTCTTCTTCATCTGAGCTGGCGGCGCCCAGCCCCCATGCAGGGCCCAACTCCACATTGAAAGAGGGGCGGCGTTAGCCGCAAAGGTGGGCTCGGCGCTGGGCCCCCCCATCCTAGCTGGAATTCCAGAGTCCTCGGGCGCCCTTTGGGCGTGCCGAACACCGATTGGCCCGGCGCGGATCTGAACTCCTTCAGGCGGGCATCCGCGATGCCGACAACTCCGCCACCATAAGTCGCGGCGGGAAGCCCCCCCGTCTTGACCACGCGAGTGGCCCCTCTGAAAGAGGATCGCAGACCCCTGAAACGTTTCACCCTCTTCTTGAGCGCCGCCAACCTCTTTTTCTAGACTCCCGCGGCCCTCCGACGGTTTTTGAAAGAGAAATCACGCCCCAAGTATTTTGTTGCCGAAATCAGCCGAAACCCCCAGGACTTGACCCGCTTCAAAATGTCGGCCCCGACCGTCCTGTCCGCGGCCATGGCCGAACCCTTGTCCCTGGAGATAACCAGGGAAAGTCCTTGGAGCTGGGAGAGGAGGTACTGCGCGGCAGTTCCCAGACGCCACCCCAGATATTCCACCGCCCCTGCCGCAAAGAGGGCGACGCCGTCAACGATGTTAAAAACTCGGATGCTCGGCCAGTGGGTAATCATGGCGCCGACAGGCGTGAGGGGGATAAGCTTCGTGAGGCTGGTCGCGAAGGCGCGCCCTGCGATGATGCCCTGACCTGCGTTTATGACCCCAGAGAACACCTGGCCCATCTGGAGCAGCTTGGGGGCCTGGTACATGTAGAGCAAAAGCCTGAGCCTAACCAAGGAGAACCCATGTCTCAAGGCCGCATGGGCCAACATTATGTGGAGCACCTTTTCGTAGGCCTGGTCGGCCTTGGTGAGATCGTTCAAGACTGCCCCAGTACCAATCCAGACCAGACTACCAAACTCGGCGGCTTGCGCTTGCTCCCAGACCGCGCGCCCGCAGCTTTTGCCAGCGGCCCCGCAGTGGTAGCCCCGGCCTTGTTTGGCTTCCCGCGCGACCGCTTCCTGCCTGGTGACCTTCCCAAACACCCTGTAGATTCCTAGCAAGAGTCCGATAGGTCGGAAGCCACCGCCAGGTTTAGGGGGGAGCGCCGTGAACATGAGTGCAAGCTGGATTGGATTCGCACCAGTGCCAGATCGCACACAAGGCTTCAAGGCAATCGTCCGAAACTCCGGCCAGGCCCCGTGGGTGAACGGCGTCGGAACCAAGCGCCGCGCGTACAAAACAATAAAAATGAAAATAAACTTGCTCGCGGCGGCGCGCGCCTCTGCTGGGGTGCGCCGAGCAGGCGCCGCGGCGCGCGGGCCACCATTCCTTCGGAGTTCCTGGGTCTTGGCGCCACGGAGTGGGATCGCATCAGGAAGGCATGTCGCCCCCGCTGGTGGGGTCCAAACACCTTCCCAAGCAGCTTGCATCTGGTCCATGAGAGTCCCTGGTCCAGGAGGGGGGGGGGCCAGGCTTCACAGGGGCAGGTTGCCAGCCGGTTGGGGCCTTGCTGTATTTGCGGGCGGCCCCTCCCCCATTACTGACGGCATCCTGGGCCCAATCGCGCCATCTGCTCCCTCGGACACTTTTATGCTTCTGCCCATTGCGCTCGGCCATCTTGCTCGCCTCTCCTCGGAAGTTGGCAAGGCCCTGCTCCGCGCAGGCGAAATGGGCGTCTTCGAACGGCGGCTTCCAGTTCAGCCATTCGCCGTTGCTCCTAAGGCTGCTGGGTCCTTGGAATAACTTACTGACAGTGCGCTGCGACTCGAGAGAACCCCAACTATCTTTGGCCCTCAGGTGGCCAAGTTCATGGAGCCAGGTGGCCACCTTTCGCCATCCCCGAGACACGGGGCACCCCAAGGGGAAAGCTCCCCCTGACGTTCGGAGCGCTGGGGCCCTCTTGAGTCGCTTCGGCTTTCCCCGTCCAAGGTAGGATGAGTTCTCGACCTGGCAGATGCCTCCGGGCTCTTGCTCAAGGGACAGGGTGGGGGCGAGCGAAACAAGCATCTTCAGCCATGTCCAGAATAGCAGAATAGTCTGGTGGCTTAGGCCTGGGCCCCGAGGGGGCCTCAAGGGGAAACGCCGAGGTAGCTGGACAACCCAAACCTGATCGATGCGAGGGTTCCCATGGGGCGAGGCCCCGATCGACCAGCGCGGGCTAGTCGCAGCAACGGCATTCCCCCCTATGCCTCCAAGCGTCGTCGCCGACGCCGCCGGGCAGACAAACTAGTCAGTGGTCTTCCAACGCTTAGCCACCGAGCGACGCGCGGAGACGGACGGGGCGACAATCTGCCCCCGAGCCTCTCCGCCCAGCCAGCTTCTCGCAGGGTGCGAGGCTCGCAGTTCCAGTCTCCTCCCATCAGAAAGGGGAGGCCAAGCGAGTAGAGCATCTCCCCCAACGTGGTGAGGATGAAAGAACCGCCCTCCCCGAGCGGGCCCCCCCCCGGGGAAGGCAGAGGCTGCCGACAATGAACCCTCCTGGCACAAACCTATAGACCCAAGTCTCGATACACCGATGCGGGGAAGGGAAGGGCCTGGGGGCGGGGGGGGGGGATGGCCCATCCCTATATGACTTAGCACCGCTATTCCAACCCCACAAGACAGTCCTCCAGCGTCCGTCGCGATTGACCGGCGCAGGCTCGCCGACCACCCCTCCTTCCTGAGCGCGGCCCCCGCCTCTGCCCTTCCGAGCGGCTTGAGGGTCAGCTCTTGGAGGCGCACTATCGACGCCTCCGTCTCCGCTTGCAGATGTCGCCCCAGTGAACCGAGCGCGGGGCCTCGACACGGAGCGAACTGCTCTCGCCCCCCTGCCTCGCCGCCTCTGGGGGCTGGGACGGGGCGCCAGGCCGGGCAATGGCGGAGAGCTGACGCTCTAACTTAAATTGTGCGCTGGGTTCGCTGCGGCCCAGTCCGCCCGCGAGAAGCGGCGCGTCAACTTTGGGGCTAAAAAATTGCCCCCCTGGCTTCTTGAGGTTCCTGCCGCGGAGCCGAGCCCTGCGCGCTGCGACGAGGGGCGGGCTTTCAGGGCCCCAAGCCGACGGACCTTGGGACCCAGGAGTGCTAAAAATTATTCTGGCGGGGGTGTCGCAAGTTCGGCCAATTTTCGCTCGCCCCGAGCTCGCTGCTGCTCGGAGCGCCACAGAGAGTCGCGCGTCTGCCGCGCTGCGGGCGGAAAAATGCCCACCCAGGAGCCGCGCCCGACAGCGCGCGACGCGGGGCGCGCCTGGGCCCCCTGGGTCCGCTCGCAAAAAGAGATCGACAGGTGCCGCCCGGCTCAGCCGACATCGTTCTCTTTCCTCAGCTCTGCCCCCCCGTGGCCGAGCACCCTCTGGGATCGCAATCGCAGGGGGGGCGGGTGCAGAGGCGCCCGCGGCCATCGCAGCCGCGTGGTCGTCGCCACGTATGCCGTCGACGCCGCCATCCTCGAAGAAGTAGAGCAGGTCGTCAAAGCACATGTAGAAGCCGCCCCCCCCCCCCCCGTCGACATCCTCGAAGTCCAGGCCGTCGGACTCCGTCGTGGTCCACGGGGGGGTGTCAATCCTTGCCGTCGACTGCGCTTGCCCCACCTGGCTGCGTGCCCTTGCTGCCGAGGGCTCGCGCTGATCGCGCGCGTGCGTTGGCCACGAATGGGGCCTTGGGCTTGGCGGCGCCCGCCCTGGCCTCGGGCCCTCCTTGCGACGCCCCCGATGAGGCATCCTGCTCTTCACGTGGTCCACCAAGTGCTTCAGGTAAGGAGGCTTTGGCCGCATCGCGGTCGCGAGGCTGCTCTGCGGCCGCTGCCGCGGGGGGCGCCTGGCGGGCCACAGCCCCAGCCGCGGCCTCTGCGGGCTGTTCACGTCGCACTCGCTTGCGTCCAAGCCGTAGTACACGTGCTCGGCTTTGATGCTCAACCTTGTCCACCGCTGACTGGAAAAAAGGCCCTTCGTAGCTGCTTGCATATGATGCCGAAGCTGTTCCTTTCGAGACTCCATCTCGCGCGGGCCACCAGGCCCGAGCTCCAGCTCCTCGCCAATCTTGAAGAAACTCTCGAAGTCAATGAGGCGAGTGGCGTCTTTGCTGCCGTCCACCACTTCAGCGAAGGGCACTTTGGTCGCCGTGACCTCCCCGGCTGCGGCCTTATCCTCGCCCTTGGCCACCGTCCCCGCGAGCTCCGACACAATATTGGCGTGCTCGGTTTCTGCTTCTTGGAGTGTGGCCTCGAGCTTCTGGACGCACGACATCTGGATGGCCACCTAGCCTTGGCACTGCTCCAGCTTGTCCACCTCGGACCCGAGCATCTCCTCGAGCTTCTGGATCCTCTCGTGGCAGCGCTGTGCAAGTTCCTGGGCCGAGAGGTCAGGTCCCCGTCGTAGTTCGTCAAGGTGCGTTTTGTATTTGGTTGCCGTAGCCACATCGCCCATCCGCTCGGCCATGTGGATGAAGGATTCGATATCCTTTTGATGTGGGTCCTGCACCGCCAGGAGCGCGACCGCTCGGCCCGACCAGCGGAAGGGGCGGGACCCCACTTCCCTGGGCCGAGAGTGCTCTGCGGGCGGCCCCATCTAGACCCCTTTGCGGTCATAGTTGCCAACATCGGGAAGAGCAAGAGTCGTAACAACAGTAGGAGCTTCCGTTCTCCATTCCTGGCAGTGCATGCAGTGGGTGAGCGAGGCGAGGTTCTGGTTACACCCGCAGAGAGCGCACTGCCATCGCTTCCCTGGGTCCTCGACTCCTGGCCCAGGCTCGCGCGGCCGAGATCCCGTGCGAGGCGTTCGTGGCGGGCCCTGTTGGCCTCGCCTTTTTTTGCGCCCGCGTCCTCGTCCGCCTTTACCATCTTGCCCACTGCCGTTCTCTCCCCACGCTTCTTCCTGTCGCCAAGGGAAGCTCCGCCAATCCATTGCCGAAGAGGAAGAATGATTGCACAACTCTTCTGGTGCCGTCCAAAGACGGAACACCCACAGTACACGGAAGTATGGATATGGAAGGGCGCGCACGCGCCAGACTTATATATAAGCGGGGGCCCCTGTCCAGGGGCGTTTCCAGGGCCCCTCAAGGAAGTGGTCACACTGGACCAACCTTGAGAAATGGATGGCTTGAGCCAAAATGGCTACGGACTCCTCCTCCGCCTCCTCCTCCTCGTCCTCCCTCCTCCCTCCCTCCTCCTCCGCCTCCTCCTCATCCTCCTCCTCCCCCTCACCTCCTCCTCCTCCTCGTCCTCCTCCTCCTCCTCCTCCTCCTCCTTCACCCTCCTGATCTAGAGGCACCATCATTTCGGAAACCCGCGGGCGGGGACTTTCTGAGGTGGGCGATGGACCCCCCTCTCTCACACCTCCGGCGGCGGCCCAAAAATCATCCCCTTGCGGGGGCTCTGATTTGGTGACCACCCGAGGAAATCGGCACGGGCCACAAGAAGCTTGGTCTGGTCTTCGGTTCTCGTGCCCCAGGACCTTCAACGCACCGACCTACTGAAAACAAAATTAAATATGCTTGCTCGCAATGTTCGGCCTCTGGGTGCCCTCGCCAGGCAGCGGGACCCTCAAGGACAGAACAGGAAATGAGGAACGGGCCCCGGGGGGAAGCGGGCCGTGATCTCCGGGAGCCCGGCGCTGGAAAGAGAAACAGCACCTCGGACCTATGGGCCCACTGCCCCATAGCAGGGGGCGCGGACACCTTGTCGTTGGGCCTCGGCCTCTGGCGCGCAGTGCTTCTCTGGACCAGGCTCCGCTCTGCCGCAGGACGCATGGGGTCGGCACAGAGGCAAGCGAGTAGGGTTATGTTGCTCCCATCGTACTTCAGGACCACGTCCCAGAAATAATTTCGAGCACCCGAAACAGTGTCGAAACAGTGTCGAAACAGTGTCGAACGAGTCTCCCTGGGCCCGACACGTGAGAACCCTCGAGTTCCGGTTCTTTTCTGGTGCTCGAAACTCTTCCTGGTGACCCAGGCTGAACTAGGGAGGAACATCAGAAGGTTAACGCTGTTTCGGAACGCCCGCGCGTCTCGTGCGCTCGACCCGGCTCCGCCGACGCGCTGGAGGGAGTCGGAGCCCCAGGCTGGACAGGGGCGACGGAGTTGGGCGGTACGGGTGGGGCTGGGGAGCGGCGAGAGGACAGCGCCTCTACCCCCCCCCCCCCCCCCCCCTCCCTCCTCCCTCCCTCCTCCTCCTCTCCTCCTCCTCCTCCTCCTCCTCCTCGTCCTCGTCCTCGTCCTCCTCCTCCTCCTCCTCCACATTATCCTCCTCATCCTCCTCCTCGTCCTCCTCCTCATCCTCCTCCTCCTCCTCCTCCTCCTCGTCCTCGTCCTCGTCCTCGTCCTCGTCCTCGTCCTCGTCCTCGTCCTCGTCCTCCTCCTCCTCCTCCTCCTCCTCCTGCTCCTCCTTCTCATCCTCCACATTATCCTCCTCATCCTCCTCCTCGTCCTCCTCCTCCTCCTCATCCTCATCCTCCTCCTCGCCCGCATCCTTCCCCGACGCCGCGGCCGCCACCGCCTACACCGACGGCGAAGCCTGGCGTCACGACGACGACGATGACGTCAACGACGACGACGACGACGACGATGATGGCGGCGGCGGCGGCGACAAAGCCCGGCGATGACGCCGGGCGACAACGAAGGCGACCACGACGACGACAACGACGACGACGACAACGACGACGATGATGGCGGCGGCGGCGACAAATCCTGGCGATGACGGCGGGCGACGACGACGGCGACGACGACGACGACGACGACGACGACGACGACTGCGGCGGCGGCGGGGGGCGGCAGCGGCGGCGGCGGAGGGAGGCACGCAGGCAAGCGGGGGGGGCGCCTCCTCGCATCGAGCGGTCCGAGATCCGGGGCATGAGCCTCTGCCGGATGTAGGCCTCGTGCCGCAGGTTGCGCATCCTCACTTCCTGGCGGAGGGCGGGGGAAGTGGGGAGCGCGGGGGCCTCCTCCTCCCGGACCACCTTTCAGCGACTCCATAGGGGGTGGTTTGCAAAGGGTGTGGTTTGCAACCGGCACCATAGGAAACCTCCTGGGTGGGTGGGCGCGCGGGGGCCTCGATACCCTATACGACCACCCTGCGGGTGATAAGGAGGTTGGGGGGGGGAGGGCAGCAATGGGCGAAAGTAGTGATTTCGGGACACCAGCGGGACACCGCGGGCCACCGGCTGCTAGAGGAGAAACATTTGGTCCGGCCGCGGCCCAGCCACAGGAGGATTTCGGGACACCAGCGGGACACCGCGGGCCACCGGCTGCCGGAGGAGGTACATTTGGTCCGCCCGCGGCCCAGCCACAGGGTGATTTCCTCTCGCCCGCCCACGCAGCTTCGCCTCGCCCGCACGCACGCGCGACACGAACCCGAAACCGAAATCGATTTCCCGGTAGGGGGGGTCTCCGTCTCACGTCGCACGCGACCCCCCACCTCCGAGAATTCTCCCGCGCCCCGAGGAGGCCCGAAGAGGACGGTGTCGTATAACCCCCCAGGCCCCCACGGTGCAGATCGCACGCCACACCCCGGCGTAACCACACCCTTTGTAGTCGCCGAGGCGGGGAGCGCGGGGGCCTCCTCCCCAGACCCCCCTGGGTCAGGAAGAAGACGCGACGGAGGGCCTTCTGCTGATCCTGGCTCTCGGGGCTGGGGCCCCCCGCTGGGCCCCACGGATCCCGCGCCAGGCGGCACAGCGACCTTACGCTCAGGTCGGGCGTGTCCTCCTAGAGGCGGAGGCTGGACGACAGTAAAAAAATAGGCCCCCCCAAAATACCCAAGAATGCCTACAGGCAGTCAGAAAATCGTCCCCGGACTGTTTTCTGACTATCCTGGAACGCTCCTCCTGTGGAGGGACACGCCCGACTTGCAAATCTTGCGCGAGATGGCACGGCGACCTCACGCGGCGGCCTGCACGGGGCCGCCCGCGCGGCTCGCCGCCCCGGAGAAGCGAGCCCGCGTCGACGCACGACACCCGGCGCGGGCAGCTCGCGCGCCGGGTGTCGGTGAGGACGGCCCCGTTATGGAACGTCGCTCACGCCACGAATGACGAGCGAACGACCCCAGACACGATCGCGTCGTGACAGAATCACGACGGGCAATGTTTGATCATTCTCGGGCCCCGGGGGTCCTCGCCGGGCCTCGGGAGCGTCAAAAAACGACTCAGGATGAAAAGTCGGTCCTGGGGAAAGGGTCCGGACTTCTGGGGACGCCGTCCTGAAAAAAAACAAGACGTCCAACGTCTGGGCACACACGCATACCCGTAGGGGGGTCGTTGGGAGGAGGACTGGCTATGGGCATGGGTGCGGGTTGTCGGGCGCTGGGGAGCGCTCCCCTTCGAGCGGGGACCCCCATCGGACAACACGCGCACATAGCCCTCTCCGACCCCCCTGAGGGTATGTGTGTGCGTTGTTGGTTCGTCAATTAAAGAAACATCGCGCTGGGGATCTGGATCTTGGCCCCCCAGGCCTCTGGGCGTCGCGCAGAGAGAGCTCACGGCGGGAGGCCCCGCCGCTCCCACCGCACGCTTCCATAAAACAAAACAAAACAAAAACTGGCTCACCGCGTGCACGTCGAGGCCGTGCACAGTCATCGGCCTGACCTAAGGAACGATGAATAAGGAACGACGCCCCTTCTTTCCAAGGCATGACGCATAAGGAACGAAAACTAACACAGAACGCATAAGGAGCGGTAATAACACATGTAAGCCTAAGTGTTCCTGATTCGAGGCGCTCACTGTGAAACTCTTCCTGGCTGACTGGCCCAGCAACGCGCCGGACAGCGGCCCGCCACGCCAAAAGTCGTGGCAAGGTTGGTCTCCCTTTCGCGGAAGGCCACGGAGGGAGGAAAAGGGAAGAAGAACAATCACCAAGAGTTTCTTTGGTCGGGGGCGGCCAAGAAGGGGGTGCCCAAGAGGGGGGTGCAAATCATGGCCGGCGGCATGTGCGCGGACCAGGGCGGGGGCCAGGGACATAATGAAAGAAGAAGAGACGCCATGAAATCTAGGGAAACATCATGGCCCACGCTATGATATCCCCCCCCTAGTCGTCACCCCCTTCTCTGCCGCCCCCGAGAAAAGGGAGGGAGAAGAATCACCAAGGGTTTTTTTGCAAGCGTGGGCGCCTGGGCTCCCAACAGGCCCCGGGACCGCTGAGGAACGACTCGGGTTTACTATCCGGTCCCCAGAGAGTTTCTGGAGTCCCGAAACGGTGCGGTGACAGACCGTGCGGTGACCTCGAAATCCCCCAAGACCTCACCGCACGGACCGTCAACGCACGGTTTTGGGGCCTCGGATCCCCCAGTCGCCCGAGGCGTCCTCGGAGAGCGACCCGAGTCCCAAAACCGTGCGGTGACCCCGAATCCCCGCCGACCCACCGCACGGTGTGGCCACCACCCCGCTTGGGGGCCCCCGAGTCGTCGAGGGGTCCAGGGGCCCCGCGCCGGGGAGAGCACGGCGCCGGAGGCCGTGGCCGCCCCTCGCGCCCAAAGGCACGGCGGAAGGCTCTTGGCCGCCGCTTCGGCCTCCACAGGGGCGAGGGGGCAAGCGAGAGGGGGGGGGGCCAGCTCGGGGTGGGGGGAGAGTGTGCTGGAATGCGCTGGAAGGTGCACGCACGTGCTGATCACCCTGACCTTCCAGGAAGGCCGAAAAAAAAAACACCACTAGGGCCCCGGCATCTTCTTGCCAGTCGAGGTTTCAGGCAGTCCAAGTAACTCTATAGGTCGGGGGGGTGTTTTTTAGTACGCTGGAAGGTCAGGGTAGTCAGAGGAGGAGGAGGAGGAGGAGGAGGAGGAGGAGGAGGAGGAGGAGGAGGAGGAGGAGGAGGAGGAGGAGGAGGAGGAGGAGGAGGAGGAGGATTAGGGGGTGAAGGGGGAGAGAGGGAGGGAGGGAGGGAGGGAAGGAGGAAGGAGGAGGAGGAGGAGGGGGGAAGAAAAAGGAGGAGGATGGAGGAGGAGCGCGCCAGAGCCGAGAGGCGGCTGGTTAGGGAGAGAGCGCTGCTAGCCCCAACCAACCCCCCTCAGCGCACGGTGGACCCCAACGCCCCGACAGGGGACGGAAAAGGGGCCGACCACGCGCCGAGGAGGAGGGCCAAGGCTAGGAACGCCAGTAACGGCAGCGGCCGCGGGCGCGGGGCGAAACGGCCCCACGAAGACACCGAACTCCTCGAAGACGGCGAACGGCACCAGATTGTGCCACGCCCAGGACCGCGAGACGCTTTCCCCTGGGCGAAGGGCTCCCTGGAAAAGGCGCTCTCCCCCGTGGTTGAGGTACTTAAAGACGACGACACCCCAGCAAATATGGTTCCCAGACAAAACACCGTGCCAGGGCAGAAACATATTCGGAGCGGCAAAGCTACGACTCCTCATCACCGAAAACATCGTCATTTGCATTGTCGTTCCGCGGTTCCCCAATAGCCGCAAGGGTATCCAGATCAAGACCGTAGTCTTTCAGAAGCACGGACGTGTCCAGGGCCCGCTGGGCCTCTGTTTTGGCCTTCCTCCTGATGCTCTGGAAAACAACCGCCGACAGAGGGTCCTGCCAGCCCTTGGCCCTGCAGAGGACCAACCGAACGAGCTCCGAAGGCCTCCTAGACGATTCAAGCTTCAGATGTTTCTTCACCGACCGGGGGTAGCGAAGATTCTCAAAGCGCCTTAATGTTTCATTCGCCCGCCCTTTCGATCGGTGCCTGCCACAACAGGTAGCATCCAGGCCGTGGTGATTGATACTTCCAGCGTCAGCGAGCATGCAACAATAGGTACATAGCACCAGCGAATAACCCTTCCCAACCACCGGGTATTCCAGCAACGCATGACCATTGATGAACCACGGCCACGGCAAATTCTGCCCCCTGGACGCCGCATCCTGATCGGCCGTGACCGCGCTTCCCTCCTCGGGCTCGGGGAAGAGATAGTCGCGGCAGCCTTCGTCCAGGTCATAGAACATGACCTCGGACTGGGCAAGGTAGCGAAGCAGCTCAGCATGGAACTTGTGCGCTCATCTGGATAGCCTCACATGCAGCTCAGGGGCTCGATGCCGAGTGGCTCCAGTTCTCGCGAGCTCGTCCGCCTGCTGAATGCCGCCCCTGTCAAACGCCGAGACGAGCCCTTCCCTGACATCATTCATCGTCGTGTAAGCCTTGGTGTGCGGCACCGCGGCCCTCTGAAACGCCGTGGACATCGCGGTGCTCGACCAGAGATGGGCTCGGCGATGGCAACATAACGCCGTTTCTCTGCAATCGGATTTGAGCGCGTGAGATCCATGGGCCAACTGGCTGGCCATCATGATCGCATAGTCCCCGCCGTCACGAGCAACCTGGGTCGGCCCCTCCTGCCTCGGCACAGCACCGTGAAATCGACCCACGCACTGCCCCTCTGCATTAAATACCAGCACCGCCCATCCAATCGAGCGGAGCTCGGGATATTGAACGTCAAACGCGCTTCCGTCCACAAAACGGTGCCTGATTCAACCAGCACTTCGCAAGCATTGTCCCGGCCCACAAAATCTCTGTCACTGGGTCGCCCCCCTCCGCCAAAGGCCTGGCCGAAGTGTGGCAGCAGCCCTCTAGCAAAACGCGCCTGTCTGTCCTCTGTCTCCAGCATCAGGCGTTGGGCCGCCTGCTGAATCATGGGAATGATAAGCGTCTGTCGTCGTGCAGCGAAAGCATCGCAGACAAAGGATGGAGGGATGGAGGGGCGTGCCAGGGCTCGAACGGAACCGAACGCACATCGGCGACTCGCCAGCAAAAGCGCGAGCCACCCTAGTCTGTGCCCAGCGCCCTCCTGCGATCGCGCCTCGGAGGGATCGCCGCGGGCGGGGGCGAGGGCTTCTTTCCCTGGAGGGTCGAGCGGATGGCCCCCCAGGCAATCTGCCCTGTCCCCGTGGAGCCCGCGCCTTGTAGCAAGCTGAGCGCACCCCTTGTCTATCTGCCTCCTGGCCCCCAGCTTGACCTGCTGAGCAATGAAGGCAGCCGAGTGGCAGCCGATGCCCCGGCCCACCCCGCAGTCGTCACACGGCAGAGCAGGCCCCTTCATAGTCCAAGAAATCCTGTGAAGGCTCAGCACTAAAGCCGCCACATGATTACTACATTTGACCCACGCCTGTGGATCTCCCATCTGACTCGCAGCCTTCGCCATGAGCGCGGTCGCGACTTCCGCTGGAACTGCATTACAGATGAATATCACAATGCACGTGCGCACAGCGGCCACAGCGGCCAGGACCAGTGGGTCGTCGCCCCATCCACTGTCGGCGCACACAAGGGATAGGCCCAAAAAAGGAACCAGGCTTGACCCGAGACCCCGCACTCAAGAAGGACATCCTCAGCTGCTGAATCCTGCTGCTCGGCACCCCCGCAATAGAAAAGCCCCGCAGGGTCTTGGATAGCACCCCAGCACGGTGTGCAGCGGCCTTCTGCTTAGCCAGGCCCCACGAGGCCCGAATCCTGTTCCCTCTCATCATGGCGCCCCTGATCCACGTGAGCTGCGCCCCAATGCGCCTGCACCTCCCGCCGCGCGCATCTCCGCCCAAGTCGCGGCGATAAGCATCTCGACCAGGGAAGGGCGCGCCGGCCGGCCACGCATCAGCCACATGATCAGCAATCGCGTCGAACACTCCAGCGTCGCTGCCCCCCCCCAAAAAAAACAGTTAGTCCCAAGAAAGTGGTAATGCTTTCGCCTGCAGCCATCGCACCGTCTCCTGGAAAGCGAAACTCATCTCGCTGGCGACGACCTGCCCCCCCCCACCCCACGCGGCGCGCAGACTGATATCGTCGATGAGGCGTTTGATCCGAATAATGTTACACATGGCCCCAACGTGTCTCAAGACCGTGATCGTCAACAATTTCGCCAGACCCGTCGCGCGCGAACATCCCGCCAGCGTCGCACCATTCGCATGCATCACCTGGGATGTGGAGTTCTGGTAGGAAACTCTGCGAGGACCTCTGCACAGGGCACAAAGGGCCTTAAGGGGCCTAACTGGAAACCCAATGTCCCTAGCAGCCCCGGGGAGCTCCCTGCGAGAAAACCACCTCGTAAAATTCACGGAGGTCAATGTAGGCACTGGCGCGGACAAGATGAAACGCAGGGGCTGCGCTACTGAGAATACCGTGGGTTAGCGCGGATTTGTCGCGCGATGTTTCAGGCGCCGACCCCCGGAAAGGAAAAAATAAAACAAAGGGGGTCGCTGAGAGTGGCTTCCCAGCGGGCGACGTCCTCGCGACGAATTCCCGACTAGGGCCTCGCAAAGAAGGGGGGCAGTCCAATAGGGTGGACACCCCCCGTAACTTTAGGGAGGGAAACAATGAGCGCGAGCCAGACTTCCGAAATCCCAAGCCGATCTCCCCAACCATGGAGGAGTGGGTCAAGGCCAGGGGCAGGTCGAGGGGGAGGTGGGCGACCCATCTGGGATGGAAGCAATCCCAACCTAACGCAGTCTTCAACCGGAAAGCGCCAAGGACCGACTTCACCGTGGCATGGTTGAACTCGGGCAGAGGATCCTCGCCAGAGACGCCCCAGCTGAGGAGATGCCCCTCCTCTTCTCGACTGGGCGCGACCCAAAGCTGCGCCCGTTCCCCTAACGCGCCGTTTGGCGCTGCCTGGCCCACGAGAGGCAAAAACCGCGCAGGGTCCGAGGGGCTGGTTCCCTTGAGACCTGTCGAAAACCGATGGGCCGAGCTGGCCCCGTGGGAAAAAGCAACCTCCGAAACATTCGCCCATCCTTGCCTGGCCTGGGCAGCGTCTTCCGTCGCGTGCTTGCGCGCCTGATCCTGTGCACGCTAGCAGACCGCAGCTCTCGTGCCGTCCAGCTTAAGCCCCATCCAGGGCCTCGCCGACGCTTCTGAAGCAAAATCCTCCGTCCCCCCACCCAGCCCAAGTCCCCCCAAACCTTTCCCGACTTGTGTGGTGGGCTCGCAGCGCGATCCTGCTGCTGCTGCTGCGCCTCAGGCTGCAATTCCTAGGCCTTCAAACACAGCATGACAAGACGGCGAATGGAAAGCCATGACTGGGTGATGGCGCTGGCCTTTCCCCTGGCGCTCTTCCCCCACTGGCAGGCAAGCGGCACTTGTTCAAGGCGACAACCGTCCGCTCTGCCACCAAAGCGTGGCCTAGCAGCAACTGTTTTTTATATAAAAACATTAAACAAAAAAGGCACGGGCACTGCTCCGCTGACTCGAACCACCTGCGCGCCAAGGAAACCAGCGACTCTCCAGCCCTGCGCGCGCAACCTGGCCAGCTGGAGACATCCCCTGCCACGAATGCTTGACCAGCTGTCGGAAGCTGAAAGGGCTCTTGCCGAAGGCGACGATCGACGAAATTCTGACCTCCAAGCCCCGTTAGCTGCAACAGAACTGCACGATGCGGCCCCAAAGCCGCGCCCTCATACGAACCCACGCTCCGCGCATACGGCAACGCGACATCGCTGAGGATGAAATAGTCGTAACACGATTGGTTACGCATGGTGTTCCCACAGCGCACAATCTCGGCACGCAGTGCACCGAGGAAACCTGCGCGCAAAAAAAAGGTGCCCCCAGGAGTTGGGGCCTCCAGGAAAGCAGCCATATGCTATGCTATGATATGCTATGCTATGACGTACGATGCTGCGCTCTACTAGGATAAGCAATGCTATACTCTGCTATGCTATGATATGCTGAGCTTTGCTATGATCTGCTGTGCTATGATTGGCTATACTATGCTATGATATGCTGCGTTAACGCTGCGCTGCGCTTTGCTGCGCTGCGCTAAGCTAAGCTAAGGTAAGGTAAGCAAAGCGATGTTAAGCTAAGCTAAGCTGGGCTAAGCTAGGCTAGGCTAAGCTAAGCAAAGCTAAGCTGATACAAGCCAAGATAAGCTAAGCTAAGTTCAGCTAAGCTAAGCTAAGCTAAGATGAGATAAGCTATAACTAAGCTAAGCTAAACGAAGCTAAGCTAAGCTAAGCTAGGTACAGCTAAGCTAAGCTGAGCTAAGATGAGGTGAGCTAGGCTAAGCTTAGCTTAGTTTAGCTAAGCTTAGCTTAAGCTAAGCTGGGTGAACCCAGGGGGCGCAACTGGGGGAACCGCGGGGCGGATGCCGAGGGAACCGCCCGGGGCGAGTTGCACTGCCCGGCCCTTTAAGCGTGCCGAGTAAGAACCTTTCTAGGCAGAGCCTAGGTAGGGAACATTCTGATTCAACATTCCAATCACAAGCGACAATGAACGACAAGCATGCCTCCCGCAGAATCTGCACGAAAGACCCTGAATTTCCAGCCTGCCCAGCACTGCAGATTCCGTAGAAAGAAACAAGAAGTACCTGCGCGTTGCCAATGACAGTGCGCTGAGCAACGAAACTCCGCGACCTGCTGCAGTCGCCCACAGGCTCGCACGCAGCGCCGGCCAAAGAATGGGGGGAGGCGACCCCGACCCCACTTGAAGATAAACTTGAGGAGTCTTCAGTCACCTGACATCCGTGACGCAGAAATCTGAAGCCACGAGTAGCCGTCCAGTCATGGGCCCTGCGTAGCTCATCACCTGCTCTGAGCCTGTGCTCCTGGAACAGAAGGAAATCGGGCCCACGTGCTTTGTCCAGAGCCAATCATTCCATGAACCCTTACTCCGTGGCCCAGGCATTGCCGCCGTAGGTCATCAGGCCGAGGGCCGAAGGGCGCATGAGAGAAACGGCTTCTCCAGCGCCCCCGGCCCAACGGAGCGAGGCCGCCGCGGCCCTTGGAGCAGCTGAAGCAACCTGCGCCTGCCAGCCACCCGAGACGTCGCCCATCGCGCCCTCCGCGGAGAGCAACGCCTCGTTGTCCTCGGGCTCTCCCGCCACGAAGCCAGACAGCCTGAACTCGTCGTAGCTGGGGAAAGCGAGCCCGCCATACGCGGCCTGACGCAGGACTCGCTCTGGCCGAAATTGCACGGCATGTGGCCCGCGGGTGAACCCCTCCAGCGATTCGGAAAGCCTGAAGTATCCTCCTTGGTCTCCCGCGCGCGGCGGGCCTGCCTCCGCCCGCGGCGCTCGCTCGACCGCGGGACTCTGGGGGGGCTGCCGCAGACCCACCGTCTCCGCTTTCTCTGGGCTTCCCTTTGGCCCCCCTCGAGCACGGCGCCGAAACGATGAAGATGAACCAACGCTCGGTCTCCAAGGGGGCCGTGAACTCGAGGAGGGCGAATCCTGCTGCGCCGAGCCTGCAGGGGAACAGGCCATGTCCTGGCAAGAGGAGAAACGCCCGTCGGCGAAGGCGCGCTCCGAACGCGACGCTGGTTTAGCCCGCCCCAGTCCGCATCTATGGAGTTGACGGCCCAGAAGCGCATGTACCCGTCGTTGCCCCACTCGAAGCTGGCGGAGCCGTCCTTGAAGAAGTGGGTGCCCCCCGCGATTAGCCTAGCCGTCGGCGCATCGCGGGGGGCATCAGTAGGGGGCGCATGGGGCGGCTGCGCCTCCAGACACCGTAGCCTTGAAACCACCGCTGGCCAGGTTCTTGGCGGCGCGAAGAACGGTCTCATCATCGGCCTGGTCAGGGTGAAAGTCACCGATCTGCGCCCGCACTTGACTGATATCCTCCTGCTCGGGCTTCCAGTATTCCAGGCGCGCCAACTTGTGCCTGGGCTCGCCCGAGCAGGCCACCGCAACGCCACCTGCAACTGGAAGAGCCACCGCCTCCACGCTGGGGACCTGGTGCTTGGCCAAGCCCGCCACAATGCGTGAGGCGACCTGCGCGGCGTCGACTCCCTCCAAGCCACAGAACCAACCAGCCAACTCACTCTCATGCAAAGACGGCAGCGGAGTCTGTGCTGCGCCTTCCACGGGTTTGATGACTGCGAGCTGCTGCAAGGCCTTTTCCGTCTCCGTGAAATCAGCCGTGCGGGCCTCCAGCAGCGCTCTTGCTGCCGCCACCGCCTGCTGGGCCTCCTACAGCTTCCCGTTGGCTTTGTCCAGGTCGGCCTGCGCCTTGTCGCGCGCCTTCCTGGCCGCCTCTACCCTGCGCGAAACTGCCGACAGCTTGGCGGGCAGAGGCATCTTGTCCTAGAGCGCCTTCCGTTGTGACTCCCGCTGGGCACGCACCTCTTTGGCCTGAGCCACTGCCCACTCCGCCGGGAAGACCTCAAGCCAATTGAGATGTTTCTCCAAAGCGGCCAGCCCCTGACGAACCTGATCGTCTGAAAGATCAGCGAGTTTTTCTCCAGATGCCGCACCACCCCCGAGAACTTGGCCCTGGCGAAGAGCTGCGTTCTCGTTCGCAAGCTTCTCGAGCTGCTTGCGCAACTGCTGATCGCTGGAGGCGGAGACCTGCTCCATGCGCCCGCGCTTGAGAGTGACCGGAGGGGATGTGGGCGGCTTGGCACACTTGAGCGCCACCGACTTGTGGAGATGACACTTGAAGCAGGAAGCGTTGCTACCCCAACTGACGAGAGGTAACCCAGTACTGCGAAACGTACAAAACCTGCACATCCAGTCATCTTTGTCAGCAGCCCACGGCGCGGGGGCCATGCCAAAACGGTGTGAGAGCGGGAGCAAGCTCTGTCCACCGTGGGGCGGACCACGGAGGACTCTGCCTGGGGCTGACCAGGCGAACGATCGATTGCAAACCGCGGACTAGCGGTATCAGTTTTGGCCCCAACGGAACCTGGCATCTTGAGCCAAAATGGTTACGGAGGATGGAGGAGGAGGAGGAGGAGGAGGAGGAGGAGGAGGAGGAGGAGGAGGACAGGGGCGGGGGCGGCGGAAACGCTGGCATGGGATCGGCGATACATCGCCAAGGGGCGCCCGATAGCGAACCTGTACGCTCGTGGGCGAGGTGTGCCATCGGGGCACTATCGGCGAGGAATGGGGAAACCAAGAGGTATCGATACCACTACTCCCCGGACCTCTCCCAAGGTGCGTCCTGACAAGAATTTCAAGGTCAATCCAGCCGCTGCGACGAGGCAATCCCAGGAGGCCCAAACAGGGGAAGCACGAGGGATGCGTAGCGACTATTGGTACCCCTTCCTCCCCTGAATGAATGGACGATCGGGGGTCGACGCATCTCCCCTGAGCCTATCCCGCCCATAGACGCGCCCCTGTTGGGCCCCCAAGATGTAAACCGTCGCGCCGCAGGCTGCGCATATCCCCACCTCCTGCCTTCGCAGGATCGAGGATCCCAGATCAAGGATTTCGGGGTATTCGGGCGTTTCTTCTGAGCCTCCTGCAAGGGGCGGTCCTTCATTCCTGCTCTTCCTCCTCGTCCGCCTCCTCCTCATCTTCCGCTTCCTCGTCTCCTCCTCCTCCTCCTCCTCCTCGCCCGCAATCTTCCCTGACGCCGCGGCCGCCACCGCCGCCGCCGCCGCCGCCGCCTCCTCCTCCTCCTCCTCGGGTGGTTTTCAAATGTGGTTCCCGCCTGAGCGCCGCGAACATTCGTTTGTAAAATACGCCAGAGTTTCACGGATTGAAGGTGGATGGTTTTCCAAATGTGGCTCTCGCCTGAGCGCCGCGCACATTCGGCTGTAAAACTCTAAGAAGTTCGCAGTTTCAGGGCGGTTCGTTTTCAACATGTGGCTGTCGCCTTAACGCCCCGCACATTCGTTGTATACAAATTCAAGAGGTTCACGAATTGACGGCGGCTCCTTCTCAAAATGTGGCTGTCGCGTTAGCGCGGCGCGCATTCGTTGTAGATATTACAACAGGTTCAAGGTTTCTTTGGTCAACGTACCAGAAATCATGTTTTGGAAGGGCGCAGGGTTGTGAGGGCGCAACAATTATGTTGAGTCGTGGTGTTGATGTTGATTCTTGGCGTTGGAGTCACAAGAACGGTGCTTTGGCACGCTGCATGGTCTTCAATGGGTTGCTCTTGTACGGGCCTATGAACAAGGCTTGTAGGGAGGGTTTATTTCAACATCATTGAAGAGCCTTTGGTTTACACTGGTCCTCCTCCTAACTCCTTCCTCCCTCCACCTCTCCTCTTCTTCCTCATCCTGCCCACCTCCCCCTCCTCTGCAACCTCAGAGCGCTCTTCCTTCTCCTTCCCCCCTCCTCCTCCGCCACATATACGTGTTCCTCCTTCTCCCTTCCACTCCTCGGCACAACCTGCGGCATCCACTCTGGGGCGCTGCACCAGACTTGAAAGTCTAGACTTGTAGTCTTCCTCCCCCGCCTCCTCCGATACCGTTACTTCCCGGACCTCTTCTGGGGTGCGTTCTGACAAGATTTTCAGGCGAATCCATCCATGGCGACGAGGGCCTCCGAGGAAGCCGGAAGAGAGGAAAACGGGCGAAAGGCAGAGGCACCGGTGCCTTTTCCGCCTCCTCCTCCTCCTCCTCCTCCTCCTCCTCCTCGTCCTCCTCGTCCTCCTCCTCCTCCTCCTCCACCTCCTCCTCCTCCTCCTCCTCCTCCTCCTCCTCCTCCTCGTCCTCCTCCTCGTCCTCCTCCTCCTCCTCGTCTCCTCCTCTCGTCCCCCTCCTCCTCCTCCTCCTCCTCCTCCTCCTCCTCCTCCTCCTCCTCCTCCTCCTCCTCCTCCTCGTCGCCCTCCCCTTCCTCCCTCTGGCACGCGAGCCTCGCCTCGGCTCTCCCACGGCGGGCGGGCGCCCGCGGACGCCCTGCGCGGCCTCCTCCTCCCCTCCGCTCGGCGGGCGGGCGGCGCCTCGACCCCTGCAGCGCGCTCGGCGCCGAGCGCGCTGCAGCTCTGGAGCCCCAGGGGTCCCACGAGACGAGACCGGGACCAGCGTTACATCGGAGGAGGCCCTCCTGCCTCCTGGAGGAGCCCTGCCCTCAGGAGGAAACAGCAACAAAAGACATAAATGTTTGGCGCTCCGCGCGGATCTCTTGGATCTGCGCTGGACTTCCCCCCCCCCCCCTGGCGCGCGGAGCGCGCCAGGGGCGGCGCAGGAGGCGCGAATCCAAGGAATCCGCGCCGAGCGCCAAAAATGTCGCTGCACCGACCTTGCAGACGTGCTGCAGAGGATTTTTGCGCGGATTTATTTCTGTCCGTGGAAAACCAGAAACGGCGAGTGAAAAACGAAGTGAGTTTCGCGTGGACGTTTTCTGTTCGTCTTCATTCCTAGCCAAATGTCCGCACGAAATTCACCTCGAAATCTGAAACGACATTCTCCGGGACACTCCGGGCCCTTCCTATTGTTTTCCGAGCGAGATCCGCTCTGCGATGTTTGCGCCATGGTCAGAGGAGGAACAGGTACCCCTACCCCCACCCCTCTGTTGATTCGAACGTTATTTCCTCACTCCGCTACCGCTTGTGCACAAAAGCTTGCTTGAGGAGCGCGCCGGGGGCGCGGGAGAGGCAAAGGAACGAGCCCTGTCGCTCTGTCCCAGGGCCCGGAGGGCCCCTCGTCGAGCTAGGGCATTGACACAAGCCTGAGCCACACTGCCCAGAGTATGGCCATGGCGGAGAACGGCGGCGGCAGCGGCGTGCGGGATCGCAGATTCAACGGAGAAGACCCCTACCCCTCCCTGAATGTCCCCCTTTTGGGGGCCTCCTGGGAGCCCTCGTCGCACCAGCCGGATTCGCCTCGAACTTCTAGTCAGAGCGTACCCTGGGAGGTATCGTCGATACCTGTTGGTCTCCCCAGGATCGGAATGAATCGGGGACCTCTGAGGCTCGGCGGCGCTGGAGGGCGCATCGGGCGCTGCAGCATTTCCAGAGCGCTCCGGAACGCTCCGAGATCGTTCCAGAACGCTCTGGAACGATGTACACCCTGCGAGATGCTTTAGAAATCATGGGTTGAGAAATTCATAGTCTCAGAATTTGAATAAAAACCCAGAATGTCTATTCAAATCTTAGGATTTACATGGAAACGTTAAGAATCATCAAGACTCTGGCCGAAAACATAGGTTTTCTTAAGCATCGCCTAGGGTGTACCCCGATCCTGGCCCCGCCCGAGGTCCTCCACCCCTCTTCCTTTTTTAGATAGCCCCGCCGGTGTCGCATGATCAGACGTGCCCGTGAGGCCAAGGCCTTCGCTTGAGAGCTACTGAGGACATATATATATATATATATATATATCGGGGATGGACAGACCCCCCTTTAGTAGAACGTGGTTTAGTGAAAACGACCTGAGGCCCAAACCTGGCGGGCGCAAACCTGGAAAATAACGGCCACGGCGCCCTCTCGAGAACCGGAAACGGACAATTCGCTAATCGACGTGTCACTGTTGGGGGTTCTGTCCACCCCCGAATATATATATATATATATATATATATATATATATATATATATATATATATATATATATATAGATGTGTGTGTAAAACGTTGAAGCTCTAAAGCAACTCCATCCAAGCAGTTCATCGAACAAACACGGCACTTGCCTTCGCGCCAGAAACATTCGGCTTAGAATGATACACGAATGACATGGACGAGGGGCTCACATTCATGCCGCGCGCATTCGTCCTAGAAGTTTGCAACAGCTACACGGATGCAGGGCCGCCCGATCTCAACATGTGCCTCTCAACCCAGCGCCGCATCTACTGGCGAATTCAAGCTGTGCCGCAGCCACACGGATGGAGACCCGTTCGTTTTCAAAGTGCGGCTACCACTTTAGGGCATGCCCCCCTACAGGCGGATTTTGTACGACATAATAGAAATATTCAGAACTATCGCAAAAGTACTCAAAGAAAAAAAAACTCGAAAAAACGTCCCCCGACTATTCTTGTACTATGTTTGAATATACATCATGTAGATGGACAGGACCGACTTGACTTTAGACTTCCTACATGACACGCCGTCCCGAAATGGTGCAACAGTTACAGGGCTGGAGGGCGACTCATTTTCAACATTGGGCTCATCACATGATAAGTCCGCAGGGTCTATGATCAGAACTCGACGCTCCGCAGCACCTCAACGGACGGAGGCAGAATCTCTTCAAACCAATCAATCGCTGGACACCTCGTTTGCACACTCGCATCCTGACGCAGTGCGTTAGCTTAGGTCAGGCACGTCCCCCTACAGGGGGATTTTGGACGAACAATCACAAGTAGACAACACATACTTAAACATTGTCAAACAATACGCAAACATCCCCATACTATGTTTTTACTATTTTTGAGCATTCATCCTGTAGAGGGACGTGCCCGACTTCATCCTACCGCATTGCGTGAGCTTTGTCCTGAAAACGCTGCCCATCCGTCCTGGAACGGGGGCTCGCTGGAGCGGCAGGGCCACTGAGGGCTCGCCACTCGAGGAGGGCGCCTTCCGCAGTGGACTTAAGCATACCTGCAGGGCCTCGTGGCAAAGGGGCTCGGGACGGGAAAGCAAATTGCAACATCGCTCTCAGATCTTGAAGTTACCCTCCCAGATCTCGGACACCGGGAACTGTTCGCAACGTGGACCCCCCGGAGGACTGGACCCCTTCCCCGGGATCGTTTCTTCGCCCCCAGCACTCGATTGTCGGTCCTGGGGCCTGGTGGGGCCCCGTCCCGTCGTGATGCCTTCGCAGCGAGAGGAGGTGGGGGCTGGTCCTCCTCCTTCTCCTCCTGCTTCTCCTCCTCCACCTTTTCCTCTTTCGCGGCGGCTCCTCCTCCTCCTCCTCCTCCTCCTCCTCCTCCTCCTCCTCCTCCTCTTCATCCTCCTCCTCCTCCTCCTCCTCCTCCTCTTCCTCCTCTTCCTCCTCTTCCTGCTCCTCCGCCTGCCTATTCCTGCCTCCTCCTCCCCCTGCCTCCCCCTCCCTCCCTCCCACCTGGCGGAGGCGAGGCGACGCCTCGACGCCCGCGTTCACCGCCTCGGACAGAAAGCTCGACTGCGAGCCCGGGTCGGACAGGGCGCGCGGGCTCAGGGCCGCCCGGTCCTGGCGGGACCGCGCGCGCGGAGGGGGGCGCTGGGGCTCGATCCGGCTCGAAAAATACACAAAAGCATCAGGTCTGGGGCTCTGGTCGTGATTGCTTGCGATGTTGCGTCGGATCACCAGGCAGCAGGAGAAGGGGGGGGGCAGGAGGAGGAAGGGGCGGGGAAGAGGAGTAGATGGGCCGTGATGCGCTGCATCCCGCTGCCCCCATGCTCGGCCAGGAGGAGGGGGTGCCGAAGAGGGGGGGCCAGAGGAAAAAGAGGGGGGCCAGGGCCGGGGGGCAGCGCCTCACGACCCGAAGCATGCGCGCGGACGACGGGGGAGGGGTCAGGGAGCGTGCTACAGGAAGAAGAGGAAGGCGGGGCGTGGGCGGGCACCACGCGGATGGGCCGGGCGCGAAGGCGCCACGCGAGCTGTGCCGCTGGGGCCGCAGGCCAAAGCTCCCCGCGAGGCCACGGTCCCCGTGAGGGGCGTGCTGTGAAAGTGGCACAGTGGCGCCACGCGTCCGCGCGTCCGCTGGGCCGTAGGCGGAGCGCTCTGTTGGGCCACGGCGCGCGTGAGCGGTGTGCCGAGCGGGCAGGGAGGAGAGCAAGGGATACAGGGTAGAAAATCCACCCCGATAATAAACACCCCGACAAGCGATCCCGCTTGGTAAACGCACGCGTTAAAAAAGGGGTCGAATAGAGCAGGGCTGCGTGGTAAACGCCCAGGGCCGCTTCATAAACGCCAGTTGTCGGGGTCTGGGTGTTTCTTCCTCCCTTGAGGGGAGGGCACGCGCGGATTGCGAAGGGCGCTGCGGATTCGGAACGAAGACCCAACTACATAGGAGGGTCGGCCACTGTGTCCTCCAAAAACGCATCCAACAAATCCATTCGATATCCACACAAAAACGCAGGCTGGTCAACACCAACACGTTGATCCACGTCTCGCTGCCCCTCGCCCTCTTGCCGAAATCGCGTCGCGTTTGACACGGGCGCCGATCACGCACAGGGGCCTCCACGCGTGGATGTCTTGAATGGATGTGCGGCGGGAGCACTTCGGTGTCCGCCCAGTCTGACCCCGCCGTTGGTCCCGCCCGCCAGAGCCCCGCCCGCCAGACACGCCCGTCAGGCCACGCCCACCCAGCTCGCCCGTTTGGGCACACGTCAGCGGCGAGGCGGCAAACTCCGCTCCAGCAAGAAGCTAGAAAGGGGCACTAACTTGCGAATTGGCCGGCGGGCACAGAGAGGGAAGGGGGAAGGTCGAGATGAAAAAGGGACGCTCAGACGCTGACGCAGGCTACGATGAGCAGCCGGCGGGCGGCAGCAGCCAGGCGCGCCGGGCCAGGGCGCGGTGGGCGGCCGTGGCGAACCGCGGTGGCAAGGGCGGCGGGGAGTGGCAGCCAGCCGGGGGTTAGGGGAGCACCCGAGACACCGCGTGCGTCGTACCGCGGATCCCCGAGGAGAACGCACAGCACTGAGCCGTACGGGGGCGGGAGCAGCGAATGGCGGGCAATGAAAGGGACACTGCGGCGTGACCGCATGAAGCCAAAGAAGACTCGCCCGTGTGGGCACGCACGCACGCGGTCGATCCGACTCGTCCGCCAGAGAGAATAGGCCCCACGCGGCAGGGTTCTGCGCCTCAGAATGCCTGCCCGGATCTGCTCACACGCTCCATTCGCTCGCTGCAGGCACGGCCTCTGCTACGAGGGAGGCACTTTGTAACACGGACGCTCACTGATGAACAAAACTGTATGGTTAGATGGGAGAGCGGATTTGACGCAGGACATCCGCAGTCGGTTGCCCCTTCCCCTCCCACCTCCTCGCGGTCCAGCTTAAGCCTCACAGTATACATGCGCATACGCATACATCTGAATCTATATATATATATATACACACACGTATGCTGTGTAGTATGTAAACACATGTTAATGTGTATGTATATATATATATATATATTTATATATACAACCTACATATAGATGTGTAGTGGCGGTGAATACTCCATGCGGCCGTCTTTACAGCGGGCGACGCGGACGGGCAAACAACATGGTAAAGGCCAATATGTGGCGACGATGTCAAATGTCCACATGGGGTTCCAAATGGGCGGCGGTTTCCGACCGCTTGCCCATCGTGTTAGATAAACACGCAAAAAAAAACTGGGAAACCTCCCGGAACTCCTCCGCGGAACGAGGTTCCCAAGAGGGCGTAGTAGGCTCGCATGGCGGCCTCTTTCCTCCTGCCTGTGCTCCAGGCTCGTGAGGCTCTCGCGGTCTGCTTCACAGTCACGCGTTCTGTTCTCCTGTTTCAGTCGAGGGGCGTTCCGTGTCTTTGCTTCGCGATCGTGACACGTGTTGGCTCTGCTTCTCAGTCGCGTTTCCGCACCGTCTGTCTTCTTTAATGTCCCCAAGAATTGCCATTCGCGCCGTCTCCTGCCCGCGCGTCCTGTTGGATGCTCGGCTCAGCGGTGGTGGTGGAGACCCTAAAATAGCCCCCTGAAAGCGTGAATTCGGCGTCTGTGGTGGTTCAAAAAGCCCATCCAATCGGGCTGCAGATACAGGGAGCAACACATAAGGAACGAAGCCCCTGTTTGGCCCAAGAGACGCCTTCGTTCACGAGGGGGCCAAGAGAACAGGCATGGAAGGACGCAGGGAACATCGAGCCCCTGATCATCTGGCCATCGTTCGGACGTCAATTCCCTGTGTTTTGTTTCGGTTTCGTGCGTGTTTTGTTCGCCAAAGGATCAAGGATGCTCCTCGATAGTCCTCGCCGAAGGAAATATACACATGTCCGAGCGATGCCAAGTCATTACTTCAACATCTTGACTGTACGCGGCTCAGCGATCTAGGTCAGGGCCCCCCTCACACGACCCGGGAGGACCTCGAGAGACTCCCAAGACGGCCCAAAAGGCCTGCGAGACGACAAGGGGGCATCCGGGAAGCCACCCATGGAGCCCGACGCCCCCCAGGGGCCCCTAACCTAAAAGGAGCGCGCATCGCTAAGAGGCCCCCGAGTGACTGGCGAGCCACGCCTCCTTCGTCATGGAATGGTTTTTCCGCATGCGCCTCCCCATCGTCGACCCCTCGGTCTCCTCGCCAGGACTCGGTCAGGTCAGGCCAGATCACATCTCGAGACCGTACCATTACAACGCTAAGGAAATCCAAAGTAATTGACCATACCGGATATGGTGGCTACTCACGAACAAGCCAAGTCAAAACAGACCAGGCAATCATATCAGCCACCGTATCTTGTGCACGTTGAAGCGTGGACAAATGACAAGGTCTGCCTGGTCGGATCCCCTAATTTTCTGAGCCCCCCCCCGTCGGGACGCACTTCCTTGCATGCGACGCCCCCTCTCCCCGAGGTTCCCTGGGCTGCCTCACACCTCCCTGGCGTTTTCCAAGGAGTCCAAGATGTCCAAGCTGACTTCCGAAACGGCCAAAACAGGCCGCCAAGGCCGCCAAGATGGCCGCCCTTGAGATGCACAATTCATTGATCACCTGATCGCCCTCAACCTCCACCTTCCCCGCCTGCCAGACGGCAGATGCCGCGCAGCGGCGGCCGCCGGCGCGGCCGCGGTCGAGGCCGCCGTCGAGGCCGCAGCGGCAGTCTCCGCGGTCTCCGAGGCCGTCCTGCGGCGGCAACTGCTGCGCGGAAGGTTCGGAAGGCGGAGGTCAAGGTCAAGCTTCGTCCGTCCCAAAACTGCCCAACAGGCCGCCAGGACGGCCCAAAGACGGCCGAAGGGCCCCCCCCCCCAAACGGCCCGAAGACGGCCCAAGAAGGTTCCAAGACGGCCCAAGAGGCGCCAAAGAGGGCCCCAAGACAGCCCCAAGAAGGGCCCAAAAGGGTGAACGTGAACAGACAGTTCGAGCCTTCCACCGCACGAAGGCCCAAGAGGCCCCAAGAGGGCCAGAAGAGGCCCTCCTGACGGCCCCGAGAAGCAAAAACCATTGATGTTCCGTTGCGTCGTCAACGCTGTGTGACCTTTTCGAGCTTCCCGCGCTTCAAGACGTCCGAAGGGGCTCTCAAGACTCCGACGAGACGGCAGAAAAGGGGCCCCCAAGGGAGCTCCAAGACGACCCGGGAGGGATCCAAGATGGCCCAAGAGGTGCCCACGACTTCCCAAAAGAGCAGCAAGACGGCCGCAAGAGAGAAAGGGAGGGTGAGAGAGAGAGGGCCCGTAGGGCAGACGAGTCCGCCCCAGCATGACGCCGGGCCGCGCGCGCCGCTCACTTGTGTCTCGCCAGCGTGTTCGCTGCCGTCCAGGGCGTCGCTTGGCGTGCACGCGGTGCCACGCGCGCCAATCCAGGAGCCGATCGCCCCAACGCGCATCGGAGGTCGAACGCATATTCTCGTGGCGGCGCCTGGTGCTATCTTGGAAATCAAGAACGCAATCATGCATACCATACTTCTGAGCAGCATATACAGCTGCAGGAGTAGAGCGCTTGACGAAGTCGACCCAACATTATTCAGGGAGCCGCGGTGTCCCATCAATCATTATGAGCATCCGTCGTTGCGTGCTCTGCTGTTGTCGTGGCTGTTCCTCCGTGAGCGTCCATGCCCCAGACCCATGCAACACGCATGCCGCAACGGACGCCCGGAGCAATCGCATGCGGTGTTGCATGTTGATGCGCCAATTACAGAATATGGAATGGTGTTTTGCCAATGTTGCCAAACAACACCCATTGTGTCGCAGCTCCGTGTCGTGATATGAGCCGACAGACAAGTTACGACCCAAATACTTTTCGGACTGACCTTGCTGGATTCCTCGTACATCATGTCTTCCACATCGTAGAGTAGCCGGCCTGTTGTCGACATTTGTCAAAATTGAGATTGCAGCCGCAGGACACGAACATAAAACCGATAAACCGATAAACCGATAAACCGATAAACTATTTCGGTTGATCGGTTTATCGGCAGATCGACCGATAAACCGATATGATTATATCGGTTTATCGGTCGATCTGCCGATAAACCGATCAACCACTAAACCGACTCATCGCATGCGTGCCCGAATCTCAGCACAGTTTATCAGTTTATCGGTTTATCAGTTTATCGGTTTATCGGTTTATCGGTTTATCAGTTTATCGGTTTATCCGAAATAGTTTATCGGTTTATCAGTTTATCGGTATATCGGATGTTTCGGTTTATCGGTTTATTGGTTGATCGGTTTATCGGCCCGGCGTTGTCGTGGTTGTCCAATGGGTAATCCTTCGAAATTCTCTCTCCTCTTCCTCCTAGTCCTCCCCTTCCTCTTCCTCCTAGTCCTCCTCCGCCTCCGCCTCCTCCTCCTCCTCCTCCTCTTCCTCCTCCTCCCCCCTCCTCCGTTCCGATCCTCCCTCCCTCCCTCTCCTCCCTCTCCTCCCTCCCTCCCTCACTGGCCCCGACGCCCATGGTTCTCCTAGTCCTCCCTCCCCCTCTTCCTCCTAGTCTCCTCCGCCTCCCCTTCCTCTTCCTCCTAGTCCTCCTCCGCCTCCGCCTCCTCCTCCTCCTCCTCCCTCCTCCTCCTCCTCCTCCTCCTCCTCGTTCCTCCTCCTCGTTCCTCCTCGGATTATAATCAGGATGGCGATGATGATGATGATGATGATGATGATGATGATGATGATGATGATGATGATGATGATGATGATGATGATGATGATGAGTGGGAAGATGATGGTGTTGATGAAGATGATGATTATGCTTAGTAAGAAGGTGATGATGGCGGTGGTGGTGGTGATGTGGGCGGTGGTGAGGATGATGCCGAAAAGTCGGAGGATTATAAGGCGTCTTGGGGCCGTGTTTGCCGTCTTTGGGGGCGTCGTTGGGAGACGTGAAGAAGCCACCTTCGGCCGTCCACGTGCCCTGTGAAGACCATCTTAGGCTCTCGGAGGTCCTTGACGGCCAGCTTGAGGCCCTCTTGTGCCCGTGATGCACTCTCTCCAAAATTGTTCTCGCTTCGCGTATCCCCACCGGCCCATCCAAAAACAGTCGCCAGGCGAGTTGATCCGATCAGGGATGTGTAGCATCATCTGGCCCAGCAGTGATCCACATCCGCTGTTGAGGTGGAGCAATCGGAGTTGAGAGAAGAGGAGGCATGCGGAAAAGGAGGATGGAAGGAGCAAAAGGGAGGAAGGCGGGCAATGATGAGCAGGAGGGGGAGGAGGATGAGGAGGAGGGGGAGCCGGAGGAGGAGGATAACAAGTAGCATGCGTATGCAAATATATAGGTGGCGAAGAAAGGCACGACGACGATGACGAGCAATACGACGACGACCACGACCGACGACGACGACGACGACGACGACGACGACGACGACGACGACGACGAGAGTCAACCACCAACATCCTTCGCTCTGAGAGCGTCGCGTATTGGAAGCCTCTTGGGGCCATCGCGGGGCACTCTGAGGCCCATGTTGCAAGCCTCTGGAGCCCTCATGATGCGCTCTTGGGGTCCCTCTTGGGCTCTTGGGGCGCTCTTGGGGCCCTCTTGGAAGCCTTGGGTGCCCTCTTTGGGCTATCCTGGAGGCCTCTGGGGCCCTCCTGGTGCTCTCTTGGGGCCCTCTTTGGGCGCTCTTGGGGCCCTCTTGAGGCCATATTTGATGCGTTGAAGGCCTTCTTGGGGCAATCGATCATATAAGGAGGGGGGTCCTGAAGTCACCCCCCCCCCCCGTCGGGACCCGAAAATGTGCCTCTTGGGGTCCTCTTGGGCCGCTCTTGGGGCGGTCTTGAGCGCTCTTGGGGCGGTATTGGGGCCCTCCTGGGCCCCTCTTGGGGCCCTCTTGGGCCATCATGGAGCCATCTTGAGGCCTCAGGGGCCCATCGAACGCGAAAAGGCGATGATGCAGAAAACTGTGAAAAAAACACAAGGGATTTCAAAGATTTTGGCCTCTTGATGGGTTCCTTGGAGGGCTCGACAGGCACTTGGAGCCGTCCTGGGGCGGTCTCGAGAGCTCTTGGATGCATGTTGAAAGCTATCTTGAACCATCTTGGGCTATCTTGCAAGATATTGGAGACCATCTGGGGCTCTTGGAGGCCCTCTTGCAGCCATATTGGGCCATCTTGGGCGCTCCAATTCCTCGCGAAACCCTCCCTCCAGGTCCAGGGTAGGGGGTAGGGGGAGGGGAAGCCCCCTCCCCGAAGGGGAAGGAGAGGGTTTAGCAGAACGAGCTCGTTAGACCACTCACGCCCTAAAGAGCTGGTGGGATTTACTCGGGCTGTCCCAAGGCCTTCTTTGCATGTTCAGCATGTTCGCTGCCATGTTCAACCGTCGCAGTGCCGTGTTGGAGCCCTCTTGGCGCGTATTGAGCCGCGGGAAACCCGAATAAGTTGCAATGGCTGAAATCTTCGGAGCGTGCATGCTGTTTTCCTGATCGGGCATTGAGGTTCCCTGGGGGGCCCCCGGGGCCGTCATGGGGACAGAGCCTCGGAGAAAGGGAGGCCGTGCACGCGCCGGGGCGCTGATAGAGAGGGGGGGGTTCTTGGAAGATCACATAAGCTCATCCAGACAGCACAAGGCATTCGAGCACGCCTCAAAATGCCAAGACGCGCAATGGCGGGTAAGTTCTTCTTCATGGAGAATTCAAGTTGCGCGATCCGCAAGTATTTACAGCCTTCGGCACATGCCGCCGCAGTGCCTGGGTTTGGGTCACAATCCACAAGGGCGCATTCTTGGGGCCACTTGAGCGCTTCTTGGGGCACCTCCTGGAGCTGCCCGAGCCCCTTTTGGGCAATCTCTGGGGACGTGTTGGGGGCTCCGCGAAACCTCATGGGAGCTGTTTGGCGCCGAGAGTTCCCAATGTCACTTCGGGTCCCACGTTTTTCCCCTTGTTGCACCCGCAGCGGAGACTCGCCTGGGAGATTCGAGGATATGGGGTCCGAGCCCTTTGGGAATCCTTGAGCATGAGCACTGAGGACTACATGGAGACTTCATGGGACTGAATACTGAGAACTACATCGTGCCTCGGGGTACGGTGGCGGTTCGAAACGACGGCCGCAAGCAACTCTTGCCAAGCGTGAGTTGGGCCGTGTTGGTAGAGCGCTACGCCTGCCCACAGAAGGAGCAGGAGTACAAGCGCGTGCTCCAGATCATCGCCGCTTTAGCAGCGAAGCCAGAAACCGTAGTCGTCATCATCAGCACCATCCCCATCGCCATCGTCGTCGTCATCGTCATCGTCGTCGTGGTGCACCCCCCGACCCCTCGAGCACCAAGGCTCCCTGGCCTTCGGGAGCCCCCCTCGTCGCCGCGGCCGGACGCGGCGACAGAGACGGGTGTCTTTTGACTCTGGGAAAAATCCGGGGACCCCTTTTGGACGTTTCTGGGTCGGGGGGTGCACGACGACGCAGGCGAGGACGCCGTCGCCGCCGCCGCCGCCGTCGTCGTCGTCGTCGTCGTCTTCGCCGCCGTCGTCGTGGCGCGCCCCCCGACCCTTCGACCACCGAGGCTTTCTGGCCTTCGTGGGCCCCCCTCGTCGCCGCGGCCGGACGCGGTGACAGGGGCTGGTGCTGCTTGGCCCTGGGAAGCGTCCCGAAACCCGTTTGGGGCGATTTTTGGGTCGGGAGGGAACGACGACGACGACGGCAACGACGCCGTCGCCGCCGCCGCCGCCGCCGCCGCCGCCGCCGTCGTCGTCGTCGTCGTCGTCGTCGTCGTCGTCGTCGTCGTCGTCGTCGTCGTCGTCGTGGTGCACCCCCCGACCCCTCGAGCACCGAGGCTTTGTAGCCTTCGGGGGCCCCCCTCGTCGCCGCGGCCGGACGCGGCGACAGAAGCTGGTGCCTTTTGACCCTGGGAAGGGTCCGGAGCCTTGTTCGGGACGGATCTTGGGTCGGGGGGTGCACGACGACGACGACGGCGACGACGCCGTCGCAGCCGCCGCCGCCGCCGCCGCCGCCGCCGCCGCCGCCACCGCCGCCGCCGCCGCCCGCCGTCGTCGTCGTCGTCGTCGTCGTCGTCGTCGTCGTCGTCGTCGTCGTCGTCGTCGTCGTCGTCGTCGTCGTGGTACACACCCCCGACCCTTCGAGCACCGAGGCTTTCTGGCCTTCCTGGGCCCCCCTCGTCGCCGCGGCCGGACGCGGTGACAGAGGCTGGTGCTTTTTGACCTTGAGAAGAGTCCTGGGGCCCGATTGGGACGGATTCTGGGTCGGGTGGGCGCACGACGACGACGGCGACGACGCCGTCGCCGCCGCCGCCGCCGCCGCCGCCGCCGCCGTCGTCGTCGTCGTCGTCGTCGTCATCGTCGTCGTCGTCGTCGTCGTCGTCGTCGTGGTGCACCCCCCGACCCCTCGAGCACCGAGGCTTTGTGGCCTTCGGGGCCCCCCTCGTCGCCACGGCCGGACGCGGCGACAGAGGCTGGTGCGTTTTGATCCTGGGAAGAGTCCGGGGACCCGTTCGGAACTGATTTGGGTCGGGGGGTGCACGTCGACGACGACGGCGACGACGCCGTCGCCACCGCCGCCGCCGCCGCCGCCGCCGTCGTCGTCGTCGTCGTCGTCGTCGTCGTCGTGGTGCGCCCCACGACCCCGCGAGCACCGAGGCTTTCTGGCCTTCGGGGGCCCCCCGCGTCGCCGCGGCCGGACGCGGCGACAGAAGCTGGTGCCTTTTGACCCTGGGAGAGGTCCGAGGACCCGTTTTGGACGGGTTCGAAGTCGAGGGGTGCGCCACGACGGCGACGATGACGACGGCGGCGAAGACGGCGACGAGAGCGGCGGCGGCGGCGGCGGCGGCGGCGGCGGCGTCGTCGTCGTCGTCGTCGTCGTCGTCGTCGTCGTCGTCGTCGTCGTCGTCGTCGTCGTCGTCGTCGTCGTCGTCCGTCGTCCGTCGTCCGTCGCCGTCGCCGCCGTCGCCGTCGCCGTCGTCGTCGTCGTCGCCGTCGTCGTCGACGTCGTCCTCCTCCTCATCCTCGTCCTCGTCCCCGTTTTGGCTGGCCCGCCTGCGGTTCGGCCCGGCTCGGCCGGCAGAGGAGAGGAGGAGGATGAGGAGGATGAGGAGGAGGAGGAGGAGGAGGAGGAGGAGGAGGAGGAGGAGGAGGAGGAGGAGGAGGAGGAGGAGGAGGAGGAGGAGCTTGTTAGAATTCGATTGGCTTATGGGTACCAACGCCCAAGGGGGGACCGGGTATCAAGCGCCGGTGGCTGGCGAGCCCCACCATGAGATTAGGGGGGAAGAACCCCAGCATCGTCCATGAGGCTTCGTCGAGGCAGAACCGGCATCCTGGGTGACCGATTCGATTGCCACGCAAATGAATGTTCGATGGCCCGGCAAATCAGACCCACTACGAAGGTGTTCCTTGCCCCCCCAGTCCCGAGAAGGGACAGCGCATCATTGAGGGGACGAATGGGATGAGGACGCTGGGGTGTCTTCCGACTCCTGGCTACCCCCTCATATCCTTGCCTCACCGTGGCAATCCGTCCAATTAGAGCGCCTCACGGCGGCTTACCGCAATCGCGCGCCCTTGATTCTGAAAAGAGGAGGAGGTGGAGGAGGACACGGAGGAGGAGGAGGAGGACGACGACAACGACGCAGAGGAGGAGGAGGAGGAGGAGGAGGAGGCCCGTTCCTCGTGAGACATCCTCGGAAGTCTGGGCTCCAACGCGCCACGACAAGTGATTATTAGCGCTCTCGCCTGGGACATCTTCACCACACCGGCGCATCCCGCTTAAAGCATCCGCAGCATTCTGGGATCCGATATTCTTTGAGTTGAAGTAATCTGGCCACCATCGCCTGAGCCATCCTCGCACTTGCTTCCCGCCGAAATTTGCCCCGCCAGATTTTGCCTCCCGCGCGGCTGCCGCCATCGCCATCATTATCATCAGCATGACCTTCCTCATCCTCATCCTGAGACATCCTCGCAACGCTGACCTCTGATATTCTTCCCTGCTCCAAATTGTCCTGGCCAGTTCCGCCTACACAAAAACTCGCAGCGTTGACCTGGGATGTGCCTTGCCTTCACGTAGTCTGACCCCCGATCTTCCCCGAGATGCGGTGTTCAGGCCACTTGCGCCTGAGACGCCCTCGCACCTCTCTCTGACTTCGGAGGTGCCCTGCCCCATGGCGGTCCGGCCACTGTCGCCGTCGCCGTCGCCGTCGTCGTCGTGGCGGGGAACTGACAACCAACCGATAACCCGATAAACCGATAAACCGATATGCGGCGCAAGGATCGCCTCCACAGGTTCCCCCCCAGCGGTCTCAGACCAGCCAATCAACCGATAAACCGATCAACCGATAAACCGATCAACCGATAAACCGACGAAGAGAGGGGGGCGCGCCAGCAATCGCCTCTATGTTCGCATACAGAGTTTATCGGTTTTTCGGTTGAGCGACCGATCCACCGATAAACCGATCAAATTATATCGGTTTTTCGGTTGATCGGTTTGCAAACCGTTCAACCGATTAGTTTTTATCGGTTTATCGGTTTATCGGTCGGATGGATTTCCGGAAGCCGTTGCCGCTGCACTCAAAATTGATGTTTTGCCCGTGTGTACTCTGAGACCGTACTTGCGCGCCTCAGTTTCGAATTGATGCCACCAACAATACAGCATCGGCAAACCTGAGATTGGTGAGGGGGTCGTCAGTGCTGTCTATGACCATGCCGTAGTATGGTCCGAATCGCTTATGGTTCAGGCCAGCCCATCGCACCTTCAGCTTCATGAAGACGGCCTCCATGACGACGACGAAGGCGGCCGCAAGAAGAGTCTAAAAGTGGGAACGCAAACCAAGAATTCGAGGCTTCTGCCCCAACAGGCCTCCAGCGGGCCCGCTTGCCTTCCCGAGTAGCTACCACCCAGACTGCTGCGCTGGCACGGTGGCGGAACTGCCGGAGGCAGTTGCACATTAAAGAACAAGAACATCACCAGATCGTACCATATCACACTTCGCCCGACTCTAGACCACGCCAGGAGATGCCATTGAGCGTCATACTATGCAAATAGTGAGGGAGACACCCGTCGTTGCACGGGCTTCTGGGATACGCGAAGCATGTTGACTTGACTTGAACGGAGGGGTGGAACCGCCAGCGAGTCCCTGAAGAATCCCAGAAACCACACGAGCCGGAAGTCACCGCCACGCTTTCATTCCGATTCCAGCCGCGCTCAAGCGGGCGGCCAAGAGGGGGGACGAAGGAAAGAACGCAACGCAACCCCATGAATTTCAGGCAACGCCTTGCCAGGGGCAACGGGACCCAGACTTCCCGCGGAATGATGTGCCGGAGGAAGGCCAATCGAACAAACACTGCTCTGTCTCCTGGGCCACATCGGCTCAAAACCACACCCCAGACCCGACTCCCTGGATCCATACAGCTACGTTTTTAGAAGCGGGCCCCGCCGCGGCGAAGAGAAGCGTCCAGAGTCCCCAGAAAGGACGAAACACCGCTAGGGAGGGCCGCCGTTGTCTGGACTGGCCCTCCCCGAGTTTGTTCAGTCTGAGGGCCCAAGACCTCCCGACCTCTTCCCTGGGGCTGGCTGATGAGTCCCAGACGGCTGCGTACTCGTGGCCACCGGGGCCCAAAAACGGGCCCCCCGACGCCGACACGTTGGCGGAACCCCCACTCCTCCTCCTCCCTCCTCTCCTCTCCTCCCTCCTCCTCCTCCTCCTCCTCCTCCTCCTCCTCCTCCTCCTCCTCCTCCTCCTCCTCCTCCTCCTCCTCCTCCTCTTGCTCTTCTTCCCCCTCCTCCTTCTCCTCCATCCTCCCTCCGTGCCCATCCTCCTCTTCCAATCTCTCTCTCCCTCCTCTCACCTCCCCCTCCCTCCGCGCCCCTCCGCAAGAGCGTGCAGCAGCCACCGAGCCTTTGCACAGGGCAGATTGACACGACTGTGGAAGGGCCAGACCACGACCACGGGGAGGCCTCAGCTGACTCAGGGGAAGGGTCCCTAGGCTTTGACACGTCCATCCTTTCACGGTAGAGGTAATGCCTGGGGAATCCTGTTTGTCCTGTTCATCCTCCCTCCTTCACCTCCTCCGTGGCCCTCCCCAGTGCCCCGCCTTCTCCGCACCCCTCTCTTCCCTCCTTCCCGCCGCGCGCTCCGCTCCTCCTCGTTCCTGTCCTCCACGTCCAGGAAAGTTCCCTTCACCTTGATGACGGGCCCGCTGCCTGCGCACCGCGGGGGGGGAGGGCAGCAGAGCGCCGCTTGCCCCCCCGGTACTACTACTACTACTACTACTACTACTACTACTACTACTACTACTACTACTACTACTACTACTACTACTACTACTACTACTACTACTACTACTCCAGTTACTATTATTATCACTTTCTTCTTCTTCGTCTTCTTTTTCTTCTTCCTTCTCCTCCTCCTCCTCGTCCTCCTCGTCCTCCCCCTCCTCATCCTCCTCCGACCCGTCCGCGCTGGCGCCGGCGCTTCTCCTCCCGAGGCCCCTCGGTCTCCTCCTTCTCGTGCTCCTGGTCCTGTTCCAGCTCCTCCTCGTCCTCCTTCTGCTGTTCCTCCTCCTCCTCTTCTTCCTCCTCTTCCTCCTCCTCCTCCTCCTTCCTCTCTTCTTCCTCCTCGCGCAGAAACCTCGCGCCACTCCTTGTCCTCCTCCTCCTCCTCCGCCTCCTCCTGTTGCTCCTCCTCCTCCTCCCGCGCTACCACCTGAGGCGCACCCGAAGTTCACTTCGACACCTCTTCAAAATGGGAGACCCTGACGAAGCGACTGCCCCCCGACCCCAAGGAAAACCCACCCTCGTTGGGGCCGCCGCTCCTGGATAGGCTTACCTGTCTATCAGGTCTTTCAAGGCGGCCTGAACCTAGTCAGAAGAGTCCGATGCTCGCCCAACTGCCTGAGCGTGTGAGGGTGACAGTGGCTGCTCTTCCTCTTCGAGGCGCAACTGCTCTCTCACATGACTTGGTGCCAACCCCTGAACCTGCGCAACTCCTTCCGCAACGACAGAATGACGAAAGACTGGATCAGGTTGCTGCCGGCCCATTGGGGTGGCTGTGTTTGAAAACGAATGGAACCACGCAAGGCCCCCATGAGCCAACTTCGAGTGGGGTTCGCGGCTGCCCCACCTCGTCCCACATGGCTAAGGGTCACACTGCCCTCGGCGGGGGCGAACCCCAGGTCTACTTCACTCTGGGTCTCAGCAGCTTCTAGCATAACGACCGACTCGACAACTGGATCGTGCTGCTGCTGGCCCAATGTGTCTGTGACCTGCACAGCACCTCCTGGCCCCGAGCTTGAAACGAACGCGGCTGCTAGCGAGGCCTCCATGCACCGACTTCGAGTGGGGCTCTCTGCCGTCCCACCTCGTCCCACATGGCTGGGGGTCACACTGTCCTCGCCGGGGGCGAACATCAGGCCTGCTACACTCTGGGCCTCAGCAGCTACTTCCACAACGACAAACGACTGGACGACTGGATCAGGTTGCTGCTGGGCCCCTGGGGAATTCAAGGGGGTCCCCCTCAATCGAAAGGAAACGAGCAGACTCCTCCTCCTCTTCCTCCGTCTCCTCCTCCCTCTCCTCCCCCTCCTCCTCCTCCTCCTCCTCCTCCTCCTCCTCCTCCTCATACTGCTCGAACTCAACCACTCGACTGCTAAAGAGCTGTGGCGGGGGAGTCTGCGATCCGACAGCGAACCTGGTCACGCTCGAAACCTCAACGACAGGCTCTGGCTGCTGGGTCGCCTCGACTCCGCGCGGTACATTCTTGGCCATTGGGGCAAGCGTGCGACGCCAGCAAGGGAGTTGGCGCCAAGACTAGAGCCAGCCGGAGGAGGGGGAGGGTGTTATTGGGCCACCGTTCTAGACCTTTTGGAGGGTTCCCTTGGTTTATTGTTTTGAGCGTAGCCTTGCCGTCCTTGGAACACCGTCGGCCACAGGATTTGGCCAGCGTGACAAAGCGACACACGCCTTCTGCTCCGCACAGGCGGCAAAACCACAGTCCTCGGTAGTTCTCGACCCGATGAGAGACGTCGGTCTGGAACGGACGCCCCAGACACTGCGAGGCCGAGAGCTCTTCAAGGTCACGTTTGCGTACATGTTGCTGGCAAACTTTGCACTTCCAGCCCTTAGGGTTCAAAACCAGCCTATGGGAGGAGCTCCTTAATAAGCTTGGCTGCTGCTGGTCTCTCGCATTAGCTTCGGCGGCAACCGTTGCATGCAAATATCATTTGGACCCGCCAGGCAAATTTCTCGGCCTCCTCTAACCACCTCCCCCTCCTCCTCCTCCTCCTCCTCCTCCTCCTCCTCTGCCACCCGCGGTCATGGCGGACCCGACGGCTTTACGAGGACCTCCCGCAACAATGGGTCCCGATCCACCACATCACCTTAGGCCAGCCTCCTGTTGAAGCCGGCCCAAGAGAACAGGCTCGAGCAGTGCCAGGGAGAGACCCTAAAAAGCGGGAGGGGAGGGAGGACGAAGGAGCAGCGGGAAGCACAACATCGCCGTTTAGGGTGCGTGGCGCGCGCCAACTCGTGCCAGGGAGGAGGGAAGGGACTGAGGAGGGAGCCAGGAGAACCGGATGGCCGTGTGCGCGGGGGCGCGAGGGCGCGGCCGTGGTGTGAGCCACTGGACCACACCGTTAGGCGCGCGCGCGGAGCGGGGGAGCCGAAAGGGGGGAGAGCGGAAGGAGAGGGGAGAGGCGCGTCCTCCTCCTCCTCCTCCTCCTCTTCCTCCTCCTCCTCTTCCTCCTCCATTATCACGCCTGCGTCTCCTGTCTTCCTCCTCAGCCTCCTCATCTTCCTCCTCCTTTTCCTCCTCCTCCTCCTCCTCATCATCATCATCATCATCAACATCCCGCCTCCACCCCTGTCCTTCTCCTCCTCCTCATTATCCTTCTCATCACTATCACCGTCTTACCCCTCCTGACCATCAAGATGATCATTAGAAGCAACACCATCATGACCATCGTCACCAGTATCATCATCATCATCATCATCATCATCAGCATCATCATCATCATCATCATCATCGTCATCATCATCATCATCATCACCATCATTACCATCATCACCATCATGAGCAAGAGCTGCTACACCGTCAACTTCATCAGCATCACCATTGTCATTTTCATCGTCATCGTCATCACCATCATAATCATCACTATACGGCAAATAACAAACACAGCCACCATCATCACCATCACCATCACCATCGTCATCGTCATCGCCAACATCAGCACCACCATTCTCATCCACATAACCGCCACAACCATCATCTGCAGAACCATGACGATGACAACCACCACCACGACCACCACCATCAGCAGCATCATCCTCAGCATCATCATCCACACCATCATCATTCTCATCACCCCAGCAACATCATCATCAGCATCATCATCAATATTCATCATCATCGGCAGCATCATCAGCATCATGATTCGCATCATCATCATCATCAGCAGCATCATCATCATAATCAGAATCATGATCATTATCATCATCATCATAATCATCATCATCATCATCATCGTCATCATCATCATCATCATTAGTAGCATCATCATCATCGTCATCATTATCGTCATCATCATCGACATCGTCAGCATAGTCATCGTCATTATCATGATCATCATCAGAAGCATCATCAGCGTTGGCAGCATCGTTGTTATTATAATCATAAGCAGCATCATCTTCAACAACATCGTCATCACCATAATCGTCATCATCGTAGTCATCACGATCGTCGTCATCGTCGCCGTCACCATCGTCATCAGAATCATCACCATCATCGTCACCGTCATCGTCATCGTCATCACCATCATCATCATCATCCTCATCATCATCTGCATCATAATTATCATCATCAGCATGATCACAATCACCATCACCATCACCATCATCAGCATCAACATCATCGCCACCATCACCGTCACCATCACCATCCGCATCAGCATCAGCATCATCACCATCGTCGTCATCATCATAAGCATCATCAATACCATCATCATGAACATCATCTTCATCAGCATCGTCATAATCATCATGAGCATCATCATCATCAACATGATCATCATCAGTACCATCATCATCATCATCATCATCATCATCATCATCATCATCATCATCATCATCATCATCATCATCATCGTAATCAACATCGTCATCTTAATCAGCATCACTATCTCATAGTCCTCGTCCTCGACCTCGTCCTCTCTCCTCCTCCTCCTCGTCGTCGTCGTCGCCGTCATCGCCATTGCCATTATCATCAGCATCACCACCATCACAGCCATCATCATCGTCATCGTCATCGTCGTCATCAGTAGCATCATTGCCCCTCCTCCTCCAACTCTTCCTACAATTACTCATCCACCCCATACAATCTCTCCAAAAATCCGCCGATCCGGCGTGTGAGTTTCAAGGAGTCTCAGCTACAGCCTCGAGGCTGAGCTTCAGCCTCTGGGGGGGTCGCCGGGGTGGCTCTGCCGGGGAAGGGGGGGTGGGGGGGGGGGGGGGGGTGCGAGTTTCCGGCGAACCCCGGGGCCGCTCCGGGGGAGTGGAAGATAGGGGGGGGGGGGGCGCCATGCTCCGCTTTTTCCGGCGCTTTGGAGGAGGGGGGGGGCCCAAGAGACCCCCAAGGGGTTCCAAGAGGGCCCCGAGTCGCCGAAAAATCGCTCCAAGACGCCCGAGATGGCCTCCAGACGGCCCAAGGTGTCTCCAAGACGCCCCAAGAAGCTTCCAAGAGGCCTCCCAAGAGGGCCCCAAGAGGCCAGAATCGTTGATTTTCATTGGTTTTCTCAGGGTTTTTAGCGTTCTTGCCTTTTCGGGCGTCCGACGCTCGAAGACGGCCCAAGAGGCCCCCAAGTCCGTCCCAAGACGGCCCACGATGCTTCCAACACGGCCCAAGAGAGCCCCAAGACGGCCCAAGAGGGCCCCAAGACGGCCCAAGAGGGCCTCTGGACAGCCCAAGAAGGCCCCAAGAGAGCCCCAAGAGGGGCCCAAGAGGGGGACCACGAACCGAAAGAACCGAGCTTTCCGCCCCAAGAGGCCCCCAGGAGGCCCCAAGAGACCCCCAAGGGGCCCCAAGAAGCCCACAAGAGGCCCAAAAGAGGTTCCAAGAGGCCCCAAAACAGCTCCCCAGAGGCCTCCAGACTGCCTCCGGCAGGCCCCCGGTTTCTTCCGCGGCACCGCCCAGGGCGCCACCGGCAGGATGTCCTCCGTCTCATCGTTTTCCTTCAAGTTATCGCCTCTTCCTCATTCTCCTCCTCCTCCTCTGCGACCTCACTCCTATCCCTCAACGATCGCGTCACCGAGTGCCTCTTCTTTGAAACATCCTCGCTCTTCAAACGCACATCCATACACACATGCATACATACCTACATTTAAACACATTTGCATACATAGAAAAACAATCTTCCAGACATACATACTTACATTCACACACATACACACATATTATCATACACACATACAAACATACATACAAACTAAATACATACATACGCGCACAAGCATACATACATACATACGTACCTACACACAGGCACACATGATCAATGCATGCATACATGCATGCACGCGTACATACACACACATATATCGTGAAACTCACCGCGTGCTCGAAACTTGAGAGAGACCGCGGGAAGTCGAGAGAAGCCGCGGAACGAGGCCTCTACTACTACTACCACTACTACCACAACCACTACTACTACTACTACTACCACTACTACTACTACTACTACTACTACTACTGCTACTACTACTACTACTACTACTACTACTAATACTACTACTAGTACTACAGGAGCGTTTCCCAACTAGTATGTGTGTGTGGGTGATGCTGTGTGCGCATGTCTGCGGCGCAGGTTAAGTGGTGTGACTGTGTGTGTGCGTTTGAGTGTGCGCCCATAATTTCTGCGTCTGGAGAATAACCCCGAGCGACCCGGATCGGCGGCACTGGCCGAAGGCCACTACAATATCCCCTCCAATTTTCAGTCCTCCTCCACAAACGTCGAATCCGCGTCGAAATTCGCGTCGAATCCCCGCCGACTCCTCCTCGAGTCCGCGCCGAACCCGCGCCGGATGCAAGAGAAGACGGCAACTCGCAGGGCAGGCAAAATCTCCAGGGTTCCCCGAAGGTGTAACGGCGGCCAAACGAAGGAATAGACCCCTCTGGACCCCGGACCCCCTCCCCGGGGACCCTCCTGCCCCGCCATTCGAGCCGGATCCAGCCGTTGGGTTGGGACTCTGCTTCGTACAGGGCTCGACCTGAACAGAGTTTTCCGTTCTCGTTTCATTTGCGTTCCCTCGCTGTCTTCGCACCGTCCTGGCTGCAAAGCTGGATCAGAGCGAAAACGGCCCACGAAATCGCCGAACCACCGTTTGGGTCGAGCCGTGGCTTCGTGAGGCCCTGCGACGAGGAGCCTCCTCGAGGCCCACAACAATGAGAAAACGTAATGAACACAAACTTTGAGCGTTCGGCGCGGACTTCTTGGATCTGCGCTGACCCCCCCCTCCCTGGCGCGCGGAGCGCGCCAGGGGCGGCGCCGGAGGCGCCGCCAGGGGTCCCAGTGCGGATCCAAGAAGTCCGCGCGGAGCGCCAGAAGTTTACGCTTGTGCCACTCTCCCTTCTTCGACTCGTGAGGCCCTGCGACAAGGAGCCTCCCCAGACAAGCGCGCTTCCTTGCTTGCGCCTCATCACTTGCGCAGTAACTGCTCGCAAATGGCCCGGATCCGCCGCGGGGGATCTATGACAAATTACATCGAGGCAAACATAGTTTTTTTTTGTCGGAAGGATTGCGAGTACGGCAGGTTCGTGTCGTGCCGACTTCGGCGTTGGTATTTGACGCCGCGGGGATCGTTCAACCTTGAACGATCGGCCGTTTCCGAAACGTCCAAATCGTTCCACATCGACCGATTCTGGGTCGCCCGCGGCGTTCAACGTTGAACGCCGCTGGCGGGGTCGCCGCCGGTCGACACGACACGAACCTACCGTAGGCATTCTGCAAGTCGTGGAACGCGCCTGGTGCCTCCCCGCAGGCCCGCGGCGAGGACGGCGCCAGGGGCGGACCGCCGACGCCCCTGCGCCGATGCCGAGAGGGGGCAGCAGGAGGACAAAAAAGGGCAGCGGTGGCGCGTGGCCGTGGGGGCATTCCGCCCGCGTGCTGCACTCACTCGAGAGTCCGCGAAGAGCTCCAAGTGCCGCTCCTTGCATTCCCTCCTTGCATTTTCCAGTGGCACGTGGCCGAGGGGGCATCCCTCCGCGTGCTGCACTCACTCGAGAGTCCTGCGAAGGACTCCAAGTGCCGCTCTTTTTGCATTCGGCGGCACCCGCCCGCAGAACGAGAAAATCTTCGCGGATCTGCGAAGATTATTCCACGTACTCTTCACTGCACCCAGCAGACATTGCAATTCCGTGGTAGATCGCGTATGCACGGCCAGACCTGGGACAAACATCCTTCAAGAACATGAGACCCTGCAACGGCCAGAACGGAGACCTCACCACGGTGGATGACTGCGAGAGAGACGTCAAGGTCTGCATCCGAGGAACTCGACGAGACGAACGATCTGTGCGCGGAACCAGGCTGGCAAGGGCACGGGCAAGGACAAGGGTAAGGGCCCGGGCCCGACGGGGAAAGGCAGGCGGCGCGCCCAACACCCCGAACCATAAGATCACTCGAGCGGACCCTCCCGCAGGATGCTGCACAGAAGCGTCCAGCAGACGCGAAGAACATCAGGGCACCCGTCCCGAACCGACCTCGATCTCACACCTCGGACCGACTGCGCTGCGAGGTCATGGGATAAGGAAGAATGACAAAAATCCGCCGATGCCTTGGGGTCATCGGCGCGTGACGCCCCCAGAGGCCCCCAAGCTGCGCCCCAAGAGGGCCCCCTAGAAGCACAAATCGCCCCATTCCCTGAAGGAAGCGTATGACTTTAGCACCTTCGCCTCTTTGGCTTTCACAACGTCCAACACGGCCCAGGAGGCCTCCAAGATCGCCCCAAGACGGCCCAGGAAGCCCCCGAGAGGGCTCCAAGGCCCTTACCCCAAATCCCTTATCAATCGACCCCCCCCTTAAAAAACCGGGCCCCCTCCAAATGCGACCTAATGTTCCCGACCCCCCTCTTCGACGGGGGGCCTTCATAAACCGGACCCCCCCTGAGCTCCAATCCAAAGAAAGCCCCCCCCGACAAATCGGACCCCCCAGTTAAAAAAAAGGCGCCTCGAACAACTGGACCTGGGGGACGATTAACTCGGGGGCGGCAAAGAGGGGGGTGTCCAAGATGGGGGGGTGCAAATCATGACCGGCGGCATGTGCGCGGCCCAGCGGGGGGGCCAGGGACGTAATGAAACAAGAAGAGGCGCCATGAAATCTGGGAAATATCATGGACCCCGCCATGATATCCACCCCCCCCTAGTCATCACCCCCCTCTTTTCCGTCCCCGATTAACAAAGGATTTGGAGCACCGAGCCCCGGGACCGTAACAGCAACTGCTCGGGGTGAGACACCGGTGCCTCGGGGACGGTGCCCAGGCCTCTGGGGGCCGACGCTGCGAGAAAAAAAAAAACGCGACGTCGGGGTCTGATCCTCCTCCTCCTCCTCCTCTTCCTCTTCCTCCTCCTCCTCCTCCTCCTCCTCCTCCTCCTCCTACTCCTCCTCCCTCCTCCTCCTCCTCCTCCTCCTCCTCCTCCTCCTCCTGCTCCTCCTCCTCCTCCTCTGATCCTTCTCCATGCTGCAGGGGTCTGACCTGGGTCAATCCAGACCCGGGTCAGTCAGGCCTCGCAGAATCCTGCAAGATCCTGCAGGATCCTGCGCCCAAGCCCAGGTCAGCGCGAAGGAACCTGCAGAATCCTGTAGGCTCATGCACCCAAACCCGGGTCAGTGCGACCCTGACCCTGCAGGATCCTGCAAAATCCGGCGCTCTGAGTGACCCCCGTTTGCATTGACCACCGTCTCTTGAGCCCCGACAGTGTCTGGAAGCCGGTGGAACACCAAGCGAGGCTTGGCCATGGACATCACCGTCGCCCTCATCGGATGAGGAATCCTCCAGGGTATGACGCCTCCTTGGCACAATTCTGACCGAAGGCCCCCACCGTGCTGAAGAAACGCCGGATCTTCGACAAAAGACCATCGCCGCCGGACTCCCGACGGCGGCGCGCGCCACTGACTCTCCTTTCTCCCTCCCGAGGCTCCCAGGAGGCCAACCTCCTAGGGCGGCGGAATCTATACATATCCACTGCTCACTGGCCAGGCAGGATGGGCCTGGCCAGGGAGCAGTGGACCCTGAGATCCGCCGTCGCGAAAAAACTGCAGCGTCGCACGAACAATCACGGCATATCTTTCTGCACCACTTCTCGAGCTGGATCGATCTGTGAGGGTCCTGCGGCCCGAAAATGGAGCGGAGTCGCCTGCTTTGAAAAAACTGCATCGCCTGGATATCAGGGGATATGCTTAGGTCGGGCGTGTCCACCTACAGGCGGATTTTGGACAAAAAATAAGAGATCCCCCAAACATACCCCAACAAAAATTCCAAAATGGTCCAACAATCGTCCCCAGACTATGTTTGGACTATTCTTGAATATCCCTCCTGAGGAAGGTCAGGCCCGACTTAAGGATATGCAGTCGGAGGTCTGCTAACCCGGGTCAATCAGACCCGGGTCAGCAGGAAACCAAAAAACTGCAATGCAGAAACAAAAACTGCAACGCAGGACTTCGCAAACCCGGGTCCAGCCAATATGCGCGGCCGCCGCGGCCACGAGCGGCCCGCTAACCCAGGTCAGCCAGAGGGGGTCTTCGCAGGATCCTGCAGGATCCAGTGCCCTGGCTGACCCCCGCTTGCATTGACCCCCGTCCCTCAAGCTTAGGTCGGGCCTGTCCCCCTACAGGGGGGACTTTGGGCGAAAAACTAACACGACACAAAAAAATCAAAAAATGCGGAAAATAGTCCAGAAATAATCCCCGAATTACTTTTTTACCATCCTGGATCATCCCTCCTGTAGAGGCGCAGGCCCGATTCCACCTGCAACTCCGACGCAGTCCTGCGCTTCCGCCGCCCGGCCTCCGGGGCACCCCCGCCCCTCGCGCGAGCGCCGCGCCCGCCCCCCCGCGAAGGGCGCGGGGGCAGGCGAGGCCGCGCCTCGCCCGCCCCCGCGCCGCCCGCCGGGAGGACCACCCCAGCCCAGGCCGAAGACCCGAATCTGGGGTCGGGGAGGGTACGGTAGGTTTGCGTCGCTCCAGATGTGCTTTTCCGATGCTCCCCGACACAACCCCCCCCCGCACTGGAAATGGATGGCATGTTGAAAAGCCTTCCTGCGGGCTGGGCTGGGGTGGTCTGGTGGGTGGTGAGACGAGGGGTGGGCCCGCGAGGCAGGCCGCGAGAGGCGCGCCACGCGGCGCGCCATGCTCCGCGCGCCCCCGCGCGGGCCGTCTCCGGCGAGCGTCGGGTCTGACGCCCTCTGGCGCCGTCGCGACTGGACATCTCCTCCTTCTTCCTCCCGCTCCCCCAGATGCCTCCCCTCCTCCTACCCCTCGACCCCCCGCCTCTGCACCTTCCCCTTTCATACAGCTTCTCTCCCTCCCCATTCCCGCACGAAGACCTGCGTCTCATGGAACACGGCCCCATCATGTGTTATCACGCCTCACCCAACACATCGAAAGGACTCGCACTGCCAACACGACAGCGCACAGCGCTCAGCAAGCCTGATGACCGTGGTTCCTCTCGAACTGTGCCGTCAAGGATTAACAAGGGATATGTCGACCCCTATCCCAGGCTTCGTGGGGTTTCCGAATGGACCAGAAATTTGGGGCCCAACCCTGGGATATACGATGGGGGGGTGCCCATCCTCGATAGGGGTGCGTCCGAATAGCCCCCTTGGGGTGTATCCCAGGGTTTTTCAATTTTTCTGAAAGGCCAAACTTTTTGGGCGAAACTCGGGGATTCGGGGAGAAACATCGCCTGCGAAAGGATGTGTGCAACAGGAGGGGGGAGCAACGCGGAGGAGGACACGGGTCGGGAACAAGAGACCACGGCCCTGTGGGCGGGAGCCCCCTGGCCCAACCGGCCATTCGTTGAAGCCACACACAGCGGCAACCAGGAGGGGGCGGAGGCGAAGGAACTAAGAAAGAGACACGACAGAGGGAGGAAGGCAGCAAGCTGATGAAGTACAACCTCGCGCGTGCGAAGACCTCCACGGCCAGTGCCGACAAAAGTGCCCGCACTACTCCAAATCCCTTATTAATCGTCCCCGGGTCCGGTTTTAGGCGTCTTTTTTGTAACTGGGGGTCCAGTTTATTAGGGCGCTTTCTTTGGATTGGAGCATAAGGGGTCTGGTTTATCAAGGCGCCCCGTCGGAGAGAGGGTTCCAGAATATTAGCTCGCATTTGGAGGGTGTCCTGCTTTTAGGGGGGGTCGATTCGTAAGGGATTTGGGGCAGGATCCCGCGCGAGGCGAAAGCAGAGAAGCTCGTCCCACTCGAAGTCTTGGCCTCCTGGCCTCTCCGAAGGAGCGCGCCCTGGCAGAAGCCCGGAGGCGGGCACGGCCGCACGAGGACACCCCTGGAGGCCCACGAAGCACCACCACCACCACCACCACCACCACCACCACCACCACCATCATCAAAAACACCTGACGACCTCGTCGAACGATCCTCCCTGACTACATTTAGGTCGGGCGTGTCCTCCTACAGTGGGATTTTGGATTAAAAATGAAAAACAATTGAAAATATACAAAACATGCCCAAACAGACTCAACACATCGCGTCGAATGATCCTCCTTGACTGCCTACCAAACCACCTCAACCTAACCCGAAGACCCGAATCTCGGGTTTGGGGGGGTACGGATTCCACACGAGCTTTTTATCAATGTTCTCCGATCCCCCCCCCCTCTGGAAATGGAGGGCAAATCGGGGACTTCGGGTTGGGTTGGGGTGTTCTGGTGGGCAGTGACTCCCTGTCTCGCTCCGTGTGATCGCGGAGCCTTGGGTGGCCAAATGGTACTGCACGTCCTCGTCGTGAAACTCGTCGGAGGGTGTCAGCTGAAGCAGCAGCTGGACCGTGTTTCCCTGCTCGCGGCGGGGCGGGAAGGAGAAGGGGAAAGGGGATGCAGAAGGATGAGCCAAAGGAGGAGGTCGAAGATCGAGGATCGAGGCCTTTCGATACTGCTGTTAGGTCGGGCGTGTCCCCCTACAGGCGGATTTTGGAAGAAAAATGCACAACAAATTCACCAAACAATTGCTTCAACGTGCGAACAAATACTCTAAAAACATCGCCCGCTGACTAGTTGTTGACTACTGGTGACAATTCCGCCTGCAGAGGGACAGGCCCGACTTACTGCTGCTGGGCCTCTCCCGGACCTCCCCGAGACTGCCCCGGGGCTCCCGGAGACCTCCCAGGGGGCCCCGGGCCTCCGAGAGAACCTAAGGGGGGGCCCTCAGGAGCTCTGGAGACTGCTGGGGGCAAAGATGGAAGAGGAGGGAAAAGGTGAAGGGGCCCTGGGACACACAAATAAATAGACAAATCCAAGGATTCCCTATATTTTCCCATATTTTCTGGATGTTCGTCTCCCCCCCGATTTCCCATATTTCCTGGGAGTCGACGATGAATTGTGTCTGTGTGCTTTTTCCGAGGGTGCGCCTCTCCCCAAGGGGGGAGGGTTAAGACCCCCCCCCCCTTCCCCGATCCGTTGTCGGGAACCCCCCTCCCCCTCCCCCCCTTCCCCGATCCGTCGTCGGGGAACCCCCTTCCCCCCCTCTCCCCCCTTTCCCCGATTCGTCGTCGGGGACCCCTCACCCCTCCCCCCCTTTCAAAAGGGAGGGGGGGTCCGACCCCCCCCCCCCCCGTCCCCCCCTTTGGCCGCACCCCCCCCCTTTCGCCACGCCGCCCCCTGACTCCGGAACCCGACCCCCGCCACCCCTACCCTTAGTCCTCACCCTAACCCAAACGCCTAATCCGAACCCCAACCACTAACCCAACCCCAAAGAGTACTCACTAGTCATTACTCACTACCCGCTACTGACTACTCGCTATTCGCTACTCACTTCTCACTACCCCCTACTCACTACTCACGACTCACTACGCACTATCCACCACTCATTACCCACCACCCACTACTCGCTACTCACTACTCCCTACTCACTACTCACTACTCCCTCCTCCCTACTCACTACTCACTACTCACTCCTCACTACTCAATACTATTCACTAAGCACGACTCGCTACTCCCTACTCACTACTCACTAATCACTACTCATTACTCACTACCCACTATCCACTACGCACTACTCACTGCTCACTACTCCTTGCCCACAAATCACTACTCACTACCCACAACTCGCTACTCCCTACTCCCTACAGAATACTGACTACACAGTACTCGCTACTCGCTACTCCCATACTCGCTAGTCAATACTCACTACTCACTTCCCGCTACTCACTATTCACTACTCACTACTTACTACTCCCTACTTACTAAGTCACTACATGGTCTCTAGTCACTATAATCACAACTCACTAGTCACTACTCACTACCCACTACTCGCCAATCGCTACTCACTACCCACAATTCGCGACCCCCTTCTTACTACTCACTTCTCACTATTCCCTACTCCCTACTCACTACTGGCTACTCACTACTCGCTACTCCCTACTCGTTTCTCATGAATCACTGCCCATTACTCACTACTGAGTACTCTCTACTCACTACTCACTACTCACTACGCCCTACTCGCTCCTCACCACTCACTACTCGCTAATCCCTACTCGCTACTCACTACTCACTACCCACTGCCACTACCCACTACTCTCTTTTCATCACAGCTCACTACTCACTCCTTACTACGCACTACGTACTACTCAGTACTCACTACTCAACTACCTACTACTCACTACTCACTACTCACTACTCACTCCTCGCTACGCACTACGCACTACCCACTAGTCACTACTCACTAACCACTACTCGCCACCCACTACTCACTACCCACGACTCACTACCCACTACTCATTACTCCCTACTCCCTACTCAGTACTCACTATTCGCTACTCGTTACCCACTACTCACTACACACTACTCGCCACTCACTACTCACTTATCAATACACACTACTCACTTTTCACTACTCACTGCTCCCCACTCCCTACTCCCTACTCCCTACTCGCTCGCCACTCACTACCCACTACTCACTACCCAATACTCACTACTCACTACGCACTAACTCACTACTCAACACTCCCACTCCCTACTCCCAACTCCGTACTCTCCCTGCACGAGGGGGGGGGTCCGACCCCCCCCCGTTCTTTTCCAGCGCCAGGGGAAGAGGGGGGGGGTGAGGGGGGGGGTCCCGACCCCCCCCCCTTCAAGGGAGCGGGGGGGTGGTTCGGGAACCCCCTCCCCCCCCTTAAGGGGGGCAGGGGAGACCCCCCCCCTTGAAGGGGGGAGGGGGGGGGGGTTCTGGACCTCCCCCCCTCCTTTAGTGTATTCAGGGAGATCCACTGGCGCACTTTCGCTTTTTCCCTTCCTGAAGAAGTTAGAAGGCGGGGAGACGGGAGGATGCGAGGGGGACAGGATTGAGGGGGGAAAACGAGGACAGGGGAGGGAAGAGGAGGACACCGCATCACCAAGTAGAGCCATGCACGTAGCCTCTGACGCGAACGCGGCCAGGTGGACTGCGGTGATGTCGGTGTGTCCTACCACGCCTCAGAAGAGCGGACACTGCTGAGGGCGCCACAGGTTTGGCTAAAACGCCGCTGGGGGGCTACAGGAGAGCAGACGACGGTGAGCTGGGCGATCGGGTGGTTTTGTAGTCTCGTCGTGGGCGAAGTTCCCCCATGGCCTTTTTTCGCCCAGCTCGACGATCCCCAGAACGCGAGTTAGCGCCAGCGTGTGCGCATCCACCGAAGCCCTCCAGGCCTCGCACTGAGAGCCGACACGTGACGCGAGCGGCGTGCTATCAGTGGAGCTGAACGGGGTGAGCACAAATTGGGCCTTTTGAGGGTCGCGGCGACGTGGGGCAAGGCGCGCTCAACCAAGAAACGCCGCTCGACTAGAGACCGAGATCGAACTCCCACCTAGGCTTAGGTCGGGCATGTCCCCCTACAGGCGGATTCAAATCTGTTCAGACATACTCGAACCGTCGCCCCCAAATTATTCTTTTGTCATGTTTGAATATTCCTCCTGTAGAGCAACAGGCCTACGGCAAGTTCGTGTCGTGCCGACCCCAGCGTTGGTTTTTGACACCACAGGGATCGTTCAACCTTGAACGATCGGCCGCTGCCGCAACGTCCGATCGTTCAACATCGATCGATTCTGGGTCGCCGGCGGCGTTCAACCTTGAACGCCCGCGCTGGGGTCGCCGCTGGTCGACACGACGCAAACCTACCGTAAGGCGACTCACTAAGGCGACACACTGGCGATCGAGATCGAACTCACACCTGAGGCGACACACTGGGCTCGCGCGCGCGTCACGAGGATCACCGACGCGCCCGGCTGCTGCGCGCTCGGCCTGCCGTGCCCCATTCTCCCCCCTGGCTCGCACGGCCCCTCCGCGCCCTGCCGCCTGCTCGCCGCCTCTGCGGTGCGCTTCTCAGCAGAATCTTCTCGTGGTTCGATGTTTGGTGGGTTGTATGGAGACTCTCTAGAATTCGCCTGAAAGTTTCAGAATTCACCCGCATATTTCAGATACCCTTGCTGTCTGAAGAATTCTGTACACTTCTGACGACATTGTTTGTCTGACGAAAGCCCCGGGGCACAGGTCTGTCTCGGGCTCGGCGGACGCGCGAGCCGGTTAGAGCAAGCGCTGAGCCACGGCAAAGCGAAGTGCACAGGGGGGAGCCCCGCGAGCGGAATCGGCGGCGAGCCCGGGGGGGGAAGTGAGAACGGGCGGGCCTCCTCAGAAGGCTCGGCAGTCCCCAGACCTTCTGAGAAGGTGTCACACAACCTCCCCGAAGACACGGGGAACTGTTCAGAAGGCCGGAAGGCTTCTGAGAGGCCCGCCGCCTTCTGAGAAGGCCTTCTCCTTCTCGCTTCCCCCCCGGGCGCGCCGCCGAATCGGATTTTTGGGCCAGAACTCGAATCTCTGGCGGCCGTTCCGGACGATCCCGGCACCCCGGAGCGCTCTCGCCGAGGCGCAGCCACTGGAGCGCACCCCGGGGCTGGAATACCGTCGAGGACCGACGAAAACGTCCGAAAACCGCCCCCTCGCGCCCTCGAACCCGAAGCCTCCCCCCCCCGCCCTCGCTCCCCCCCCTCGCGCGCTCGCCGCAGAGAGAAGAAGGAGCGGCCCCGGAGAGGACGAAACGGGGGGCCGCGCCGTCGGGGCGCGCGGTCCTCGCCACGGGGTGCTGCGGCCCCCAGCTCCCGCTGGAGCCGCGCCCCTGGGGCCTTGGACACCAGAGGCCAAAAACAACGTTAGGAGGAGGCGGAGGAGGAGGAGGAGGACGAGGAGGAGGATCGAGAATGAGGAGGAGGAGGAGGAGGAGGAGGAGGAGGAGGAGGAGGATGAGGAGGGAGGAGGAGGACGAGGAGGAGGATCGAGAATGAGGAGGAGGAGGAGGAGGAGGCAGAGCGGCTGCCCCGCTGCGCTCCTGGCGCTCCGGGCTCCCGACGCTCACGCCGCGCACGTGCAGCCCCCCCCCCCCCCCCCCCCCCCCTAGCGCACGTGAGGTGTCTTCCAACACCGCTGCTGCATCGCAGATCAACTCCTCTGGCCTCATATCCTCGCCCTCCCGCCTCCTCCCTCCTTATCTTCCTCGACTCCTCCTCCTCCTCTCTCTCTCCTCCTCCTCCTCCTCATCCTCCCCTCCTCCTCCTTCCTCCTCCTCCGCCTCCTTCTCCTCCTCTCCTCCTCCTCCTCCTCCTCTGCCTCCTCCTCATCATTCTCCTTCTCCTCCTGCCTCCTCCACCTCCTCCTCCTCCACCTCCTCCTCCTCCTCCACCTCCTCCTAGCCCTACTCTTCCTCTTCCTCCGCGCCCTCGTTCTCTCCGCCAGGCGCAGCGGCAGCACAGGACAGAAAAGCAAACAGACCACGGCAGCAACACAAAAGAGATGCTGGGGCTCGAGAGGCAGCGCGTTGCACGTCCCTGCCCGCGCGCTCCGCGTTTACGTCGCCGTCGTCGTCGTCGTCGTCGTCGTCGTCGTCGTCGTCGTCGTCGTCGTCGTCAGAATGGTCAGTGTCGTCGCCGCCGTTGTCGCCGCCGTCGTCGTCGTCGTCACCACCACCGCCGCCGCCGCCGCCGCCGTTGACATCGTCGTCGGACTCCTGCCCCCAAGAGGCTCCCCAAACGCCCCGAGATGCCCACAGAGGCCCCAAGAAGCCCCCAGATGCCTTAAAAGAAAGAGGTACGAAGAGGCCCCGCGAGACTTAAACTTCCAAAACCCCCGGTGGGCACCCCAAGAGACCCGAACATGCATCCTCCGCAACCGTGCCTTCAGCACGTAGTTGAGTGGCACAAGGCTCATACAAGTGTAAGTGTGTGGCGGATTTACGCATTATCAAGGGCGCCGAGCCTCTGGATATCCAAATGTTTCGAGCGCTCTTGAGCGCCCCCGGAGTGTGTCGCGTGAGCCTTCCCGAAGCCAGAGAGCCCCAAGGCGGCCAAGGAGAGGCCAGAAAACCTGAAGACAGTCCAAGAAAGCTCCGAGAGGGTCCAAGATGGCGAACCCAAGCAGGGCCAAAAAGACACAAAGACAGCCCAAAAGGCCACCAAGACGGCGGCCCCTAGGACAGCTTCACAGACCTCCAAGACGGCCTTCCAGCGCCCAAAGAGGGCCTCACGACGGCCCTGAGAGGCCCTAAAGACGGCATCCGATGTCCCTTGGAGCCCCCAGAATTCATCTGAGACCCCCCAGCAGGCCCCGAGAGGCCCCCAAGCGGATCCCAGGAAGCACACAGGATGTCCCCAAGAGGCCTCCTCCTCCTTCTCCTCCTCCTCCTCCTCCTCCTCCTCCTCCTCCTCCTCCTCCTCCTCCTCCTCCTCCTCCTCCTCCTCCTCCCTCCTCCAGCCCTCCTCCTCCTCCTCCTCCTCCTCCCCTCCTCCTCCTCCTCCTCCTCCTCCTCCTCCTCCATCTCCTCCTCCTCCTCCTTCCTTTCCTGGTTCTTCCCTCGATCTTCCTCCCCCAAGTGTTCTCCCAAGAGTTTCCACAGCGGCTGTGGGAACAATCTGGCTTGGCCAAAAGTTGGCCCAACAAGTGGCCTCACTGGTGGCGGTGGTCCGCCGAGTGCAACTTCGCAGGACTGCTGCGATACATATATATATATAGAGAGAGATACAGATATACAGATATAGATCTACATTCGACCCATCTAGCAAGGATGCGCGGTAAGCATGCAAGGGCCTTCGAAGTGAAGTCCACGAGGACACTTTGCGAGAAGGGGCGCGGCGCAGGGGAAGGATGCAGCGCGGCAAGCTTCAGGTCGGGCGTGTCCCCCTGCAGGCGGATGCTGGACGACCATTTTTTAAACAAACCAGCGACTTGATACTAGTCGGGTCGACGGCACGGTCGCCTCGGCGCTGGCTGCCTGTTCTCTCTTGCGCGAGGCTCCCGCTCGGTGCGCGGCCTCGGCTTCCGACGCTGGCCTCTTGAAAACCATGCGCGGCTCGGCGGCCAGCCCAGGGGTGACTACCTACCAGACCACCCCAACCCAACCCGAAGACCCGAATTTCGGGTTGGGGGGGGGTACGGGTTCCATATGTGTTTTCTCGATGCTCCCCGACCCCCCCCCCACTGGAAATGGAGGGCAAATTGAGGCCTTCGGGTTGGGTTGGGGTGGTTTGGTGGGTGGTGAAGGGGGGAAGTGAGAGGGGACGGGCCTTCTCAGAAGGCTCGGAAGCCTTCGGGCCCCCTGAGCAAGCAGACCCCAGCCCTTCCCCCGGAGCCACGGGGAACTGCTCAAAAGGCCAAGAAGGCCCTCTTGGAAGCCCTGCCGCCTTCCGAGAAGGCCTCCTCCTCCTCCTCCTCCTCCTCCTCCTCCTCCTCCTCCTCCTCCTCCTCCTCCCCGCCCCCCCTCCAGCCCCCATCGCCCGCCGCCGAGCGACGGCATTGATTATTCCCGCTCGATGCCCCCTCGCAGCCTTCTCGGAGACGGCCTGGGCCAGAGGCGGCCCCTCGCACTCGGGAGCTGGCGCTCGAGCCCAAGGGCTCCCGCGCAGCCTGCTCGGGCCAGCGCAGGCTCCCGCTCGGCCGGCCCTCGCGAGTGGACAGCCGGACCCAGGACATGAGAGCATCGTCCAAGACCACGAGGCCCTCGCTGGCCAAAACACACACACAGAACATCCAAGGGCACCCTCCCCAGGATGCACGAGGAGATCCAACACACTTGCTTCCGTCGGCGGCGAGGCACAGGCGGACCGCACCAGCGCGGGGCTGATCGGGGCAACCGAAAGGCAAAATGTTGTACGGCGTGCAATTGGAAGGAACGAAGACGAGGTCAGCCGCGCGGGGGGGGGGAAAGGGGGTGAAACGCTCAAGCGTGGAAGAGTTCCGCGAAGAGCAAGCTGGAACGGCGAGCCTGGCCAGCGGGGGCCGCGGCAGCAGCCGGGGACGAGGCCAGGGCGCACCCGCGGGGCGTTGCCAGGGCGCAGTGGCGATGCCAAAAATCCAACAACCACGAAGAGCACGAGGGTACAGTCGAGGACGATTGGAGAGGGCGCGCGAGAGGCCACAAGACCCTTCCCAGGGCCCCGCCGCCGTAGGAATGTAGAAGGCGCTGCTCGCGAGACGCAGGACACAAAAGGGCAGTCCCGATCTCACGGGGTCGACCCGCCGCGACCCGCCCCGACTGCACCCCTCCCCGAGCCGACCTCGCTCGCCGGCCTGCTCACCAGAAGCCTCCTTCTCCCTTCCCTCCCCCTCCTCCCCCTCCCCCTCCTCCTCCTCCTCCTCCTCCTCCTCCTCCTCCCTGATCCTCCTCCTCTTCCCTGATCCTCCTCCTCTTCCCTGATCCTCCTCCTCCTCCTCCTCCTCCTTCTCCTCCTCCTTCTCCTGCTTCCTCCTCTCCTGTTTCCTCCTCTCCTCCTGTTTCCTCCTCGCGGGCCTGCTCGGGCAGCGCGCGCTCCCCGCCGAGGGCGCCATAGCGCTGCCCCAGGCGCTCCGCTTCTGCCCGTGCGGCCCGCTGCGTTCCGGCAGGGCCCCGGAGCTCCAGATGTCCCAGGGCGGGCCCCCGCTGCCTCCACCCTCCGCCCCGCTGCCCCTCCCCTCCTCCTGTGGGCGGCGAGCGAGGGGGGGAGATGAGAAGGAGAAGGCCTGCTCAGAGGGCGGCGGGGCTCCTCAGCAGCCCTCGGCGCCTTCTGAGAAGTGTTCTGCGTCTTCCGGGGCGGCCCAGAAATCTTCTCAGAAGGCTGGGGGACTTCCGAGCCTTCTGAGAGGGCCCGCCCGATCTCACTCCCCACTCCCCATCCCCTTCTCCCAGGGCAGGCCCTCACTCCCTCCACCCTCCTCCCCACATCCTCTCGTCCCTCCTGTCCTTCCTTGCCCCCCTCCTCCTGCTTCCCATTCATGGGTCCGAGACGTCGTTCTCGTGCTTCCCCCCGCCCCCCCCGGGGTTCACCCCTGGAGCCGGCACGAAGAACAGAAGACTCCCCCACGAGGGGTGCACTCGTAGCCTTCCTTGAAGGGCGGCGCGCACGAGGGAGGGGCAGATACACCAAAGAGGAGTGCCACGCGAGAAAGCAAGAGCGAACGAAATCCAACTGTCGAGGAAACGAAAACATGCATTAAGGCGCGCTGCTTGGCGACGGACCCCCCGCGTCTGCACGGCATCGGCGCGCTCCGTCGCCGAGTGAGGCGGCACCTGGCCTCACGTCTCGGCGGGTGCCGTCCCCGATCCGCGGATCGGGCGCCCACGAGCCAGAGATCCACGGATCCGTAGTCCGTGGCAGCAGGTGCCCAAAAGTTGGTCGTGGTCGGGGTCGTCGTCGTCGTCGTCGTCGTCGTCGTCGTCGTCGTCGTCGTCGTCGTCGTCGTCGTCGTCGTCGTCGTCGTCATCGTCGTCATTGTCATCATCGTCGTCGTCGTCGTGGTCGTCGTCATCATCGTCGTCGTCGTCGCCGTCGTCGTGGTCGCCGCCGCCGCCGCCGTCGGAGCGGCGGCCGCGGGGGGCGAGCACCCGGGCCTGGCCCAGCTCCCGCTCGAAGCTGCACAGCCGGCTGGACGGCAGGCAGTGCTGCCACTTGTCGGGCGCGCCTCGGCGCGCGCCGGCGCGCACCGCGGCACGGTCGAAGCAAGGTCACCTCCTCCTTCTCCTCCTCCTCCTGCTCCTCCTCCTCCTCCTCCTCCTCCTCCTCCTCCTCCTCCTCCTCCCCCTCCCGCAGCGGGCTCATCCCAGCCCGCCTCGCCGTGTGCGGTCTGCGCGGGGACGAGCCTGCGACGGGGAGCTCGCGGGCGGCTGCTGTCGGCGCGGGCGCGCCCACTTCCTGGGCGAGTCCGTCGTGGAGCACGGCCGGAGTTACTCCAGGTCCCTTACTAATCGACCCCCCCGAAAGAACTGGGCCCCCCTCCAGATGCGACCTGATATTCCGGACCCCCCTCTTCGACGGGGCGCCTCAATAAGCCAGACCCCCTAAGCTCCAATCCAAAGAAAGCGCCCTAATAAACCGGGCCCCCGCAATTACGAAAAGGGCGCCGTAACATAAACGGACCCTTGGGACAATGAATAAGGGATTTGGAGTAAGTCGGGCCTGCCCCTCTACAGGAGGAACATGTTAGTCAACAGTATAGTCTGGGGGCGATGTTGTGCCTATGTTTGCATACTTGTGTTGAGTATGTTTGCGGTTTTGTATATTCTTCGTCCAAAACCCGCCTGTAGGGTTAGGACGGGCGAGTCCCCCTACAGGCGGATTTTGGCGGAAAAACTACAAATCCGCCGACCCTGTCGGCGTGTGTGAGGGGCTTTTCCGTTCGAGACGTCATCCCCGTTGTTCGTTGGTCGTCGTCTCTGTCGTCCCCCTTCCTTGCGCCTCCCTTTCCGTGGGCCCGTCGCCACTCCCGTCCTCTTTCCCAGCAGGGGCCCCTGCTCAAGCGCGCCAGCCCAAATGAACTTCAGCAACGTCGTATTTGAGTCGAAGGGAAGCCCCTTCCCTTTGATCCCTCCCCCGCCGGGAGGGGGGGGGGGGGTAGCGGGGGGTCCCGGGGGGGGGTCCCGGGGGGGGGGCGCCACTCAGATACGACGCCCCCCCCGCCACATACGAGAACGCATGGGTCGCCCTCCAGGGTCGGCGGCACCGGCCGTAAGGCCTTCGCAAGATTCAAAACTTACCCTGGCGACGTACCCAACCCCTGCGCAAAAGCGGGGCGCAAATAGTTTAGGATACTTTATAAGGGGGCGATGACGGAGCGAGGGTTACATATGTCTGCAGACGGAATTCGGGAGACTCGCAGGACACTGGCTACAGGAAAAGGGCTTGATAAAGCTGATGAGTTACAATTCCTGAGCACTCCTAGCCACTTCGAAAACGGGGATCACAGCAGGCCTCGAAAGTGGCGACAGTTTCACAGATCGCAGCCCCGCAGGGATGGCGAGGTCTAATTTGGGTCCGCGCGTGGCGTCACTGTGCTGGGCCCCCCAGCAGGCCTCGAAAGTGGCGACAGTTTCACAGATCGCAGCCTCCAGGGGATGGCGAGGTCTCATTTGAATCTGCCCGTGGCGTCACTGCGCTGGGCCCCCCAGCAGGCCTCGAAAGTGGCGACAGTTTCACAGATCGCAGCCCCCAAGGGATGGCGAGGTCTCGTTTGAATATGCCCGTGGCGTAACTGTGCAGGGCCCCCCAGCAGGCCTCGAAAGTGGCGACAGTTTCACAGATCGCAGCCCCCCAGGGATGGCGAGGTCTAATTTGAATCTGCCCGTGGCGTCACTGTGCTGGGCCCCCCAGCAGGCCTCGAAAGTGGCGACAGTTTCACAGATCGCAGCCCCCCCAGGGATGGCGAGGTCTAATTTGAATCCGCCGTGGCCGTCACTGTGCTGGGCCCCCCAGCAGGCCTCGAAAGTGGCGACAGTTTCACAGATCGCAGCCCCCCAGGGATGGCGAGGTCTAATTTGAATCCGCGCGTGGCCCTCACTGTGCTGGGCCCCCCAGCAGGCCTCGAAATGGCGACAGTTTCGCAGATCGCAGCCCCCCAGGGATGGCGAGGTCTAATTTGAATCCGCGCGTGGCCCTCACTGTGCTGGGCCCCCCAGCAGGCCTCGAAAATGGCGACAGTTTCGCAGATCGCAGCCCCCCAGGGATGGCGAGGTCTAATTTGAATCCGCGCGTGGCCCTCACTGTGCTGGGCCCCCCAGCAGGCCTCGAAAATGGCGACAGTTTCACAGATCGCAGCCCCCCAGGGATGGCGAGGTCTAATTTGAATCCGCCCGTGGCCCTCACTGTGCTGGGCCCCCCAGCAGGCCTCGAAAATGGCGACAGTTTCACAGATCGCAGCCCCCCAGGGATGGCGAGGTCTAATTTGAATCCGCCCGTGGCCCTCACTGTGCTGGGCCCCCCAGCAGGCCTCGAAATGGCGACAGTTTCACAGATCGCAGCCCCCCAGGGATGGCGAGGTCTAATTTGAATC